>CM032067.1:7039801-7381951 GCA_018831715.1 Matsumurasca onukii
TAATTTGAATGTTGTCTTCCACCTAAAATGTCAAAATTAGCGCTTTCTTAAATATGTGGTAAGGATGAGTGTGATGAGTGGTAGTAATGAGTTATGAGGGGTAGTCTTGTTACAAACTAAGCCCGACCTTCCTTAGAATGGGTCATTAATTAATAGCCCAATTACCAACGGCTTAACGATTTCCGGACCACGCAGGTGATGGTGTGATATGTCCAAACGATGGTGGAGTTGATGTGGGTATCATCAGATGATCACTGAGACTATCTGAGCCACTTTAGACCTATATCATCCTCAAAACCTGACCTCCATGAAGCTGGGTTACAGGACCACGCCACTAAATGTCAAAATTAGGCGCTTTCTTCAATCTTAATCTTTTTATTTATATTTATGGAGACTACAAGTTAGGCCTACAGCGGAAACTTATAATTTCAACGGTTAAAAGTAGGATGGTTCAGCCCTTACGTCTTAAATTTGCAGACAAATATTTCATTACCTTATTTGCTCCCCAGTGTATAAACAAACTTTGCATTAAGCACATCAATTAAAACCCACTCAATTTCTCCGATTGGCTAACACCAGCCGGTTTCACACATGCATGATCATTACCTACCGTTATAAACCAGTAATAAAACCGGTGGCTACAATTAAGCTGATTGTGAACACCGAGAGATCACGTGACCTTGAGACTTGTGATTATCACTTCCTTTATCAGAATCAGTTCAGCAGCAACTATCTCTGCAGTGACGTCACAGGTGTCCTTGAGGAACAGACAGACAGACGGGCTGAGGTAGTCGTGCACGCTATACATTGTCCTTTGTGTGAAATGTGAAACAGGTTTTGGAAATCGTTTAATGACCTTTTTAATTTCAACGCATTTATTTGAATAGAGAGGAGACCAACTAAGTCTTCTGTACAACGCAATTTATCGTACCCATTTATGTTTTACATACAAATTTGAACACCACATGACGATGCGAGTCTTTCTTAAATGTGTATTAGGGCATAACATATTTAAAATAATAAAACGTTGTTTAATAATTTTTGATATTTTTTAAAGTTCAAAATTAGTTTTAAAATTGTAACTATTTGGAGCACAAGATAAAGTGTAAATTATTAATTTCAATGGCTTAAACCGGATATAACTGGATTGAAACATGAATAAATCTTTCCAGAATTGAAAAGGTTATTTTCGTTGACCTAGTACCCAACGCCTCCAGTTCATTTGCAAATATCACATCTGATATTCAATCTGTTGTCTTAATGGTTTTGGTCAAAATAAACTTTTGAAGATCAAAATATTTTAAAAGAAAGCCTAGACTTGTAGGTGGCCAGAGATATTGTATAAGAGTAGCCTACACTAAAGTATTTTGAGTTTTAGTATTTGTGTATTTTGTCAGGATCAATTAATCAATCCCATTATCTTCGTTATCTTAACCATTACCTTATAAAAGATAAGTGTTAAAAAGGTCGGGACTGAGTATAACAAAAGACACGAATTTCAATTTTCCTATTTTAGATTTAATAACAAATACTCTTTAGTTAGGGGAATAGCTTTAGATTGAATATTATCGCGTTGAATTGATTCAAACATAGACGACTGTAGACTTTAAGTGATATCATATGCCTCTACCAATTTTGTTATATGTTGGCTTTTTTGCCGCCCTGTTCAATGTGTTAACTATATAATACCAAACATTGTATAGAACTACATTATTATCTAAAGCAGTGAGCCTAAACATGACACTTTTCATTGTACTTAAAGCTATGTGTTAAAAATTTGTTGTTCTATTAAGTGCCAATATCTGTATCAGAATATCATAAAACTGATTCGTTTACAAGCAACCTATAAATCATCACTCTTTTCCACCCACACTACGCAGTTTGAAAACCCGTGGATAGATAACAAATAGATAAAGGATAGATTGACATTGAGGTGACAGACAGCAGGTCTCTAAAAGCAAGTGCCGCTCAGTCCCTTGTCACCGGGGCTGCACGCAGATGTGACCGCGGAAGGCGTGGATGTGACCTTGAAGAGTGAGAGGCTCAAGGACAAGGTGAAGGTCGAGGTTTGTTATCAACTCGCTGAGCTCGGTCACAGTTAGCACATGGTCCACAATGGAACAGTTAATTGCTGCAAGAGGTGGAGATAAGTGGCTGGCCCGTCGTGGTCACAGGGTGATTGAAAGAGAGGAAAATTGTAGTGGTCACAGGAGAATTATTCGTTTGGATGGATGTTTTTCTTTTTTAAAGGAGTCATATTTGTACAAATTGTGTACCGTTATAACCAAAGAACGATGGACACATGTAACATTTTCTCAAAGGAAAGCAAAACATTTTGGTAGTAGATGCATTTGAGGACACTTTTCGACGGAGCTCAAAGTACGAGAAGCCTTCTGAACTATTACTTCTGAAAAGAAATTAGTTTTTCTACAGGATTGGTGAACATTAACTTTCTTTACTTTGAGCTTCGTTGGAAAGAGCATATATAAATCGGGTAGATTTGAAAAGGTCATCTTCTACTTCATGTACATCTTTATATTCAACTATATTTGCCATTACCTATGTAGAAACAACTTAATTTTATATCTTCGTTGGTTTTGTAGACTGGATAACCTTAATTATTTAATACAACCAAAAGAAAAATGAAATCGTTTAACATGAAAATAAGGAAAAATGTCCTTACCCAGGTGAATAAATTTTTTAAAGGTAAAAGGTAAAGTTTGTCTTGTTTAACGACGCGAAGTTAGACTACAAAGTTCTCTACCACTCAACCTCGACCTTTACCTAGCGTCACCATATAGTCACACTACAAATTGTAAGTGGGGCTGCAGGATCGAACCCGCCACCGGAGTGATGAGCTCCGGAGTCGCGCGCGATACCAATCCGCCACGGATCCACTTGTATAATATCTTTGTTTTAGAAGAAGCCAACTAACCGGTAGCTATCCAGCAAACGTAAGGTACTGGCCGACTATTTAAATTGGATTATGCACAGTTTGTTAAATAACAATAATTTTAACATAATTTCAAAAGGATTAGTTATTGGAGAAGCTGTAATAGGAGGTGATGTACCCTCTTCTCAAGGTTAGTATATAGGAGACATCTATATACTAACCTTGCACTCTTCTCACTAAAGCATTTATTGACATTTATTTCTCATTTTTATTTGCATAACAAAAGAGATATCGTTCACTCGGCCCAAAAGTGTCTTTTTTACCCTCGGTCATTTAACGTCCTGGGACGTTAACTTGCACTAGTCTCAAAAAGTGCCACTTTCGGACCTAGTGATGAAATATACTATTTTGCAATTTATTCTATGTATATAAGATCCACTAAAGCCTCTCAACCGTGCAGAAGGAACGAGGAACTGAATCCAACAAAGGTCCAATGCTAATGCGATCATGACGAGGAACTATTTCTAAATTAATCACACGAGGCTAAATTACCATCTCGGACTCACGAGCGATGTTCAACAGCTTTGATTACAGGTCTCAATGGACGATGGTTCCTGAACCTTATCTTTGTCTAGCCATCTGTCTGTCTGTCTGCTCAATGGCGTGTTGTGGATGGACCTCTCACTCTAGGTTCAAGGATTGTGTCAGCCGAAGCCACGTGTTTGCCTTTACACATGTGTTAAAGTGTTTTCTTGATTTGTTGCCATATGATTACTTTTTTTGGTTCGTATTACACTGCTGGTATTGAAATTACGGGGTCTTCGTAAAAATTGTATTCTTATAGGCTTTCGCAGCCAGGATCACTACTATAATCTAGTTCTTCTGCGTCCAAACTTCATAATTAGGTTGAGATATTTCGGCCTCGCTGTAGAGTTCTATCTTCAGTCACTGATTGGCTGAAACTGAGCTACTTGCTTTCTGCTGTCTTATTGACTGTCTGCTGTTTATAACAAACTTAACATATTTAAAGTTGCCTGCTTATTGGCGAGTTTCCTTAGGAAATAGAACTATAATTTTATTTTGCTGTATAGAACGGAATATCTTAGAACAAATCAGAAAACAGTTTTAGCTTACCAACACTTTCTTAGTCATTTTCATAACGTAGTGTTGAGCTTTTAATAGTTATGTTTCGTCCAAGTTAAGTATCTTAAATGCCCTAATTTAGAGCTCTTGAAGTATTTTTATAGGCATACGCAGATAAACGTCTTATAATTACACAAAACTTAACAATTTTGAGCGTTTAATTTATATTTGAAGTAATCCTGATGCGAAAAACTGGTCCAAGCCACTGTTAAGCAGCAAGCTCCGTAGTTACCCACCAGAAGTTTTTTTTTTTTAGAAAGAAAGAAATATTTATTCATTTCAACAAATATCATATGATGTGTGAGATAATCGCTTAAGGTAGGTACTTATCAATACTAAGAGATAACATCGAGCACATATACAGGGTACAGCAAGAAACCATCGATACTTAAAGAGAATTGTATTATGAAAATACAGGTGTAAAAAGAATCACATCTATTTCAAGAGGTAAGGGTAGGCTCCGGGTGCGTAGTAGGAGAGGCGAGGTAAGGAGAGGCTACATAGGGGGCAGCAGCAAGCCTGGCAGCCACTGGGGCGGCTACTGAGCGGCGACATAGGAGCGGCAACGTAAGGGGCGGCATGTACAGGAGCGGCGGCTACGCATAAAGCGGCTGTGGCTACGTTGTGGGTGACAGTGTGGGCGTTGTAGCTGCTGGCGAAGGGAGCAACAACAGCACCAACAACAGCTGCTTCAGAGTAGGCGGACAACAGCACACACAGCAGACAAGACTGCAAACAGATAATAAAAAATAAACTTATAAAGATAAAAAAATTAATCAAAACTCTTTGGTGTAAGAAACAGTTAAAATAATGTAAAGCTATGCTATTATAATTAAAGACTTTCGGGGTCTCGGTGGTCTAGTGGTTATGTCACTGGACTCCGGAGCTTCAGGTTGCGAGTTCAAATCCCGCCGTAGGCGTTTGGTTTTTACACCTCAAGTATACTCAGCTGCGTGAGGCAAGCCTAGCAGCGCATCCTGGTAACCAACGCTGGAACCAACACGGTGTCGGGTTCACAGCGATCTATCCTCAAATATTGATTCAAACCTATTGATTCTACTTGGCCAAACCGAGGATTATGATTATTAGATCCTCAGATCGAGTATTTACTAAAAGTATTACTTAAATAGTTTTAATTTAGTTAACTACTCCAAAACTTGAACAACAAACCAATGAATTGTTATGAATGAACAGTTTAGTTTTGAAATATAAAACAAATTTACCTGTTTTAACTTTAAAGTTTTAACAGGAAATAATAGTGTTAAAATTTAAATGTAAAGACCTTAAAATGTAAAAATCGAGAATTTGTTTGTTTTAACTTTACTATATAACAATGTTAGGACAGTTTTTTCATAAATACTAAAAGAAATTGCACGTAAAAGGACAACTTACAAAATATATATTAAGCCTTTGTTATATTTATATGAAGAAAATACATAAACAACGTAAATAAATATTATATTAACGAAATATTATACTCACATTAAAAAAGATTTCGTTATAAAACAACCGAGGACTGACTCCAAATTAATGCAAAAAAAAAACATTCAAATCAAAAATGTTTAGAAAGATTCAAGGATAATTTGTTTGTTGCTTTCAAGATTTTACATAAAAATATTTAACATTGAAATTTGTTCTTTGTGTTTAAATTCTAGAACAAAATAAACTACCCAACCATGAAAAATATTTTCCAAAAACCAATAAATCCTATCCTACTCTAAGACTGTCACTCACCAGTTGGATGTAAGAAGCCATGGCGATGTCTAGATCGTATCAGTCACTAACTGAGGATACTTAGCTGCCCGGTGGTTATATAGAGGATGTGTCAGACAGGATCCTCTTCACACACCCAACACGTCCTCTGGTCAAGGCTTATGCTTCACTTGGCAAGTCTTCGGGTGTCACGAGGCTTAGGTAACCATGGAGTTTGCTCTAGTGACCTTAATAATTGTTATGATGCATTGGTGCAACTTGTGTGGCCGTAGTGGAAGCCTGATTAATTCTATATTAATGTAGGTAGCGTTTATAAATAAGTACTAATATGAGACCTGCGTTTTCTTCAAAACCAAATGCGATCCCATAAGAGGTGTAGACATACACTCTCATGAAACTAGAGGCAGCAGGAAAACTACCGAACTGGGCGACACAGAACGGTGGTTTACGAGCGTTTGCCTTCAGGCAGAGCCCGTTTTGTCAACAAATTGCCAAATTCGATAAAATGCCCAACGCTACAGGCGTTAAGTCTCTAAAAAAGCAGTTTTGACCGCGAACACTTTCTATAGTTCAGACGAGTTCTTAACACCAATGGGAGACCTAGTGAGAAATGGCTACCGGCCTACGGATGCTTAAGTGGGAGAATTCGAACGAATGAGCCGATATGACTGTAAAAATTGTATGTATGAATGAGTTCTCGATGTAACGATGAGTGACGAAATTTTAGCTTTTAAAATATTTAAAACCTGACGAAATTCATACAATGTATTTTGTTAACGAAATAAAATATTTATTTATTGTTTGTTTTATTCATTTATGAGTGGGTTTTATGGTAAACACTGGGCTCATTAAAGGGACTGCCAACGAGATGTTTAAAATTGTCAAAGTTTCGTCTGTTTAAATATAATTAATTGTAGGGGTTGGTGTGTGTGTGTGTGTGTTATATCAGTCAGATGAGTTTTTTAACTGGGGAATTTTAAGACATTTAACTGTTGGCTTTTTTATTTTCTGGATTACAAGTTGTTAGTTCTATCAATTTTTATCTGCTTAAAACATATCACCCCTAGGTGCATCCTTATTAGCTGAGGGTTGTTACCCAAATCTTCCTTGGACCACCGTAAATTCAACTTGAAAAGCAGCAGCTCAATTTACTTTTTTTAGTACCGTTACCCAAAAGTTGTTTGATTTTTAAACTAACCTTGTTTAAATTGATAGTAAGATTTTAGACTTTTGAATTAGTTTTCACACTGACCCTTAGTTTCAGGCTGCATAAGACGATGATGCAATGTTTCTGTAAAACTATTACTCGTTCTGGCTATGTTTTGTTCAGTTTCTTCACGAACATGTTCCATGTTTTAAATGGAGTTAAACATCATATCATGATGAACTCTTTTCACAATGTCTTTGAGTAACCTTTCGGTGTTCAGCATAAAGATTTCAGCTGAAACTGGTATTGGTTGTTCCTCTTTTTAAAAGTTGGTCAATTTTACAATTAAACTAACAGGATACAAGAGCATGGACCTCATAGAACTATTAGGAAGTCTATTTGCAGTTGCAGAGATTAGTTTCTTTCAGTTTATTTTGATCATGTGACAACTTCAGAATAAACCGGTTAAAGTATTTAGCCATGCCTTGATTATATGAGAAGATTGTTCTCTACTTTATGTCCAATCGAATATTTTGAAAATAGATTTGTCATCATAACTTTCAAGTAGATGTGGATATGTTTGACGTTTTTTTATTCCACATCAAAGTAAAGTGACTTTTACATAAAACCGTATAAAAGTATTTACATTAATGTCTTATTCCTTAACCGTACAAAAGTCCTTACAACTTAAAGGATACTCAAAAAGTTTAATGTAATGACAATTTATCAATTTGCATTTTTGTATATAGTTGCAAACTGCAAAGTGAACAAACAAACAAATCTTGACTTTCAATTTTCGAATTTTTTGTCATTCTGCCGAAAACAGCTGCTTTAGACACATGCACAAAAAGCAAAGTGTTGCTTTCAACCCAGGTAAATAAAGGATTATTTGATGATCTTTTTCCATTAGGAGTAAAAAGATCATTTAATGATCTTTTCGTCATGGACATCAGCTGGTCAATGGTTTTGCTGTATTGAATGATTTGTTCGATTATTGTTTATAGTCGATACAACAACTAAACCAATATCAATCTAATTGCATTTAAATTTAGTTGAGTGATGTGTCGATTTAATATCGAATCGTAACACTGGCAATGGCAATCAAATGAACAGCTGTTTATACAAACAATGACAATAAACCTGTAGCGTTTAGCACCATAATCTTAAAATATTTTACAAAATGTTCTAATTATTTCATTACGCCTGACGTTAAACTTGAGCTCGCATCAAAAAAATGTCACTTTAGGACCTAGTGATGCAATATAATTATTAGACACAAACAATTAGTGACATTACCTAAGCATTTTGTTTATTTTAATATTCATTTAAATATAAAACCCTTAACGTATAAATTACACCTTTTGGCATATCTATTTAAGGGTTTGCTTAAATCTTGTTAGAGAATCCAATCCAACTAAATAGCTCTTTTTGTTTGTTTTGCTGTCCTCTACATAAGTCTAAAACTTAGAATTATCGTACGAAACAAAACTTGTCAAGTCACATTAAGTTCACACGCAATTCGTACTACCAATCACAAATTAAAGAGACTGTGTTGAAGTGTAAATTTTTGTTGACACTCTGTACAATTGTTTTGCTACTCTAATGAATTTGTTTATACCTTGGGTTTGCCTGTGAACTTATACTGGCAGTTAAGTTAACCTTATTACTGGCAGTCTATACGTATAGTATAAACATATTATGGTTCAACTGATGAAAACTATTTGAAGATAATAAATTCAAGATAGACTTTTGCTTCGATCTCTTAAAAAGAAAAATAGTTTTCAATGTTTATTGGAAACTCACACACTACTGTAGTTGTGCCCCTTAATCTTTATTCTTCTATGACTTTTGCCTATTTAACTTTGCGTATGTCTCACTTAATATTGCGCTTTAGGGTAGTTATTTGTATTTTTTCATGTGTATAAATTAGTTTAAAAAGTGTTCACCAAAAAGGGATTTTAAATAACATATTGAAGGAAGACCGAGAGTTTATTGAAAATTGTTCATTTCTTTTCACTTTATCTATTTTTAATATGTAATGATTTAAAATTAAAAAATACGGAGCCCAAGCTACCACATTGACACTATTTTCATTGTTAGTGCAATTTAAGAATTAAATACTAGTGTAGAAGGTACACTGAATGTTAAAATCTTTTCGCAGCCAACATTTGTTTTCACGTGTTTTATCCATGTTCATATTGTATTTATTACAAATGGCACACACTATTATACATAATAATGATACAAGAACGATGGCTTTGATAAAATAATACGTGTGTGAGCTATATATGTACAATTTGCAGTTTGAGATGGTAACTTTATGATATGCTGCCTATAGATGTACAACTTGTTCGTTTTGATAGCACATTCGGCATTTTCTAGTAAAATTTAAATTTACGTTTTTACCAAACAATTACATTGTTTGAAATAAAACATCTGCTTAATAATCCCTGAGACGCCTCGTTTCCTCCCATTGGCTGAGCATAAATAGGGTTTTAGTGTTACTCTGTTGTAGTTGGTCAGGTAGCTGCACGCCTGTGATTGGTCGTCTCCTGCTCCCAGCTAGTCAGTCAGTCGGCTGGTAGCTGTAACCGGCCGTTGACAAGTTGATGTTTTCTGGTTGATGATTGTTTTTATTGTTAAAATAAAACTGTATGTGTATTTTATTGTCCAAGAAAATGTGTATTAGTAAGGGAAGAAACGGATTTTTGCACTTGAGTAAAGCCTTAACGTTTTCAGTTGTGACTCCACCCGTCTTCAGAGGGCTACACTAATCTGAAGACGGGTGGAGTTTTTCAATACCCGAAACGTTAGGAGTAGTTTTTCTCCGGAAGTGGCAGGAAAAGTCCGTTTCTTTCTTTTACTTAATTGCTCTCCGCCACTATTATGAACTTTCAAACTAACTATTTATTTATTTAACAAAATGTGTATTATATTAATCTACATTAAACTTATTGTTATTGTTAATGATTTTAATTTTGTAATGTTTTTGGTCAGTCGGTTTTTTCATTGTCCTTGTACGTGAGTACAAGTATTGAACACTTTCATTGACTTTTATTTCTTTTATTTTACATTTATTTAGGTTACCCTCTCAGCTGCGAATCAAATCTAAAACATTAGATAGGAAAACACTAATTTTCATTTGAATCAACTTACAAAATCCTTTTCATGATATTACTTTTCATAAATCTGGTTATGACTTTACTGCTACCGTTTAATTCAAGAGACTTAATAATAGTTGATCCTAGGAGTGACATATTCTTGAATTCTGCTTTTACAGATGCTTGATATATTTAGACGGACACAGATACATCACGACGTAAGTTCCTATGCGTGGTTCGGAAGTCACGTTAAGCCGTTGGTCCTTGTATTTCCATTGGTTATTGGGCTATTAATTAATGACCCATTCTAAGGAAGAGTCGACCTTAGTTTGTAACAAGACTACACCTCATAACTCATTACTACCACTCATCACACTCATCCTTCATACCACATATTTGCCTGGCCATTTCTCAGAGGCTGGCATTTGCCTCAAATAGTGAATGAAACAATAATGGTACCAAAATGTTCTGTTAGTTGACAGTGGTCAGGTGACGAATTATTACACATCAAAATTGCTTCAAATATTCAAAATTCACCACATCTTTACACTCAATTTTATAGTGGAAGAATTTTAATATGCTTACCATTGAAAAGTTCAATAAAAAATGCAATTTGTAATTTGTTCCATTTTGTTTTGCAATGAGGCTATTTAACAAAACATATATTTGGATTTTTAAACCAAAATAAAATAGTTTTTTTAATGGTAGTAAACCAATAAATCACGTCAGTTTTCATAAACCTTAAAACATACAAGGTTCAAGTTAACTAAAACCAACAAATAAGTTAAATGTCGTTTATTATAACTTAAAGCAGAACAATCTACACTAGTATTCATTTAAGCAGGTAAGGGTAGGCTCCGGGTGCGTAGTAGGGAGAGGCGAGGTATGGAGAGGCTACATAGGGGGCAGCAGCAAGCCTGGCAGCCACTGGGGCGGCTACTGGAGCGGCGACATAGGGAGCGGCAACGTAAGGGGCGGCATGTACAGGAGCGGCGGCTACATAAGGGGCGGCTACAGGGGTGGCTACGTTGTGGGTGACAGTGTGGGCGTTGTAGCTGCTGGCGAAGGGAGCAACAACAGCACCAACAACAGCTGCTTCAGAGTAGGCGGACAACAGCACACACAGCAGACAAGACTGCAAACAGATTAACGTGAAATCAATACAGGAAGCAAGAATAAAAAAGAAAAAGTCATTAAATAAAGAAAAACTTATGAAAATTAGGGTACAAATCAATGACAACACTACTAAAATAAATTAATTACAAAATAATGACAAGAAAAGGCGTGGAAACTACAAAACTAATTAAGTTAAAACCAAAACAACTACAATTATTTTTGAATCCCTTAGCTTGATTTTAGCAAGCTATTTAGAAGTTTGTCATTATAGTTGTTTAGGGTCATGAGTATTTTTACAATATGTATGCATCATTTATGATTTTATTACAGCTGATATGAGTTTTATTTATATACATGATTTATTTTGAATTTTTTTTTTAATTACTGAGCTGATATTTTGAGATCCTACTTAGATAAGAGATCCTATTAAAATAAACACCTTTGTGTGAAAAATTAAGTTAATAATTTATTTATTTATTTTGTTCATAGAGACTCGTTAGTTTAAAAAAAATATCTATCACGAGTGGATAAACCAAAGTAATCAAATCAGGCAACATATTAAGATCTTGAACAAGTGTTGAACAAATTAATATATGTTAAGGACAAAAATATAATTTACATTATTAAATATTATGAGTAACCTTAAAGAAAGAGTTATCAACAATTGTGTCGTTTATTTCATCAAAATTGTAATTACATCTGTTGGATTAATATGACTATAGCTCATCCCAGTTCGATCAGTCACACTTACTGTTGATCATTGACGCGTAAATTCGATGAGTAGAGTTGTAGTTTCGAACATACTTATTTTACCTTAATTATTTTAAATTCACTGTATATCACATGATATTTGTTGATCATTACGTAATTAGTTTAGTTTGTGTTTAAAACCTTTATTTCGAAAACTAATTCACTACAAACAACAACTTACCAATTGCACGTAGGAAGCCATGATGAATAGTAGACACTGCACTGGACACTGTATGCTCCCCTACATGTCAGCGTGGTTATATACTAGACTGTCACCCAGGGGGGCAGAGCCCTCGTCCATACGCGTAGCACGTACCTAGAGTGTAGTGCGCACTCTGGTCAAGGCTCCTCAGTGGGGTGAGCGCCAAGCCATACACTCCACGCTGCAGTCAAGTGGTTCTTGGTTATTGCACAATTTAAGTCATCGTGCCTGTACAATTCTAGAGTATAATACTTTAAGTAATAGTATATTAGCGGATCCGTGGCGGATTGGTATCGCGCGCGACTCCAGAGCTCATCACTCCGGCGGGTTCGATCCCGCAGTCACCACTTACAATTTGTCGTTGGGTAAAGGTCGAGGTTGAGTGGTAGAGAGGACTTTGTAGTCCTAACTTCGCCTCGTTAAACAAGACAATCTTTAACTTTACCTTTTTTATATCTAAAATATTAGCATTATAATATACAAGTATGAGTGAATCACCACATTCAAAAGTTATAATGAGTCGTTAAAATATTCACTACGAGTATTTTGTAGTAGTTTTTTTTAAAGATTAGGGAGGCTGCATTTGAAATTATTTTTACTATTTACGATTTTACACTGAGAGGAAACTTATTAAACAATTTCCCCATGTTCGATGGTGTTCTCTCAACTAACTAAATCACTATTTGAGATGCCGACCACTCTCATGAGGGTATTTTAAGGCAAATATGTGGTAAGTATGAGTGTGATGAGTGGTAGTAATGAGTTATGAGTGTAGTCTTTTTACAAACTAAGGCCGACTCTTCCTTAGAATGGGTCATTAATTAATAGCCCAATGACCAAGTTTGGAAATACAAGGACCAACGGCTTAACGTGACTTCCGAGCGCAGGTGATGGTCTGATATGTCTAAACGATGGTCATTGGGCTATTAAGTTGATGCGGGTATCATCAGATGATCATTGAGACTATCTGAGCCGCTTTAGACCTATATCATCCTCAAAACCTGACCTCCATGAAACTGGATTACAGAACCACGCCACGAGTCCCAGTCTAACTTAAGACAGTGTTTAGGATATTGAAAACTGGTTTTGAACCGTGTCTTATATTCATGTATAAAATGTTCGTTGTATAATTTTTCACAATTGTGTGTTGGATTGGAAGATACGTGTTTATCTGACCAAATGGAGAATACTAAAAGAGATTGAAGTAGCCTGGACTTGTGCCATTAAACATTTTTCACTACCAATGGATATTTTCTTGAACGGGTAGGTTTAACGGAAAATTTACTGGAAAACCTTGTGGTACTGGCTTGAAGAGCCTGGGAAAACGTGTGATGTTTAACTTATTTATTAACCACTATGTATACCAACAGAACCCTCTTTTGACATTAAAAATAAACTAAAAAAATAAAACTTTAGCTTCAGTATTTTTGAAGTAATTTTCAATAAGTTTTATGAAAAGTCACAGATTAGTACGTATCAGCGTCAATAATTATTACTAATGAGTTTTCATTCAAAGTTATTTACATGTAAACCCAATTTATACCCTCAAACATCTGACATAATAACTACTCCATTTATTTTTATTAATTCGTAAATAAACATCAGACACATTTGGGAACATTCATGTCAAATAAACTGGATTGATCGATTTCGTTTTCGATTATGTTTTAACAATTTGACGATGGATCTAGTTGTTAACCATATTTTTCAGTAAGCATAAACAAATGTGGATAATAGCATTTTCAAACCACATTTTCTTGTAGTATTTGCATTATTAAAAATTACGATTACATATTCCTTTGTAACTTTCTTAACTTATATAGAAGGATTTGTCATAGTTCGTGATTGAAGATATTATTTTGATAAAACCTTTATAAAAACAATCCAGAATACAAATAAACCAAGAACTAGCACAAACAAAAGAACAAGTAACAGAAACAGACCATATCTCAAGCAAGTTATAGTCCTGAGCCATATTGTATGTAAAGTATTTATTATTATCTGGCTTCGTGCCGAGGCCGACTCTTCTCTTGTTCAACTCTGCAAGATACTGCAGAGACCTTCATCTTGAACTTGCAACTGCATCTGCACTTGACCTTGACCTTGCACTTGACTTCAAACTGTGTACGATCTTGACCTTGAGCTTAAACTAGTCTTGAAACCGTATACAAACTTGACCTCAGAATCTCACTGTTTATGCTCGGACGGTATTTTACATTTATATTATGTATGGTTAGTTTCTAGTTAAGCTTATATTCAATGTTTGTTTTGAAATATAGTCACATATTTGTGTCTTCAATAGTACTTGCTTCGCTTTTTATTTCACTCGTTTCTCAAGCAAAACGTTCACTTCTTTTTCTGAATCAATATTAATTTTGAATTCTGAATCAATATATTTTGTTAGTTTGAAAGTTCATAATAGTGGGAGAGCAATTTAGTAAAAGGAAAGAACGGACTTTTCCTGCCACTTCCGGAGAAAAACTACTCTAACGGTAGTTAAAAACTCCACCCGTCTTCAGAGGACTACACTAATCTAGGAACTATATTTAATTAATATCTTGGTATCTTGGTTAACTATATTTAACCTAAGACTTGGTTTTAATTGGTTGGAATAGTCTTAGGTTAGATCTTAAGTTAAAGATATTATTAATGTAGTTCCTAGATTAGTGTAGTCCTCTGAAATAGTGAAGTTTTTAACTACCGAAACGTTAGGAGTAGTTTTTCTCCGGAAGTGGGAAAATCCGTTCTTTCCTTACTAAATATATTTTGACTGGGACTCGTGGCGTGGTCCTGTAATCCAGCTTCATGGAGGTCAGGTTTTGAGGATGATATAGGTCTAAAGCGGCTCAGATAGTCTCAGTGATCATCTGATGATACCCGCATCAACTCCCACCATCGTTTAGACATATCAGACCATCACCTGCGTCGTTCGGAAGTCACGTTAAGCCGTTGGTCCTTGTATTTCCATTGGTCATTGGGCTATTAATTAATGACCCATTCTAAGGAAGAGTCGGCCTTAGTTTGTAATTAAGACTACACCTCATAACTCATTACTACCACTCATCACACTCATCCTTCACCACATATTTGCCTTTAAATAACCTCATGAGAGTGGTCGGCATCTCAAATAGTGATTTAGTGATAGTGATTTAGAATCAATATTAGTTTTAAGTCTCTTAGCTTTAACCTATTAGGGATCTCTTGTTCAGAATATAAATCTCTTACTATTTTATACTGCAGAAAATAGTCTTAAAACCAGTACCTGTAGGAGACACAACACTAAATGGATTCAAACCAACGCCTCTTCTAACTGGGCAGGGCGTAAATGTGCACGTACACTTGACTTATCAGGTTAAGGACTGTGCAAAGTTTCGTCAGGACTAAGTACTCTGTGGAATAACAAAGAGTAGTGGACATCGCGATAACAGCTGTGTTGGCAGCTACAGCTGATCTGTGGTATAAAGCACGCCAACTCCGCAGATTATCCATCAGCTGTCCAAGCCTCACTCAGCAATCAACATGTCTTCTGCTTTTGTGAGTATTACGTTTTTTTTACTTAAGACTTTTTCAAAATATATTTTGGCGTATTTTTTAATGTAAAAAGGTGGAAAGATTCGGTTATTTGGAAATCTACTAAAATTTGGAATAAAATGAAACAAGACAATTTTGGTCGAACCCGACCAAGTCCGGAGTTTTCTCTTTAAATAATAACTGGTACATGACAATCTTTTTTTAAGATAAGACTTATTGGCAAATATAATTAAAAACACGATGTGTCTGTAACTGAAATTGGTCATATTTATCATTGCACTTATAAACTAAAATAAAAATTAAGAATATGAGCACCCTAAGTTGTGTCTAATCATTCTACGAGCTAATTTATAACAACAATGTTATCTTTGGAATCACCGGACATTAAACGATAGGTTTAAAGTTATGTGACTTAACTATCCAAACTTACACATTTTCCCTGGAGGAATCTGCAATTTTTGAAGTTGAAGTGACTTTATCATTGTTAATCCGTTTTTGTTTGAAACCTGATTAGTACTTTTTTTAAATAATCCGAGCAGTTTTACTTGTAAAATATTTGTTGGGTAATTATCACCACAACATTTCAAAAAATATTTCTTGTTTGCAGGTCACCCTCACCGTCCTGGCCTGCGCTTGCGGCCTCTCTTCAGCTGCTCTTGTAGCCGCCCCCGCCGCCGCCTACGTCAATGCCGCCCCTTACAACGTGCCGCCCTTTGCCGCCTCCGTTGACGTTGTGAGCCGTGGCCTTGCCGCCCCTACGTTGCCGCTCCGTACTACGCTTCTGCTGCCGCCCCCTACGTTGCCTCCCCGTACTACGCTTCTGCTGCCGCTCCCTACGTTGCCTCTCCCTACCTGTCCGCTCCTTACGTGACACCTTACGCCCCGGCCGCCCCTGTGGTCGCCCCTGTCAGATACTCCGCCGCCGCTCTGCCCGCCGTACTGCCTGCTCCTGCTGTCGTTGCCGCCAAGAAGTGAACACATCTGTTAAGTTTATAATAATGTAGTTTGGTAAATAAAATTATAGTTTATGACTATGAGCTATGTGTGATTATTTCTCCAAGAAATTGTATTGCATTTGTAAAGGTAAAGTAAAGTTTGTCTTGTTTAACGAGGCGAAGTTACTGCGGGGACTACTGAAGCTCTGGTCGCGTGCGTCCTCGCTAGGTATCCTCCACTCAACCTCGACCTTTACCTAGCGTCACCTTATAGTCACTGTACAAATCTAAGTGGTGACTGCGGGGATCGAACCGCTCCACCGAAGTGGAGAGCTCAGGAATCGCGTGCGATACCAACCCGCCATGGATCCGCTTTGTTTGACCGCCTGAGGTACACTGATTACCTCATTTTAATATGTATATCTGGAATTTCAAGTAAATGCATTTTTATTGTTTAAGTACATTTTGCCTTCTAAATTACTCTACAACTGTAAACATTTATAGTAAAAACAGTTTTATTACGATCCACAATGGTTGCTTCTAACAATTTTAGTGGATAACTGAATTTGTCCATCTACGGAGAGTGTATGGATTATTCATCTCCCCATTAAAATGTTCACACTCTTAGCATTTATACAACATAGCGAGAAGTGCCTTTGTCTAATGGCTAATCTTATGGTTAGTGTTGTAGTTTTAAGATCAGATGACGAGAGAGCATTATTGCAAGGAAAATTGTCATACTGAATTATAAACTTTATTTTCAAGTTAGTTTTGCAATAGAAAATTGTAACCTTTAAATATGGTACATGTTAGTTCCTGAACGAACAAACAACATTTTGTGGGTTATACTGTCATAAGTTGTCGTGAAAAAGGTTAGATGGGTCAAAATGAAGAGAATATCAAGAATAAAATTTTAAAAAAACCTTAGTTAGATATTTTTTTTATTTTTCGCTAATTATTTATTATCTACCACTTATCATTTGACTCAAACTTTACATAAATTTGTATCTAAATAAGACCATTTAGGGAAAAATTACCAGCATGATCTAACTTATCATTTTAAAACAGTGGCTATTGGTATTTTTAAAATTTTAGGGCATTTTTTGGCGTTAATTTTAAATAGCGAATAAACGTGATTTTAAGATAAAATGTAACGTAAAGCAATTTGTAGCATTTATAATTACTTATCTATTGACACCAAGGTCAAAGAAATTGATTAAGAATCAACAAAGCTATACTGGAAACTGTGGCAAACATTAAGATAATAGGGTGGAAAGTTGTCTGTTTTCAGCCAGATTTCACTATAACTTTGTTGATTCTCAATTTATTTTGAGTCAGATAAAACTTTTGCTACAAAATGCTCTTCTATTCTTTTGTTGATCGTATCGTGAACTCACCATATTCGCTATTTAAGTAACACCAAAAATGCCTAAAATATAAAACCCACCGTTTTCAGTGATAAGATGCGAAATTTTCTCCTAAAATGGTCTTACTTTATGCTAAGATCAAATTTAAAGTTTGGGAGATGGAAGATAAATAAATGACAAATTAAGTGACAAATCAAAATGGCGAATATCTGAGACTAAGCGTTTTTGAAAATGGTATTCTTAAATTCTTTTATTTTTTTGATCCATATATAGCCTTTTAAGAGTCTTTACTTATATGGGCTTTTGTTCTCCCCACCTATGCCAGTATTCCCTTGGGAGATGTCTATCGACCATGTTGTCTCCTGACATCAATTTCTTATACTTGGCAAATAAGTGTTTTCTACGAACTGCTAGTTCTACTGCAGCTCCTACGTGGGGTTTAGTGAAATTCCACACCAATATTTTTCCTAATTCATCAATAGTTGTGACTTCATCGGTCTTTCTCGTCTTTTTGTCCAGTCCTTTAGGATCCAATTACTTAGGGATATCGGCATTTACTAATGCTCTCTTCAGTATATTGGTGATTGCGGAATGTCAGTGAAATCTATCTGGATTTATGAAGCAACACAACTGATTTAATCCTTTTTAACTACACATTTTTTTCACTTATACTGGTATTTTCGGCATGGATTACATATAAGTCTGAGCACAATACAGTCTTTGAAAGCTATAACAGCATCCAAGAAGAGTCCGGTAATTTTAGAGGAAAAAAATGCAACCAAGGCATACGGCAATGTTTTCGGAGTATTGGATCACTTTATTATTCTTTCAAAATCTTGAGGTTTTCAACCCAATCCATCTTCAATTTAGTATTTCAATGTAATTTCTGCCCAATCATGATTCTCTGATTTATTATAAGGACCTTCTGAGTATTTGATTATCTAGTCATTTCAGATTGTAATAAGCAGATGTGTATTTCATGGCGTTCAACGTAAGCGTAAGCCAATAATCAAGCATCAAGCTATCTACTTTCATGGTTTTAAGTAAGTTGTCAGAGGTAATGTTAAGTAAGTTATTAATTAAGTTAAAGTAAGTAATTAAAGTAAGTTAAGAAGTAAGTAATAAGTAAGTAATTAAGTAAGTTAATATTGAAAGGATACAAGTGTTGGAATTATTATTCTTAATTTATTCGGCTAATACAATTGTATTGTTACTTTTGTTGAACAAATTACATATTGACTTAAGCCACATGTTTTGGCAGTGTTTTGAGTCGTTTACATTTAAATTATGATTAAACATTATACATTGTGCTCGCAAAAAAGTATTTATTTATTTATGCTTTAAATCACTAGCAATAATCCTCCAAACCCTATAAAAACAACAGTTTTTTTAATTGTATTATGTATTTTGTCTTAATTACATGAAGAACAAAACATAAAATACCTTAATATGGTTTAATAATTTACTAGTCTTTTTAGAAGAATAAAAAACTATTTCAAATGTTATTCTTTGTTTAAATTTTGTTAATGCCTAATGAATACCTGATTCATTAATCAAAACTTCAAGGATTTTCCCTTTCATTGGCTGTGGATAAATACATGTTGTGTTCTCTGATGCAGTTGGTCAGTCTGACTCACGGCAGTGATTGGTCGTTCACTGCTCCGAGCTAGCCAATGAGGCTGTCTGGCACCTGGTCAGACAGGTCAGTGTGCGTTTGCCACTGGCCATGGACGTACGTGATTTCTCTATTCGTTTCGTAAAGTTTTTGGACATGTTGTATTGTTTTCTAGACTAGATGTTATAAAATTAACAAGTTTAACAGAGAGGAAAAAGTAAGTATGGGCTGGTCAGCTTGCGCTAATGTCTTCAAGGCTATCTCGTTTCCTAATGTTTAGTGTTATGTTTTAGGTTGCTTTTCACCTGAAGACGGGGTCTGAATCCAGATGCCGATACGTCGTACGTCTATAATAACGTTTTAACCTCATGAGTTGTTACTAAGATCTAAGGCTTCCGGTTTACACTGCGTCACAGTTGAAATATGAGTCTCAGCCAGACAACCAGCTACTGAGGATGACTCTCCACAGCGAGGTCGAAACGTTTAGCAGTAATTACATTTCAACTGTGACGCGGCGTAAACCGGAAGCCTTAGATCTTAGTGATGACACCGGTCGCGAAAGCCTAAGAGTTAAGATCATGAGTTGTTGTTATATTAAAACTCAAGTAGTCTTCTAGTTTTTACAATTTAAATCTTATGGTTTTGTAAGTTTTGTTTTCAATGTAGAATTTGTGAATATTGTTGATCTTGAAGATGTCTAAAGTAATTTGGACGAAATGTTTACTGGAACCCTATCAATTTTAGAAAATCTATTGTTTTATAGTTTTTGGAAGAAAATCTAAAATGCATGTCCTCATTATTTCAAAATCAATTTTGTTAAAACTTTTAGACCGTCTTTGTTAATCTGGAGATGCTTGAAAGGTGAATCTATTGTACCAACTAACTTATGTCTACAAAAGCTGATACAAATTTAAAAATTCAAAAATAATTTTAATTCAATAAAACCAATGACAAACCCATTGGCACAAAATATAGGCCAACTGACAAAACCATCCATATTGCACAATTAAATATAATAGCGAACTTTGTCTTAAAAGTTTAGGAAACTTAATACTATCATTATATCACTGCAATAAACTCATAATTTTAATTTACAAGAACATTTTTTAATACTGTACATTTTTAAACATTGGAAGGATGAGACGCAAGAACAACTTCACGTAATCAAAATAACATTTTATTATAAATTGAGCATAAAAAACAGTCTATCACAAAGCGTTGTAGGAATACAAATCATCGCCTCTTCTTCTGCTGAAGAGATGACGATCCTTCACCTCTCTCTGTGGAGAGCCGCTACCTCCTGTAGTAGAAGGGAGGGTACGCAGAGGGTATCGTGAACGGGCCACCGAAAGGAGCTCCAAAGGGAGTGCCGAAAGAGGCTGGCGGGAAGAAGGGCGAAGGAAGGAATGGTGAAGGGTATACTCTGGGAGGAAGAACTGGAGGGAGGAAAGGACCAGGGAAACCTCTAGGGGGAGGAAAGGGGAGACGGGAGCGACTGGTGCGGGGAGGAACCTCCCTGGGAAGATTGGAGCGTGTGCTGGATGGAAAGGGGCTGGACCTGGGACGAAAGGAACTGGAGCGGGTACCTGGAACAAAATATCAAATTAATAAAAAACTGAAATTATAACTGAAAATACGATGGAACTATTTTAAAAGCGAAAATATTTGAATAACGTGACAGATTTAAGAAACTAATTTTCAAGTGTCCTCCTCAAATGTCATGGCGAAGCCCGATACAAAGGAATTTACTCGCATACACGAGGTGTTTTGCTTTATTATTTTTGCGTCTATGAAACGTGCAAACCTACTTAAAACACGAACAACTTCGTCGTTGTGGAGACTGCAAGAGTGAAAACTGGGAAGAGGGAAGACAGTTACTTAATGAAAAGACAGGCGATTCAAAGGAAGTCAATACTCCACTGCCAAAAATATATATGAATCATTTTACTGTACAAGTACAATATCTTTGCAGCAGTCTTTTTAATTCAAGTATCACCCAAGATAATTTTATGGTAAGTAGATTGGGCATAGATGTCACATGGCTAAGGCACGCTAATGGCATGGCTAAGATCAACGTAGTGTCGGCAGCCCAAGCACAGATAGCGCTGCGAGCGCAGCCGACTCTCTCCGTCTTTCTCCTCCTCGGCTCCACATGCTCGAGTTTGTCAATGACTTTGATGTAACCAAATCGTGCGATTTCCGACGAGTGTGCGTGCGTCAGTGGCTCTACTTAAGACTCTAAAATAATTCCTACTAGCGCTAAATGTGCGTGATCTGCCGAAACTATATGTTGATATGTTGTATTCCACAATCTACCTCTCTTTGACCTACTGCCTGAATCAACTTCATGTCAGGTTTAACGATGATATATTCAGTGCCTGATGATGCACGTTTGGGCAATACCATAAGTCGTTGCACATTGGTCATCTTGCACCATTCTAAGGGAAGAGTCTGGTTTGTAACAAGACTACACCTCATAACTGTATCTTATTTGCCTTAAAATACCTCCTGAGTGGTCGGCACAAATAGTGCACAAACCTACACTATCCTTGGTATCACAAACACTAACTATTATTCACAGAATTAACATAAAAGAAATTTAAATCTGAATAGTTGACTGACCAGGGGAGCTTTGAGTGCTCTGGTGACTAGGTCTACCCTGTTGACGAAGGGAGGCACGGCGAGGGGAGCAGAGTTGATGTAGGTATGGGAGGTGCCACCAGGGATCCTGAGGCTAGAGACAGGCTGGCAACCACCAGAAGTGCAGTGCTTATAGAGTTCTGGAAATCACAAACACATGTAGTTTTTTTTCAATTACATTACATTTATTTTAGTCAATTTACAGTTTTTAATGTAAAAGTTTTGTCTGTTGACGATAAATCGCATGGTACTATACGTGTTAACAGCAATTGTTGTGTTGTTTTTGCGTTTTGCTTTTGGTTTTACACAAATTTTTTTTATCCTCCACAAATTGTATACCAATTTCAAATTGGGTTTTCAGGAATCTTTGCAGAGTTAGTTTAAACTTTAGATATTCTAACCCTGCCTAGTTTGTACATTTATGAGACTATTCTTTTCGTTTATGTGATTTAGTCAAGGTCAACCAATTTTATAAAAGCAATAAAATATCGTTGTGGTACAAAATTCTCATAGATTAACGTTTATGGAAAACTTCCATCACAGGCAGGTGCAAAATTGTTTAACAAATATTAAATCCACTGAAAGTTTTATCTTATTCAAAGATAGGTTAAGAGCTTATTATTGGAAGCTCAAACTATTCTGTTAATACGACTTTTTAATCATAATAAATTAAATTTTATCGATAAATTTAACTAGGTTTTGCAATACTCTTACTAGTGGTTTACTAAACTTTAATTTTTTTACCTTTTTTTACCTTTTTCGTTTTTGTAACAACACAGTGTGTAGAAAAATAAAAGTATTATGGTAGTCAGATTATTGATATATTACACCCACGAATATACCTGCCAGCTATCTGTGCTTTATAATGTTTTATATTATGTTTTGCGTTTATTACTTTTGGAATCAATTATTTCTGACAAACTTCATTAAATGTTTGTTAAAAAGTCAAAGTAGTTGAGCTTTTTTACTGAAGATCAAAAAGTTATACTCCTCATGATTAAGTTATTATTATTCTACCATCTTCAACTGCTCTTAAGACACACAAAAATGAATCATTAATGTTGTGAATGTTGCTTGTACGTTTAAATAACAAACGAGAGTAACCACCAAATGTTTTACAATTCTTCACAAAGGACGATGTAAGTTTTCTGTAATTATAAAGGTATAAATAAGAATTCATTAATTTAATTACCAAACAATGTCATTTTACACAACGAGGAAATCTGTTATACTAAAATATTGCAAGTTTGAATCTGAAAGTACTAAAACTAATGTATTTAAATAGTTCGATAATTAATTACAGAAACTCTTATACCTATGTTATGCATTATTCTTTAAAAACCCTGTTATGCAAGCATGTTATCATTAAATTACTAATTAGAAATTTTTTATTTATTTATATTTCTGTTATCATAACAATATGAAGCACTACTCACCATGTTGCCTGAATGTCTCCTACAACACCAGCTGGTATACTGATGACACTTCCACTGGTCTGATATATATCAAGCAACTGTCTTGACTTCCTAGGCACCCCGTGCATCCTAAGTAGCCATGGTATCCCTACACAGCTGTTGTTAGATAAGTGAACAGTTTCACCAAGGCGACGTGCCACCCACTGCTGTGTGGACATTAGTTAGATAACCGGTGCGAAGAGGGTCACCTGATGAAGTGGTTAGCGCGAAACGTCGATTGTGTGTTGGTGATGGACTAAGGTTCAATGTGAGGTTTTCGTATGGATAGGTCGAGGTTGAAAGCGTGTCGAATTTTGAAGGGAGATAAATTGACATAAATAGTTAAGTTTATAAAAAATGTTTTAAAATCTTATTTTTTATAGGAAGAGGAGATAGTCAAAGCGCAAATAATTTTTACTCACGAAAAGATCAAGTCAGTCCGTCTTGAAAAGTTGGCTTTTCTTTGTTCCTCAGACTTCCTTCGTCCTTTCAAAACGAAACCTTTGCTGTCATCGTCCAACTACTCTTCTTTATAGTTACTATACAAGATATAATTTATACATAGTATGTGTCATAGTTATGGTTCGTGTTGTTATTTTTTTTGAACCACAGAATTGACAGATAAAAATATTTCTTTAACTTACTGAGAAAACAAAAGCTAACGGACAACTTTATTCATTTATTTGTCAAAAACGCAACTTTTCAACATATTTTACTAATAGTGTTCAAGAATAATAGGCAAGTGTTTACTCAAGCGAATTGATGTTTACACAAAAATAAATACTTAATAAACAAACTGTTGAATTCTTGAAGAGGAGATTATTGGCAAACGGTAGATTATAGTTTGAAAAAATACAAACAGGCCAATATATGTGGTTTGTTTACTAGCACTTTCGACAGTCATCTTCAGGTCAAGAGAAAGTTACATTAAAATTATTAACAAAATGTATTAACTTTATAAAGTTAATTAACTTTTGCTTTACCTGAATATGACAGCATGACTGTCGAAAGCGGTAGTAAATAAATCACATATGTATATTGGCCTGTTAGTATTTTTTTTCAAACTGTAATCTAAGCAAACTGTTGTAAAAAATAAATACAACAGTCCACGTTTAAAAATTAAAACCCTTGACCCAAATTCACCCAAATGAAAAATTATATATTAAAATTCCACATAAACATGAAATATCACACGCAATATCATCGGGCCGGTTGAAACAACAGTGTAATACAGTACGTAGACAACAATGTCATCTACACTGAGTGTGATGCCGTGGACCTGACAATACCAGGTGCAGTGAAATGGAACAAACACACACACAAACACAGATGCGTTGTCATGGCAACGTTCACTACCCTCATGTCTGGCTGTGATCTTGTAGCGTTCTGTAATGTTCTACTTTTTTTTTTTTAAGAAAAAACCTGTGCTATTTTGTCTCTTACGTTTTGCGTCTTATGTTTTTAGAAGTTGAGCGTTGGGTAAATATACAATACGTCAGTGTCAATGATTTAGGATATGAATGAATTGAAATGCATTTTCAACTAATTGGTTACCGAATCAAAGAGGGTATACAAGTCGGCAAAATAATAAATATGAACTATTCGTCAGGTTTCTTTAAGAGGATTAGTCAACCAAGCAAGAACACATGTTTACCACTGAAATACCGGAGTATTGATTATTTCTCTCGGTGGACGAGGGGTAGATGGAAATCCAAATTTATCGTCTGTTTCAAAAACATCGGCTCTAGTAGGGTTGTCTTGTCTGGCTCAGTTCTTTGATGAGTCGCGCGTTCCATAACAAGTGAAATATGCCTTGTCAAGTAGCAGTAAAGAAGTGGCAAAACATATTCCAACTTTGTCCTATTTTTAGCCAAATTTAACATATTTTGATAATATTGGCGTATAATTAAAAGAAAACAGGTTATACAAACCCAGAGGCAACCTTTGAGATCATGGAAAACAACTTTTTTATATCTACATAAAAAATAGCGCTCTAAACGGAGGACTACGAGAGCATGTTTTAGCAACATTTTCTGGCGTGATCAATAATTCTCTTAAAGCGGTTAAAGTTTAGTTTATTATAAAAGTGGTCATGGAGATAGTACATCTTCATTGTTGTTAAAATGTGTTTTGGAAAAAGTAATACAGGAATAGCAATAATAATTAAAAATTGGAATCTACCCATGAAGTTAGGTATCAAAATTGACTATTATTGCAGATAACCTTGTGGGTTTCTCGAGACACAGCTACTGCCAAAAAATTGTAGCATCTGCAGGGATATAATTAGAAAGCCGGACTTTTCCGGCAGTTGGAAAACTCCACCCGTTCTCAATGGAAATAATTAAATTGATTTCCGTCACTATTATGAATTTTAAATCTAGCATCTGCAGGGATTTTTTAATAACTTGCCGTTTATAAACAAAAGTCTATTCCGTTTCGGTCTTTTTATTTACAAGAGGAAACACAACCTCCCCACATCAACACATCTCTGCAAAGTGCACTCACACGCCTGAGTGCCGGTGCGTGTGAAGATTGCCTCACAGTGCGTGTGACCTTGTGCGCATGCGTACAGCTAGGAGACGTGTGATTGGCTGACGGCCCGGCACGCAAAGTGCGTAATGGAGTTGCGCAATGGTCGCATCACTCACCGCGCCGCCGCGGTGGACGTGAGTGCTTCACTCGTCAATTGGTGGTCCGGGGTATAGTGCGTTTCTGGTTTGGTTGGAGTTGTTATATGTTTATGTTGTTTTGAATAAAATTAGTGGTTTAGTTGACCATTTTTGGGAGGACACTTTTAGAGCCGTTCTTTTCAATACCTGCTAACCAGCCTGGTGAACAAACCAACTGGTTAAAGGTTTTACAGTTTGCAATGTTACACTTTTACATTTTACAAAACTCTTTAATGAATAATTAAAGATTATTCATCCAATAAAATTATTTTGTTCCATTCTTTATTAAATTTATCATGTATACAATATGCTAAAATAGTTAAATACAAACTATAACAGTAAAGTTCAAAAGCAACACAGACAAAGTAAAACTTAACCTCGAAAAATATCCAGCTTTTTCATTGGCTGGCTACCGGTTAAATTTTAACCGCCGGTTAAGCTTGATTGAAAAACGGCCCTTAGTTACTGTCTTGGTAAATAGTTAAACCAATGCTTTTCGTGTGCTTCAGACATTCTTTTTGTAACGTTCAGTTATTGTGGAAGATATTAGTTCAATTCAAAGGGTTTTCTCCAAAATCCAAAACAGTGAATCAACAAATAGTAATTATTTTAACTAATTATAAATGTGTCCAAATATTTGGTTTGAACCCAATTCAAGAAAATGTTAAACATGGAACCTTTTTACTAAGATATAATATATTGCACAATTTTGACCTTGCACAAATTCGTACAAAGCCAACAAATCGGTCACCCAATTTCTTAACCAAATGTAAACCGAGTCAATCACCTACTCACCCCAATAAGCAAGAGGCAGCAGTACCTTACCAGATGAGATAAGATGACACTATCATAACCAGGTCAATGTCTTCGTACAAACATAAGCAACAGTCTTTCCTGGACCTGAGCCAACAAAAAGCACCACAGATTAAGTGGCGCACTGCGTAACAGCTGACTTGCGTACTCTGTGGTTTGTTATTGTTTTCATCTTGAGAATATAGTGGAGAATTAGATTTAACAAACTTACAAGTTGTACAAAGCATAGTGTGCACTTATGTTTTAATTTTATACAGGTAATTTTGTGTTTTTAAAACAGATAAATTAAAAAAGAAAATGAGATTTGTTTGCGATCACAAAATTACCAAATGTATGTTCCAATAAAGACATATCAAAATCTGAAGTCGTCTAAAGTGGGCCAGTGTCGAGATCTCAAACATGGAAGTTTGTAACTTAACGAATGATGTGTCTGAATTTTATGTTTATGTAGTATAAACCTTATTTTTCCTAATTTGATCAAAATTTATATTGCTGTATTGCTACATAGCTTAAATAATGAACAAAATCAGACTTACAATAGTTAATAATTCCGAATGAATTAATTGAATAATGTATGTTTAAAGACTACATATGATGCCTAAAATTCCATTCTACATTGCAATGTAAAATGTTAAGTATTTATCCGCAATAAACTATTTATTATCATTAAAAAAAGGGAGATTGCATAAGAGGTTACGCGCAAAAGAGGTGAGCTAGTTTGGTCTCGTTGGAGCCCTAACATGTTCAAACTTGTTTCGTATAAAAGAACTTGCTTTAGAACCAGTGATGATATACCGGGTGTCCACAAAAGTCCTTGACGGATAAAAAAGTAGAATTACTTTTACGGGTTTCCGCAGGTAATAGTAGATTTTATACATCATTAAACAGCTGATTCTTAAAGTTTTACTTACATATATTGGTAGCATTTGTATTCTAATCCATATTTTGTTAATTAAACAACAATAATTAGTGATTTTGTGAAATCTTCAAATGACAACAAAACAAGAAAAAAGGTTCAACGTGTTCTTTTGTTCTCTGAATCAACTCTCAATGTGAATTTAGGTCAGAAGACGGTAGAAGAGAATCACCAGCCATTTATAAAAGTAGTTTTGGGTAGTTTTTCAACAAGGCGAGTGCCACCGCACAAGTTAGAGACTATCTAGACGAAACCTTCCCAACCGCTGGATTGGTCGTGGTGGACCAACATCCTGGCCTCCCGCTCACCTGACATCACACCCTTGGACTTTTTTTTTCTGGGGATACATAAAAGATATTGTGTATGCTTCTCCTATTCCAGTCATACTCATTTTAAGGACAATAATCAATGAAGCAATGTCGACAGTAACAAGAGACATGTTATCAACACTTGGAGACAATATCGCCTTGATCTTCTTCGGCTAACGAGGAAGGTGCACGTAGAGGTCTGCCGATAATGTTTATATGTAAATAAAGTGTTTCACTCTATGTAAATAAAGTGCAATATCTGACATCATTAGTTTTTATTTTATAATCCGCCAAGGACTTTGTGGACACCTGGTATAATATTAACTACTTAGGTTGTATCCGGATTTTCACTCTTTAACTTCTCATCGCAATTTGTTAATAACGCACTACAAACATGGCATGGATGTTATTACTCACACAATTCTACCAAATATGTTTCTCCCCTTGACAACTGAAGATACAATAACTAGACATAATCAATACATGTTCTTCAGCAGGGAAAGTGGGCCAAGTGTCGAGATGTGACATCAAGGGGACATGTCCAATATCGGTGACAAGCGCCAGCCCTGTAACTGTCCCCTGGGGGACTCTCCTTGTCTGCTCTAACTAACAAGAGTAGAAGATACTCATGAAACTATATAATTGACATAAAGGTTATGTGTTTTATAACTTGATAATGTGTAAGTCTACTAGCTTGCGAATCGAATGTGTTTAAATTTCATAGTTAAAGCGGCTCAGATAGTCTCAGTGATCATCTGATGATACCCGCATCAACTCCCACCATCGTTTAGACATATCAGACCATCTCCTGCGTGGTTCGGAAGTCACGTTAAGCCGTTGGTCCTTGTATTTCCATTAGTCATTGGGCTATCAATTAATGACCCATTCTAAGGAAGAGTCGGCCTTAGTTTGAACAAGACACACCTCATAACTCATACACCACTCATCACACTCATCCTTCACCACATATTTGCCTTAAAATACCCTCATGAGAGTGGTCGGCATCTCAAATAGTGATAATTGTGCAAACTAATAATTAAGTTGCAATCAATCAATGAAAACTACTTCATAAACACATTAATTTTGTAAAAGTTTCTATTCACATTATTTTTTTAATGCACATCTCTTTTTTTCCTGTATATTTTTTTATCTAACGTATTATTGCTTAATGATGCCACTATTCCAAGTTAAATTAATTACCACAAATAAAATATATATTTTGACATTTACAACTAGAAACCCCACTTATTATCTAATTTTGAGTGATCGTAGCGAACAGCCTCGTAATGAACAAAAAATCTGAGGCTGAAGGCCGAAGCGAGGCTGTGAGTGGAACGAATTAGATTCGATTCTCATATCAGCAGCGCTTTAGCGCTTAGCTGCGTGTCTACCTGGTTTATATATATACTTTACACACAATTTTGTACGCAATAATAGTTTTTAACTTGACTATTGTTTTTAGCAATAAATCATATCAAGACTAAAACCATTTTAAAAATTTAATGTTAATTTTAATTTTAACATTAAATAGGTGTTTTTTAACGCAACCCCTTTCAAACTAATAGCAAGTCATTTTTACGAGCGCATCTTGGTCATACATTGTTCATTTGGTTTGTTCACTTCAATATCTATCAGTATTATGTATTTTGCAGTTGTAGTGTTTTATTTCCTAATTATAATTTATTGTGAAATAAACGCAATCATGGTTTTTAGCAAAGATTAAAGCGTGTTTAGTTGTTGAAGAAAAGAGAAGAAAAAGATTTGTTTCAGTTTGGTCATTGTTGTCAAGTAAACTTAGGAACAAATAATTTGTTTGTCAAGAGGTTTGTTAAAAGGTTTTTTTCCACAGGAACAGAAAACATACAGAAGGCGGACTGTACTGAATGAAGAAGTGATGGAGGATGTTAGGGTTAGCATAGAAAATTCTCCTAAGAACTCTTTAAGAATTTTGAAATAACAAAAGCAAATAACCTAACTGTGCCTGCAAACTTAATCTTAATCACCTTTTGACACAAAAAATATCTTTCTCTTAAGTATTCTTCAACAATAAACACTCTTTGATCTTTGCTAAAAGTCACGATTGCGTTTATTTCACAATAACATCAAATTAGGACATAAAACCACTATATTACTGCAACAATACATTCCATCTGATAGATATTGAAGTGAACAAACCAATGATACAATGTATGACCAGATAGCGCTCGTAAAAAATGACTTACTATAGTTTGAAAGTTGGGTTGCGTTTTAAAAATAACACCCTGTATAATAACTTTAATTGTATGAAGATACATTGTGTGGGTGGCTAATCACCATAGTGCTTGGGTGACATAACACATTGTTTCGAGGACAATAGTTGGCCATCCTGAATCCCGGGCTCTGATTGGCCCACAATAGCCGGTGAAACCCGTCACAGCCAATCACAGGTTGTGTAACTTGTGGTGCACCTACACACACTAAACAGCTGATTTGTCTTATCACTCGTTATGATAGTAGAAAACAGCTGTTTTACAAGATTTTTGCTAATTAAAACAATGCATCTAGAGGTTTTTGTTCTGGGTTGCCATTAGGGTTTGTTTTTGCTTTGTGTTTTTCTTGCGTGTGGGTTCTTTTGTGGTTTGTCTAATTGGATTGTTAGTGTGTTCTCATTGTTTTCTTTCCCTCTGTATTTCGTACATGTCCGTAGAATTTCTTTGAAATAAACCCTCATTAGTCCTACATTGCCACGGTCAATCCACTGTTATTAAAAATTCTCATACATGAATCTATTTAGACGTGTATTGTTTTGTTAACATTGTGTTGACACAATTTTAACGTTTTATTTCTAGTAGTTGTTGGCTAAATAATTAGAACTTCAAACCACTTTTTACTGTTTATTTCATTTAAATGAAATTATCCTCTATTGTATGATTAGTTAAGTAGTTTAGTGAGCTATTTTTAGAACTAATTTCCTTTTTTATAAATCTATATATGTTTTGCCAGCCCTAGACCTTTCAAGAGAATCATGCTATCCTGGGAGGTTTCTTATTTAATTGTGTTGAAAAGCAATAAGTTATATGGTGCTAGTTTAGCTCTATACTGTTAAGGTCAAAGTGGTGTTGCGGAATGTTTTTACTGAAATAAAACTTATTTTCAATTTACTTAGTGTATGGAAAAAATAGAAATAAAGTATAATTGGATATGAGTATAAGCATTATTTAATAGCAATAATGACACGATCTGTTACCATTTTTTACGTACCATCACATAAGGCATTGTTCAAGAATACAATAATACACTGTTAATTTGAAAAGAATATTTTAACGAATAACTATGAAAAAGATACTTGAAGGACTCAGAAAGTGGTTAGTAAAATCCTCACACTAAATATTTTTCGAGAAGAATTTTTCTTTAAGAAAATTTTGATTGAAAGATTTAGAATACAAAAATACAAGCTCTTGTATTACAATAGTATATTTCATCACTAGGTCCTAAAGTGACACTTTTTGACACGAGGTCAAGTTAATGACCGAAGGTCAAAAAGACACTTTCGGGCCGAGTGATGAACGATATATTTGTCATGATGCAAATAATAATGAGAATTAAATGTCAAGAAATGTTTTAATATTATAAACAATCAATTAAGTAAACATTGTTTTGAGCTCAACAGTTTGAATTAAATTGTTTTTAAGAAACAGCTGTTGCACTGATTTACGTCAGTGTTAAATTTCAAAACAATTAAAACAAACTCGTTGAACCAGCTGATCCATGCCACAAAAGATCATTAAAATGGTTTTTCTAACTAGGGAAAAAATCATCAAAACAATACTTTATTTACCTGGGTGTAAAAGTGACACTTTAATCAATACATGTGTCTAAAGCAGCTGTTTTCCGAGCAGAATGACAAAAAAGCAGTTTTTCACAGCATGTTTATCCCTCTTGTCTCAAAATGAAAAGTCCACTGAATGTTATGGATTAATGTTTTTAAATCAATATTATTAATAAAAAAATGAACTCGATTGGTAGAAACTACTACTTATTGGCTATGAATGTTCTCATTTAAGTAACTACAATAATAAACTCAAAGTTCTCAAACTATCTACAATACGCTGATGACACAGTTCACCACACCCACTGGCCACTACTGAAGGTTTGGCCTCTATGCTTGGCACGTCTGTAGAGGGTCGTCCATTGCAGTATATAGGAGCCTCTCGTCCACCAGGCAGCATACTCTAACCATGGCCTGCAAGCTGGTAAGTTGTCAGTGCTACAGTAGTATTTGTTGTAAATTTTATTTTAATAGCTTTTTTTTAATTAGTACTGTTTGTGATTAGTACTGTTTTTAGAAATAACTTACATGAATTGTTGATTTAAAACATTTACTACGCTTACATAAAATAAAAGGTAATATAATTAGTAATTGAATATTGGATATTTAAATATACAATATTTTGAGATAACTAAAATATTTGTTATAGTATAATGTCCCAAAACGTATTGTATGGAGTTTTTAGTTGCAGAACCTCGTTAACTTTTTTACTTTCAAACAACATACTTGCATTCCGTAAATTTAGAAAATGTATTGAAGTAGATATTATTGTAGGGTTAGTTTACTGTTTTACTTGTAAATTTTAAAAGCTTTACGCTATGTTGCATGAGCAAAAATACTACGAATTTGAATAATAGACAGTGAGGTGGCAAAAATATAGTTTTTTGTAATGCATCACATCAAAACACTAGATAAGTATAGTTATTAATATTATATAAATTGAACAAACTTTACTTAATAATGTCTACGTCTGTGACTCAGTGGGTCACGGCTAGGTGGAAAAGCAGGTTCGATTCCCTGCGCAGGTACATGAGTTTGGACTGCTTTCCTAAAAGCGTTTTGTTATTGCAATAAGTCGATCATAAAAATTAATGTGTTTTCTAGTCTCTCTACACAAAGTATCAGATTGACTTTTAAAACCAAAACAGGTTTACAATATCCTAAAGCAAAATGCTGCCTAAAATCACAAAACTAATATTGATTGGAATATTTTCAGGTACTTCTGATCGCTCTTCTCGTAGCAGTGGCGAGTGCCGCCCCTTCCGCCCTTTGGCCGCCCCACTGGCCTACCCCGCCCCCGTCGTCACGGCCACCAGCTCACAGGTATGATACATACGATAAACACTATTGTTATATTAAATACATATGAATATTTTTTACATTAGCCTTACATTTACTACATAAAGTACAATCGTAATTAAGCAATATTTTCTTTTTTTCTTTAGGTTGTCGCTCGGAACTACAATGGATTGGCGCCCGTAGCAGCACCCCTGGTGTCAGCCCCCGTAGTCGCCCCTGCCTCCCCCCTGGCCCCCTACGCTGCTGCCCCCTACGCTGCTGCCCCTTACGCTGCTTCTCCCTACGCTGCTGCCCCTTACGTTGCTGCTCCCTACGCTCACCCCTACGCATACAGCGCTCCTTACCTCTGGTGAAGCTAGAGCTAACATCGCTTAAAAACGTTTTAAATTATGATGTAAATTTATTAAAAATATAATTGATTCTTGAACTTCTAAATGTGTTTCTTCTTTAGTCATACTCATGTGATTTTTTACCAAATGTGTTATTCTAACGTATTTTGTAAGCGAAAATATGAAAGTTTTGGCTGATGAACCTGAAGGATATTAATATATTGATAGTAACCCTTTAAGCGCCCAGAGTCTACACGGAAATTGTAAGTTATGGGGAATCAACTTATGGCGACCTTATTCCCTGGGTTTTGTCCACTCTCTGTCTGCTTTAAGCTGTAGAGGATTTCGAAAATTTAGTAAATAGGGATTACAAACTGGAGTAATTACTAGCTATTAAAAATAGCGCATCAACCTCAAACTACGCGAAAACCAAATGTTGGATTTAAATGGTATTAGGACTCAGTGGTGTGAACTTCCAACCAATAGCTGATGAGTCCCACAGGGCTCGGCGCTGGGTCCGTTCGGAATCTATACGTAGCTTACGTAGGCCCTGGTCCGTTACTGTTCTTGGTTATAATCTAAGACCTCACACTCTTATTGGAAATATAATTCCAACAATGCTAAGAAAAATATGATGGGAGGTTGAATTTAGACGACAAACTTTGCGTGCGAACCTAAGAAATGTTATACTGTAGGTTCCTTGTAACATTAGTTGTTAAAGAATGAATACCAGTAATTCTGTACAGGTTTGGTAATGGTGGTGTAATTTTTAGTTAGAAAGTTCTGTTTTAAATTTCCAACCTAATAAAACTTTTTTGATTCAGTTGGCCATGTTCAAAACTTGAAAAAATGTGAAGAATGTATAACCACCTTGTACACATATATTTTAAATCACGGCAAATTTGAAGCCGCAGTCTTGGTTTGGCTCAAAGGATTTTGTTAATTTTTAGAAACATGTCAGGCACAGTACCATACATTTTGATACAAAGTTTTATCAAAATCCAACCATATACACAATTTTCATAGTCTAAAACTACAGGGTTATTCAAAAGAATGTCCTACTTTCATTCTTCTGCAACTTCTGTAGTATGAGTGCTTCATGAATAATTTACATATGGTTGAAAAAGAAGTTTTTAGATATACTGAGAGATAATTTCCGCTTTTTATTACCAACAATATGGCTGCCCATTCAACACAAGATATTTTGCGTTCTTGAATTTATGTCAGTTCAGTTCGGCGAGAATTTTTCGTAGATTTGTGGTTTCCTCGTGAATTTCTTTTGTGGGGCTATGTAAGGGTAAGGTTTACGTACCCACTCTGACAAAAAATCTATATGACCTACGGAACCGTATCAGAGCTGCAGTCAATCTCATAAATCAGTATTAACTTCGTGATCTTACGGAATAGAGTTTGATTTTCGGCAGATTTTTGCCAAGCAGTCAGGGGAGGACATGGTGAGCATTTATGGAAGTGTACAAAGGAAGACAAACTTTGAAAAGTGCTTCTTTTACTAGTATTTAATTTATGTATATATAAGTAATAGTTATTGAAGGAGAGTGCTTTGAAAGTAGGACATTATTTTGAATAACCCTGTAGTTAACAACGTCAACTAGTCAATAATGTTCATAGTCTCAATACTCATAGTTTGGGGAAAACACTTCCGATGGTCTGACATTTCTGGTTAACTAATTCAACCTAGATATTTAAAAAAGGAACATTTGTACCAAATTCCGTGAAGAGCCTGACAAAAATACAACTTGTAAAGTGGGGGCCCTTCCGGTGTAGCTTTCACCCCGTTATTAGAAATTCGCTAGGGCTCACGGTAGCACATGTGGTTATGCTTAATCGTCAAGTAAGAAAACCAGATAAATATTAATCATATTTAAACTCAATTAAACCTAATCTTTATATAACGATAGTTAGAATTTCCATGGTTTTAATATTTTATGTAAGTTAGAAAAGAATCCCTTTTACCTTCAGTTTTGACTACTAACACATTCTTTCTAATAACATAGTGTCACAATGTTGTGCTGACAGCCTGCAGAACTGCTTCCTTGTTATCAAAGCAATGTTGGCCAGATTGTTTTGATAGTCAAGGTTATGCTGAGCAAGTAATAAAAGGTGTTTGGCTTAGCTCCTCTGGGTTCAGTTGCCTAGGAGAATCCCTGCGTGTGGGGGTCTCCCTTCACGATGCTGCCTGGGAGGTAGGTCCTAACCTAGGTCCCAATCCATGTCTTAGTTCCAAAGTCAGTTTTTATGTTCTTTTACTTTTACTTATTTCCGAAACTTATTTGCTCAGCTCTTTCAGTTCTAGTTGTCTCACATTTATATAGATTCATTTATAATACTTTTATTTTAGCTTACTTTTTAAATGGAATTATTTTACATAATTAGATTCAGCTCTTAATATTTAACATTCCGAAATCTTGAAGTTACTAGTAGGAACACATCTTAACATAGAGTCCAGTGACGATGATCTCTTACAGTAGATTATATGTTTGACAATTAAATTTTGATTTGCCTATTTCCTTTCTCAGCTAGTTTGTTTTTCAAATAAAAATAAGTTTTAATTTGGGTTGCGAGTGCTTTTACTCTACCATCTGGCTACACTAGCTCCCAATCGTTTATCTTTCAAAGGGGAGCGTAACATTTAGGTGATTAAACCTGAACCTCCTTATCTAAAAAATCCATCCAGAACCTTATTTTGATTGTAAAGATGTTTTCCCGACCTTGTCAAGAGCAAACCAATCTCGCTGGAAGGAGTAAGTGGATGAGAGTATATCCAGTGTTATCATCAGGTGATAAGATAACAAGTGTAGATAAGGGGTGGGGTGGGGGTCAAGGTCGCGTAGAGGACACTGTGAATACAGCCCTTGTTAGCTTTTCTATACCTCTCTGCAGGGGGCTTCCTTATCGTGGAATACCTTGTAGATTTCGCAGTAACAACATTGTAATTGAAGATGATATAATGCTTGTTTATATTACGTTAACTCTAATTGTTTGTTGTTAATCCTTTTCAACAGGGTTCTTTTTTTGTATTTCCTTCCTACGTCATAGATAACACTGGATTTTAGTTTAAAAACAAGATTAAATAGACATATGATGATTACTAAAATACGGATTTGTGTATATTTAAATTATAAAACGAATATCTTTGCTTTTTTGGTAATTTTGCAAATTGTTTAGTGAATGTTTTACGGAAAAATGAGCTTTTTATGATGCCCTCAGCATGGTGAGATCTGGACCTGGGAACATGAAATGAGCAACGATACTGACTCCCAGAATACGTTTGAGCATTTTTAAAACTTTACATACATATGTATATGAGTGTGAAATCTATAAATGTCGTATTTCATTCAATTTTTGTACGTATGATTTTTTGTAAATATTTCGGTCAAGATTGTTTTTTGATTGTCAAAAGAGATTTTTGATTACATTTAAAAATAAACCTTTACTCACCAATAGTCAAAATATTATGTGAACATTCGTTGGGTCGTTTCAAAAAGACGTCTAAAACTCAGATTTTTACCTATTACAGCGAAGGGGTTCGAATTATAGTAAATTTGAATTTAATGTTCATTTACTACACTTTTCCCCCAGTCAGTATCTGTCTGGTTAGTACCTGCTCAGATAACTTTATACTGGGATGCATAAAAAAGAGGTGTTCACAAAATTACTGGGCAGCTTTGTAGTTGTCCGGATGTTGAGCACACTCCGTTCCCCACCAGGGGAGGTTGGATCAGATATCAATTTTGGGAAGGGGACGCGGCAGCAGGGTAGTCCGCGACTTCAGGAGAGGCATGTCATAATCTTGGGGAGGGAAAGGTCCACTGATTGTTGACTAGGCTCTCCATGTCTTGAAGGTTAGAGTCCCCTAAGTGGTTGTCAGCGGGCTTACTTGTCGCGCCTTCTCATACGGCTCGTAATTGTCTGGTCAGCCGAACCCAGTCCCATTCCTCTCCTGAATCCAGACTTCCTTTCATTCCGGTTGTAGCGCAATATGCCCAACAGACGTGGCAGACGTGCATAAGGTAACCAGTCCCTAACCACTTGATCCCCTGAATCTAACAACTACTACACTTTTAATGTTCATCCCTTAACTAGTAATCAAATAGTATGAAACGCTGAGTTCGATGGCTGAAGTGAGACTGGGAACGTAGTGGAGCTCACCACAGTCTTGTAACCGACAGGGTTAAGGGATGTTTGTAAATCTGATACAGACGGCAAAAGTGAGGCTATTTTAGCTGCTTGAGTAACACGTTTAAAATAAAATTCGCTTCACTCATGCCAGTGGTGCTTCAGGGTTTAGATAATTAAGTGCATGGTTTTGATTATTTTCGATTTTTTTCTACATCAATGGCATGTTTTACCAGTTATTAACCGAAGGGTTCTGGGTATCTCATAAGGTTTTGAGAAAGCTGTCCAAACCCATAATGTTTGCACTGAGAATTGAAGCCATGGTCTTGCACTCTTTTAGCTGTGACTCTAAGCCTTTTTTAGGTAAGTTATTTTAATACATTGTTGTTATGAACTGTACATGTACAACAATAAGCTGTATCGTTTCATTTTACAAAAGAGGAATGAACAAGGTTTCATCTAGATAACGTAATAAAACCAGGATACATTAGAAAAATAAAATTGTTTTAACGACTTAAAATATCTCAATCCACACATACAACGCATCACGAGACGTAAGAAGAAACACATTTAGAGGTTCAAGAATCAAATATATTTAGAATAAATTTACATCACAATCTTTAAAGGTTTTTTGAGCGATGTTAGCTCTAGCTTCACCAGAGGTAAGGAGCGCTGTATGCGTAGGGTGTGCGTAGGGAGCAGCAACGTAGGGGCAGCAGCGTAAGGGGCAGCAGCGTAGGGGGCAGCAGCGTAGGGGCCAGGTAGGGGGAGGCAGGGGCGACTACGGGGCTGACACCAGGGGTGCTGCTACGGGCGCCAATCCATTGTAGTTCCGAGCGACAACCTAAAAACAAATCAATAACTTAATTTAAATATTTTCATATTTTAAAACTTATAATACAATAGTTACAAGTCTGTGGTTACACAAGATTACAAATTAACATTCTTTGAAAGTAACAAATTTTACTTTCATTTAAAGTTGTCTACTACTTGCAGTTTAGTGGTTAGGTTTACCTGAGAGCTAGTGGCAGTTACCAGAGGGGCGGCGGCGGGGTAGGCCAAGGGGGCGGCTAGGAGATGAGAAGGGGCGGCACTCGCAGCGGCCACGAGCATAGCTACCAACAAAACCTGAAAAAAAACAACTTTTAGTACGTATGAAATATTGTTTTAAATCAAACCAGATGTTTGGTATGGGGAATGTAGTCTGACCGATCAATGAAGTTCGCGCTGTAGAAAAGCATGGTTCCGAGCGGCTATAAAATGCTAAACCTTGTGTCATCTTTGTGCGCACCCCTTTAAATGTTTCTAAAACCCCAAAGGTTTTAGTCCGTAACATAGCGCTCATATGTATGTCTACAAATCGTTTAGTTGCACTATAGTTTTTAAATATTATTTAGGTTGGTATGGAGCCACAGCTGTTTAATTTCAAGTTATAGTTTGCCAATCATATAAGAGACAATGTGAAAAGTTATGGTTTCCTAGAAAAAGTTCACCGCTAAATTACGGCCGTTATTGTAGCGGTGAAATAATGACGGTGGACGTAACACAATATTTAAACAGATGTAGACAAAACAACTTTTGACATGTTGTTTTTTAGTTGTCAGTTTATTTACGTATGTAGTAATGGATAAGCTAGACTTTTGTTTACAAAACAAAATGTGTCACCTGGTGAGAAAACTTAACTAGTATTCACCGCTAACTTTACGTCCACAGTTTTCTAGAAACCACTCTCATCTGATTGTATTGAAAACAAAACTCACCGTCATATTACGGCCGTAATGTAGCGGTCACCGCTTTCTAGGAAACCATAGCTTTATACTTCTCTTGTAAGGTTATAGAATATTCTATAAGTCTTATCCGAAATCTTGTAATACTTTTTAAACTGATAAGATGCACTCGTTATCAAAGTTTCAAGCCTCAAAACCCTGAAAATGTATAACTAAGATTAAATAATAAAACTGAAAAGAAACATGTTTGAACGGTATTGGGAGTTTGTTTAGAATGTTTAAGGCTTTCTCTTAACAATCCCCTAAATACGATGAAATAAATAATTAAATGGCATTAACATATATGTGTTAAGCATGCACTAAAGATGTACTTAGTTGTAATGTTATAGGGTGTTTCAAGTTTTCAGAAAATATATCGCTCACATCAAGTAAATGTTAAAACCAAAAACATATACTAGTTGTTATCTTTGTGGATTTCTGGTATACGAATGTAAGGAATTTGTTTTTGTCCAAATACGTTTATTTCACGGAAGGAAACGTCTGTGTTAAATTCGTAAAACATCTGTTGACTCAAATCGGATTGCCACCTTTAGCGAATAAGGAAACATCCTTTGACGAAAACATTCCGTGGTTACTTTGAGGAAATCTTTCACAGAGAATTTATCGGTGATAAGGAAAGGACTTTGTAACAAAAAGCAGCAACATTTTTTTTTTTATTTTAGTATGAATATTTTTTACTGACATTAATAATATTGAAACTTTATGTGTTAAAAACAAAAATAAAATGTATCCACAAACTGGTAAAAAACAACCAAAATTATATATACCTTTCGCTTGTGTTAAAAAACACGTCACACAAAAACAAACAATTATGCTAGTGAGGAACTTACCAGTTTGGAGTCCATGTTGATTGTGATTAGCAATGGTTTCGGGACACCCTATATACTGTTGAGGAGGTCCTCCGTGCCAGGAATAACAGTCTGGCAACCTCCGAGGAGAGGTTACTCAACATCAGTAGTGGAGTAGGGCAGTGTCATCGGCTGGCATCAATTCAACGAGTGTCCAAGAGGCTAAGGACTAGGGGAGTTTTTTATACTCAATATCGTTTTTAATTACAAACTATGAATGCCTGAACTTAATAAATAAATATAAATACAGAAATACACATTGCTTTATACATGCACATTTACACCATTATTATACCATTATACCATATATCCATCGATAACCAGCATAGCTAGATAGACTTCGTCAAAAAGAAAGAAAAAACCAATAATAGACACTAAATACTCAAAACGCACTGCATGACGGTGGTGGATTGAGATACCCACTCAGAGTCATCATTGGTGAAAAATTCCTTGATTGAGTAAAGTGGTCTCGCCATGAGCTGTTCTTTTATTTTCGTTGCGAATGTCTTCATTGGAAGACTTTTAACGTCTTCATCCAGGTTGTTATACAGTCTGATAGCTAGAACTGGATAGCAGTCTTTTTGTTTGGACAGCCTACAGAAAGGAGTGTCCAGGTATGTTCTCCTTCGAGTGTTGTAATGGTGAACTTGATCTCTGCAGGCAAAATCTGTCATATTGCGTTTAATGTGTACTAAGCAGTAAAAAATATATTGGCTGTAGAATGTCATTATGTTAAGCTGTTTAAAATGGGGTCGGCAATGTGCTATATCTTCGCTGAAGGAATTGATTCTAATGACTTTTTTTGTATCTTTTGAATATTTTTACCCTCTGGAGTATGTCCCCACTATAGTATCACTCCATAGGTCATCACACTGTGAAATAAGCCAAAGTATGCTGTTTTTAAATAGTCTATAGTTACTAAATTTCTTTATTTTCTAAGGAGGAAGATTGTTTTTGAAAGTCTGATGCTAACTTCAGAGACATGCTTATTCCATATCCAGCCAAAAGCCCAACAACATTACTGGTCCTGTTCTGAGGGCAAAATTTCAGATTTATTTGAAAGACATCGCAGTAGTCCAGAATGATTATCTAACAATCGTTTGAATTGTGCCTCTCGAGTCCCTAGTCAGTCAGCCAATCACAAGGTCTTTCAATAAAACTGAATAAATTCGTAATGTAGCATCAGTGGTCGTATGTTTAGTAGTTGTCCCGGCATCTAGTTGCATACTGGTGTACGTGACGATATCTCATTGTATCGATTTTTAATTTAAAATCATACTCATGCCCATAAATTTAGAGGCAAGAAAATGTCAAAAGTTTCGTGATGATTCTTGTACGTTCATGATTATTTTTATTATTTGTTCTTCTTGTTATTATCTTTTTTCTCTTTTGATCATTATTTTTATTAATTGTATATTTTTTAAATATTCCTTTGCTTTATTCTTAATTTTATAGTCGACATCCTTTCTATGAGCCTGAATTTTTCCACCTAATTGTTATTTTTATTTTTTGCTTAGGTATGATTAAAAATGTATTTTATCCTACTAATTACGATTTGCAATAGAAATTTGATATTCTTACTTCGAGCTATCTACAGGGTGATTCTAAAATAGGGCGCCAAATTTCAGGAGTGGGTTTCTTATGCAAAAACAATGAAAAAGGTTCCTGTAAACATGGGTCCTAAAATTCTTCGTTACTCCAGTAGCCGCCATTTTGTATATTTTACTTTAAAATTTATATCTTCAGAACGGTTTGACCGATTGCATTCAAACTTGGTATGATGTTTATGTGTCACAAAGGTCAATTTAAGAAATATAATTATTTCACAAAACCTTACAGAAACAAAATGGTGGCTGTTTAAATTTTTCAAATTAAAATACCACGAAAATGGCGCATAATACAAAAGAATTATAAGAATAAAAACAGTTGTATTTTTTAATTTTACATAAAGAGACAAACTCATTTTCCGAACTTTTGTTAATACTTTCACTTTTTGCGTCCTTTTACAACTGGTACATTACCAGTTGATCTTTGATGTTCACCTCTTAGGTGTACAAGTCGCATTTGTCAAACAGGTGAATAATATTTACAGTCAGCTGATCCGAAAGTGAGAACTATTACCACATTAGGTTTAAAAATAGCTGTTTTCAATTTTAATTGTTAACCAGCTGATAGCTGGACCCATGTTTATAGGAATTTTTTCATTGTTTTTGCGTAAGGAACCCACTCCTGAAATGTGCTGCCTTATTTTAGAATCACCCTGTATAATTTGCCCGCTGGTCTATTTCTTTTAACCGTTAATGGATTTGTTAGTGGTTATCCATTTACCTGCAATAGATTTATACTGCATTCAATTATTATATTGTTAACCGGTAACACAGTACACGAATATGTTTCCAAATAATTCAAGTAGGCAATGACAAACTTAAATTAATTTCAAAAACATTTAGTCAAAACCAGGAAATATTCGGCTTTCTTTTATCAGTCGTTTTTCCGTTCTAAAGTAATTCAAGATCAACAACTTCATCTAAAATCAATAGTTTCTTAGAAAAGCGTTGGCTGCTTTAGTTTACCGCAGCAATGACACAATGAATTTTGTTTTCAGGCAATCATATGGACACGATCACTGCTCTCTAAGGAAACACTAGCACAAGGCTAATTAAAAAAAGGTTCACCGTCACATTACGGTCGCAGTATAGACTTAGCAGACAACGATTCTTAGGAAACCATAGCTGTACACAACTAATTTTACTAATATATACTACTAATTACTTTTATGAACCTTTATAGACTTTTACGAAATAATTTTATGTATATATTTTTTTCTTTATCTTTTGTCACACAACTGAATATGTCTACTATAGTGTAGACAAAATGGTTTGTTATGTATTTCATAAAATTTAAATATAAATTTCAGTGGTTTCATCCAAAAAATAATTTTTCATTGAATTTTTATATGCTTTTACTCTGGGTAGGTAATAAAACAAGAAATACAACTTAACCTATTTATTGAGCAAAGTTTACACCAAATGTTCAGAGGACGAGAGCAGGCTGGTGGTAGACCAGGGGAGCATGATACACAGCAGGCACAGGGTGATGGGTGTACTGGGTGTGAGAGACATGCGAGTAGGAGGTAGGCACGTGGGCGACCCCGGCAACTGGCACGGTGTGAGCTACTGGCACAGCGTGAGCTACTGGCACGGCGTGAGCTACTGGCACGGCATGAGGGGCGGCGGCGGCGTAGGTCCTGACCAGGTAGTTGTGAGGGGCAGCCGGTACCACGGGGTAGAGCAGAGAGCTAGGCGCTGCCTGCACTGCTAGCACTGAGGCAAACAGAAGAACTACCTGCGGAGGAGAAAAATCAATTAAAGTATTAGACTAATATCTAAGGCTTCCGGTGTACACCGCGTCACAGTTGGATTACAAATACTGCCGCTGTGGAGAGTCATCCTCAGTAGCTGGTTGACTGGCTGAGACCAGCTACTGAGGATGACTCTCAGCGAGTCGCGTTAGCACATTTGTAATTCAACTGTGACGCGGTGTAAACCGGAAGCCTTATATAATGATGACCCGCCGCGAAAGCTTAAGTTAGTATTAGATTGCTTGGGAATGTAATTCCTTACCACGTGTACGTCAACCCTTGGTTTATTGTGCTGCTTTAAAGTAATTAACTAATTAAAGTAGTTGTGTAATTAAAATAAACGTAGTTTACACAAGGAGCGTGAATCCTAGCAAATTTCCACAGCAGGGTATGCTTTAGTCCGGAAGTGTTTTTGGGAGGGGGGACATTTACCCCCAAACATATGAAAAACTATGCAAACTATTTATTGCAAAATTTGAACTATTATTGCGGACATTTTCCATCGCTAGAGTCTTAAGCGGACTTTTGCTCACTAACATGTCCCAGTTCCATCTTCTGACATCATCCCATCTTCAACAACAAACTTCAAACAAAAAATGTATTGCAAACTATGTTTTAGGTAGGTTAATGAACTAAAACGTAGAACGGTTTTCTCTGGAAGCAGAGCTGCTGCATATAAAATGGAAAAATTGAGTTTGTTGTTAAATACAATTTAAATTACTAAATTTTGCAACAGCCATTTTTGGTTATCTTGAACCGTAAAATAAATAAAATTTAACTATAAATAGTAAAAATATTTATTTTGTTAAGAAGCATACTTGGCCAATTCATAAATCTGGCTCAATAAAGACTTTGAACGAGTATAAAACCAATACTTAAAACTTTCTTGTCAAACAAATAATTTATTACAAAATTTCAATATCAATGTTTTTTATGTGAAAATCAAGTTTCAATACAAATAATTAATTGTTAGACGAAACCACAAGTTTTAGAGTTTATATGCAGCAGCCTCAATGGATCTATGTTTCCAGAGAAAATGTGTTCCTACCAATTTAAAACATCGTTTGCAGTTTTACCCAATGTTATAAGCGGTGCCCACAGTGGGACCCGCGGTCGCTCTATCCGGCCGCCTCTTAAATAGTTATAATTATTTATTAAATAAACCTATATTTAGCTTGTTTAAAGGAGTTCAACATAAGAAATGTTCAAAGCTACAAATAACAGTTAAACTGCGGTATAGCGGTGAAGTCTGGCCTGTTTGAGGCTATTTCATTACACAGTCTAGACTTGGTTATAAGCTAATATAAGGGTCGTCGCTTCCAGACAAACTAAACACGGTCTACCTCAAGACTAATCTATTCGACTCAAGCAAAGTGACTTTTAAAGCAATATATCCGTTGTATTTGATAGTATTGTCAGACGTTTTGTGGTTGTTTTAAATTACAATAAAATAAACGAGAAAATGAGGCTTAACATATTATTTGGCAGCAAAGATTATGTTACGGTACGCCATAGATGCCGAATGGCTGCCAAATAGTTGCGGCAGCCCAAGCACAGATAGCGCTACGAGGGAATTCTTTTGAGTCTCTAGTAGAGCCACTGACGCAAGTTGGTTCGTTCTCGAAATTCGTACGATTTAGTCAAATATGTCATTCGACTTCGGAAGTACTCGAACATGTGGAGCCGAGGGGGAGAAAGACAGCGAGAGAGTGATATCTGTGGTTGAGCTGCCACAACTATGTTGATTTTCCTGCCTCAGTCATTCGGCATCTTTGCACAATCTATCTACCATAACATTATCTTTGGCAGTGTACTGTTGTCTTTAATGTTTGTTTATTTAATAATTACTTATTTCTTATACTAGCAAACCATAACAATCGCGCCAGGAAAGAAAGGGCTTTTTAAAATGTGCTCTTGGAAATAAACTAACATTCGTTTTCTAACTGTCACAAACTCGTAAAAAATATAATAAATATTTACAAAATAATTTTTATTTTGTATTTACATTAAAACAAATCAAAGAACTGTGTTCTAAACATATCACACTGATTGAAAGAACTTTGAAATATTAGTTTGCTTTTGTGAGTTGCCTGATGAATATTGTTCGTTAAAGTAAATCGGATTACCGTGTTTTGTTTTTGAGCTTTATCTTTCATATTTTGTACTAAATCTAAGCTCGTTAAAAACATAAAACATATGTATTGTCATAGTACAAATTTTTTTGTGTTGACAAACAATAACAATTAACAAAAAATTAATAACACAAACAAAAAACAACTAATATACTTAGGTAAAGCCACTGTTAACAAATCAGGGTCTAATTTTACTACTGTAGTAGGCGGGAAGTTAGTCGAAGGCACCAGAAGAATTAAAGAACTCGTCCATGGTATAATATGCTTGTTTAACTAAAAACCTTTTTAACGCATTTTTAAAATTTGAAGTATTTTTTTAGTGAAAACGTAAACGCAATATAGAAAACTGAATCGTGTTTAAATTTTCTTGTATTATTTCGCTAATTGCTGCAGTGTTGCTGATATAAAAGTTTTTGTGTCCAAGGGCTTGATAATAATGAGTAAGTCATGTCAAATTAAAGTGTTTAATGAAAAGGAATATTGTATTAAATTAAATTACTGTAACACAGCTTTAAACAAAAGCAACCACGAAATAAAGCTTTATAAACCCTCAAGTACGTTCACTTTTTTCTACATATAATTTTTCAGAAATTTTATAAGTTTGCAATGTATGAAACTAAACTGTCAATGACCTCATGATTGAAAATGTTTTCCCGATTTTAAATGATTAAAACCACGCTACTGCTAAATAAAACAGCTGTTGTACTTACAGCGGCCAGCATGTCGGAGAAGAGCGGATGCAATGACGGATGAAAATGCGCGGTCCCGGCAGATGCGCCTTATATAAGTCCCAAGATCAAGGCCCCTCTCACACAGTCATTGACTTCTAGAGTCTACTCGTACACAGTTGACCTGTAAACAAAGCCTACTGCGGAGATCAGAGAAAATAATTAAAAATTAATGAATTATTTATTGATTGCTTTTGTACTTCAGATTTCCCAGTATTACTACAGATCATTAAAATACATAATAAATGTATATGCTTGAAGACAGCAGCAGACAACTATAACTAAACTTTTTCGTTACATCAATAAATTTCTTAACCACAATAAAATATAGATAGACAGTAAATATACCTATATGAAAATCAATAATTGAGATGTAATTGAATTGAGCTCACACCCCTGAATCAAGACACTAAAGCGTTCCCGGGCTGGACGCCAACACAGACGCTGTCTTCATTATATAAAAAGAAGACAACCGGCTTTTCGCCAGCCTGTACTGATGCTGAATAACATAGCAGCCCGTAACACAACAGTCAAGTGTTTCTGGAGATATAACATTTGGAAACCCAAAGGACAGTGGGTTCATATAGAGTGGAAATGCTTTACGACTAAAATGTGTCATGGTTATATTAATTAGTAAATTATAATTGAAAATCTTGACGAGGGTTCTAAATATAATCCCCCGTCAAAATTTTACACTACTATTATTGATTGAAAAGGACTTAGGGTGTGTACCTTGCCTGACAGAATTAGTGACCAGTTAAATTTATAACGCAGGCCATGTTCTTTACCTTTTAATGAGAGACACGACCAACAGAAGGACGTAATAAATTAAAAATGTCCCATACATATCAAACTATTTCATAACGTTTTACAATGTTATGCACGAATAGTTCTTATTAATTTTAGACTGGGACTCGTGGCGTGGTCTTGTAATCCAGCTTGATGGAGGTCAGGTTTTGAGGATGATTTATTTCTAAAGCGACTTAGATAGTCTCAGTGATCATCTGATGATACCCGCATCAACTTCCACCATCGTTTATACATCTCAGACCATCACCTGCGTGGTTCGGAAGTCACGTTAAGCCGTTGGTCCTTGTATTTCCATTGGTCATTGGGCTATTAATAATTGACCCATTCTAAGGAAGAGTCGGCCTTAGTTTGTAACTAGACTACAACTTATAACTCATTACTACCACTCATCACACTCATCCTTCACCACATATTTACCTTAAAATAACCTCATGAGAGTGGTCGGCATCTCAAATAGTGATTTAGTGATTTATATGCTTTGTTTATTGCTAAACGTTGCAATGTGAAATAATTATTATACTTATTGTTAACTGTAATACAATATACATAATACTGATATATTAGAATAACAATTTTTTATCTTTAATAAGTTTAAAATAAATGTCTGTATCAGGCTGTTGATAAATTGAAGCAAGTGCAAAAAGAAAGGCGATAGTCTCTCAAGCTAGATTTACTTATATCTATAACTAATAACAATTACTGCAATAACCAATAACAATTAAGTTCTTTCAGTCAGTACTTAAAGCGAACAACTATAAATGTTTAATACAGATTCACCTTTTTTTGGAAAGATTGTTTTCGTTTTAATGACTTGCCGGAAAGTAAAGAGCTATTTTCATCATAATATTAAGGTTATTGGGATTTTTTTAACAGTAAAAGTATTGTTATATACATTATTCGTGTTTATAATAATTATTCTCTCAAGGAATGTTTAACGATTATTGTAACATGATTGATAATTAAAGTGTTGACTTAAAAGTATTTCTTTTTTTATTTTTAGCTTTTTATAAACTCTGATACAGATATATCTTTGGTTTGTTCACCAAAGAAACTCGCTTGACTCAATTTACTCGTACTTAGGTATCTGTTCATCAAATTTTTTTACTAAGTATCAAGTTTTAGACAAGACACGAAATGAAACCATGTTTATCAAAAGCTACTATACCAGTTCCATTAACTTTAGTATCACTATAATTATATCTTTAGTAAAAACTCTAGCGCCAGTTTAATGACGAAGAGACACTATTCAGTATACTTTTACGTAATATCTACCCCCAGCTTGCCAGAACTCAACTCGCATGCTAGTAGCTGATTGGCTGGATCTGATTGGTTCCCTGTGGACGAGCCCTGTCATCCAGCTTCTGTAGTGTATCAGGTGCCATTATGGCGAGGAATTCACCTTCCATTGTCCGGGCACAGAGGAGAGTCATCGTGCGTTGTTCAAGGTCATTCCACTCTCCTGATCCTGTACATTGATTCCGCCAATAGTAACGCACCTTCGATCAGTAGTAAAATAAATAAATAAATCATTTATTGCATTTACAGTAAATACATCGCAATCGTTATTGTTTGTGTGCCTAAGATTTTCCTTTCATTCTTACATCTAAATCCCATTCAAACATACAGATTTTACACTCGCTCTCTCCCTTACATTCGAATGCAACTCTAGTTTCTAGTCAGTTCGCCAATCATAGGGTCTCCCAATTGAATGCCATAAACTCGTCTTTATCATAAAGTGCTTGAGAAATCAGAATTGTTTTAAGACAAGTTTGCAGAATGGCTTAGGCTCAAGGGCATTTTTGAACGAATTTGGTAGTCGCTTGACGAATTGAACTCCTACCTGGGAAGGCAAACGTTCATGAACTACCGTTCTGTGTCTCCGAAATTTTTCAAATATAGTTTCAAATTCAAAGTTTGTATTGCCAAAAACATCAACTGCATAGACAAACGTCACAAAGTTACATATATAAAACACACAAGGTTATAGTGTCAAGAAAAAAATAAACAAAGTCATTAATTCTCACTAAAGAAAACTATCTTCTTAAAAGTCCTTTACACTATCATATTATTTTTCAAATAGAAAACTCTAGCCTGTGCCTACATTTCTTAGTTTCTGATATATTCGTAGGTGTTTTTGGCAGTTTATTTTACATAATTATCGGGACACAACTTGTTTAATTTCTTAGACTCAGAAACTTAGTAACATGAGACTCACATGAAAGTCCATCCTAAAAACTTGACATTATCAGGGCAGTTATTCTGTGGCATATTTCTGAGACTAAAAAACATTTGTTGGGTTTTACTCAGATTAATTATCATTTAAACGAAGACTATTTGTTCAAACCAGGTGGAAGCTTGAAATAAAGTAAGTTTGGTTAGGTTATTTAGTTCATTAAATTCAGAGTTGGTATTAAAAAAAGTGGTGTCATCAGCATACAATACACATTGAGAGTTAACAAAATATGGCAAATCATTAAAATAAATAGCAGAGGGCCTAAAACAGAGCCTTGTGGCACATAAGTTTTGAAGAAGATCTATTATTATAATAGACTATTTGCTGTCGATCACTGAAAATATTTAAACATCTTAAGGAATAAGGCCAGTACCACTAACTCTATAATACAAAGTCTGTGCATCATGATTGACACAATCGAACGCAGATTCACTCACTCGAATCTTTGTTTTTATAAGACATGCGGTTTCTAGAATGTACAGTTATGGTAAATTCAGATTCCTTTGCCTATTAATGAAAGAACTATGGGTTCTACATTGTCCCTTCAAACTTAGAACACAGCTAGCATTGCTCAAGTGTAACGTATCGCATTCAAAACGGCGCAGCTGAATGTTTCATGAAATAATATCGGAAATAATTGGTTTCAATTAACTGAAATAGTTATAAAGTTATGTATTTTAACAATAATTCTACTAGGAGTAGTTGAAAAGTGACTTACATCCTTCTTTACCTATGTTTTGTGATATTTGTGTTCTGTTTGCGAATTTCTGGTGTTTGGTTGGGGCCAAAGTTGAATGTTTTATTTCGAGTTTATCATACTGTATTTTATACAAAGGTGGTGGTTTGCCCTATTAATATTATATTAGAAATAAAAGTATGAACAAATGTATCGAATGAGACTGGCAGAAGCAGTTTTAGTGAAAAAGAAAAATGACATTGCGTAACATTAATATTCATATCATTTTAACAGTCTTGTGAAAAGAAACGGTTTGATGCAAATTTCAGCTCACACCAAAATATGTCATCGAATTTCCTTTGGAAAAATGAGATACTCATGCCGTAAGCATGGTAATATCCATGGGGTTTTAATTATCTAAAACATTAAATTTCGTCCAATTTTGTTTAAATTTAAAGTAAATATTTATTTTGTAAGTATACATCATCATACCAAAATTTATTAAAATCCATCGTGTCGTTTCAAAACGACGGCCAAAAAGAGATTTTCCACTATAACAGTAGAATGAGCAGTCTGGTGTTATTGAAATTTAAAATGTGTTTTCCTTTCATGATATGTTGTATAATTTCCAGTAAAACCCGTAAGCTGTAAGAACTGAGGCTGCGAGCGCATGGAACAGCCTCGTAACGCCCTTGATCATTTTGGAGACCAAGCTGAGGCCGATGGCCGAAGCGAGGCTGTGAGTGGAGCGAATTAAAGTAACAAATTGCAAAGAAATTCGATTCACTCATGCCAGCGGCGCTTTATCGCTAGCTGCGTGTCGGCCTGGTTTCTACTCGAAATGACTACCGAAAACGTGCGTGAGCCTTTACCACACAGCCAAAACTTTAGTATGCAAAGCGTGCAGTTTGAAGCAAAAATGAATTTGTGAAACAGGAAACTTACCCTTTGCTTGCTGCGTTAGTTTCAAGAATAGAAGCATCAAGATGAGAAGTAGACACACCGGATATTAGCTCCGGGTTCGAGACTGTACTTGTTTCCTTCGTGCCGGAAGTGGGAACCCTGGTGTTGACAACTACGAGTATTTGATCCTTCACTTCACTTCTAGATAGTTAATTGCATGGTTTAAATGTGTCTTCAAATATAGGGGATCAATTTCCTGGTTCTTAATATTGCATAATCTATTCCTGGATTTTATCATCCGGTAGATTTATTAAATACAACAAAGTTTTAACATTATTGTATTTTAAATTGTTATACTTCCATCAATTATTTAAATGATTGAACCAGGTTGACGCAAAGCTAGACGCCAAAGCGCTACTAGTGTGGTTTGTCCTGACTGGGACTCGTGGCGTGGTCCTGTAATCCAGCTTCATGGAGGTCAGGTTTTGAGGATGATATAGGTCTAAAGCGGCTCAGATAGTCTCAGTGATCATCTGATGATACCCGCATCAACTCCCAGCAACGTTTAGACATATCAGACCATCACCTGCGTGGTTCGGAAGTCACGTTAAGCCGTTGGTCCTTGTATTTCCATTGGTCATTGGGCTATTAATTAATGACCCATTCTAAGGAAGAGTCGGTCTTAGTAACAAGACTACACCTCATAACTCATTACTACCACTCATCACACTCATCCTTCACCACATATTTGCCTTAAAATACCCTCATGAGAGTGGTCGGCATCTCAAATAGTGATTTAGTGATTTTAGCCTCGCTTCGGCCTTCGGCCTCAGCTTTGCCTCCTGCCGCGGGTGTTACGAGGCTGTTCGTGGTCTTCGGGTTCAGACCTACGAGATCTTCTATTCCAAATTGATCTACTGGTACATAACATACGGAGAAAACGCATTTCAAATTTTATTTAAATCGAACTACTTATTGCGTTGTTATACTGCAAAATAACTCTTTTAGGTGCCGACTGTATGGATTGCTATAATTTTGGTATATTAAAAATATACCGAATTCCCCTTTAATCGGAAACATTAAAGTACATAATTAAATCAAACGTCGTGAAATCTTATGAAATTTCCTGGTTTGTTTTATAATTTTAACCAGATTATTAAGTCCCTCTCAAAACCTGACTATTGGCAGTCTGATTTTATCCGAGATATTTACAAGAAAGTGTGTCCCAAACTTTATAAAACTCTGACAAAATGCAACCTGTACATATAATACACATATAAAAATATGTATATGAATTGCAAATTATCATATTCTCATTTACCAAAGGAGATTTGCTTTAAAATTTGCTCAACAAACAGTGGTGCAAACTTCTACGCACTAACTGAAAGTGAAACAAAGCGCCTACTCCACGTGTGGCCTAAATAGTTCCAATTAACATAAATCTGTAAACATGTTAAGCTGCGTGCAGAATAATACAGTTAACAGCTGATTGGGTTGTCCTGTGACGTGATGTTAATTAATATTTGCAGCACACGCATAGTGTCTAGCCATCAAACCATCTCTCCCTCACCCACACAGCTTGTGTACAACTACCCCTATTTTGTACATTGGGAACGGAGGGTTTTAGATTCAAATTTTAAGGTACTGGGGGGTGTTCAGGTAGTATCTTTATCAATTCGACTTTTTTATATTAGGGCTGCGCAGTATAATTGAAAAAAGTGACTATTTAAAGAATTGCTGTTCAACAAATAGCTCTCAGGACTCTAATTACTGCATTTATTTGTGATAGGGAATACGTAGAAGAGACAAAAGTACCAATACATGTAAAGAGAATATGCATAAGGATCTCACAGATAATTCAAAAACTGATCAACATTGTTGGTCCGAAAATCATGGCATGAACTGAATTAAGACTAGCATAATACATCAGGAAACGCATTTTTTTTTCAAATTAAAGATTATTGAAGTCTCGTAACAAAAACTAGCAGACCGTCCAATCAGCCAAGCTTCGGTTGAAATAAGGACGAAAACTCTTATAAAAATTAACTCAAGCCGTAAGGATAGTTATAGGCTTTCGGCAAAAAATAGCCCAAACAAATCGCTTGGTATCGCGCGCGACTCCGGAGCTCATCACTCCGGTGGCGCGGGTTCGAGCCCCGCAGTCACCACTTACATTTGTAATGTGACTATACGGTAACGCTAGGTAAAGGTCGAGGTTGAGTGTAAAGAGGTTTTGTAGTCCTAACTTCACCTCGTTAAACAAGACAAACTTTACATTTTACCTTTATAATACCTAACTAGTGTAAGACACCTCTATTCTAAAATCCTACACATGTAAGAGTTGCCCAAATTTCATAAACCTAACGATCAGCCTAGGCCATAATCAGTTTTGGTGACTCACCGGGTAGAGATTTGTCTAAATTTGTTAATAATTTTAATTCTTTTGTTATGAAAACCTGATTCGTTCATCGAAACTTTAAACAGTTTCCCTTCCATTGGCTGTGCATTAATAGGTATCTTTTATGTTCTTTGCTACGGTTGGTCGGTCTGGTTTCTTGCGGCGGTGATTGGTCGTTTACTGCTCCGAGCCAGCCAATGGGGTTGTCTGGGCAGGCAGTCATTGTGCAGCTGTCACTGGCCGTGGACGTGCTTGAGTTCTCCATTTATTTTTTTTGTTTGTTTTTTTTGGAAAGTTGTACTGTTTTTTAGGCAAGCTGTTATAAAACTAACAAGTTTTACGGGGAAAAGGAAAAAATTAAAGGTTGCTTGGCGGTGGGTGGCTGGTCAGCTTGCGCTGATTACTTTGAGGCTAGCTCTTTTACTAATGTTCTGTGCTTTGTTTTAGGTTACTTTTCACCTGAAGACGGTGTCAGACTCCAGATCCTGAAACGTCGTGTACTTTTTGTTCACTCAAAAGTGATGGAAAACCTTTTTGAACCTCAGAAATTGTACTATCGTCAACAACAAACCTCAAACAAAGAATTGTCAAATTTCTTACGTATTTTTACATAGTTCTGACTGTATTGAATAATAATTTTATGTTATACGGTTAAATGTGAGTTATTTTGTATTCCTGTTTATAATATTAATTATATAGTGTACAACTTGTGTTTGAAACCTTTCGTCTTTGATGGAATAAAACCGTTGATAAAGCTTTCGATTAATTTGATGGTGAAGAAATGTTTTTCAACTTGCAACAATAATCAAATTCGGTCGGCCAGAAAGCAGATAATCATATTAAAATCATGTTGCCATTGACGTTTATTTTAAACATTTTTGAAATAACTCAAAACACAATTTATTTTCCTTACGTGTAATTAGGATTGTTTGAGCTTACGTTTAAATTCTAAATCACTAAACCACTATTTGAGATGCCGACCACTCTCATGAGGGTATTTTAAGGCAAATATGTGGTGAAGGATGAGTGTGATGAGTGGTAGTAATGAGTTATGAGGTGTAGTCTTGTTACAAACTAAGGCCGACTCTTCCTTAGACTGGGTCATTAATTAATAGCCCAATGACCATTGGAAATACAAGGACCAACGGCTTCTAAGATTAAACATATTTTCTTGAGTCGTTTTAACAGTAACTTGAAATTATTAAACCAATCCTAAATGATGATTAACCATACTCAAAACTACTAAAGCCACGAACTCAGTTAAAATATTTCCAAATTTCGTTTACTTTTTTTATATGATTCTGTAGTAAACACCTTTACAAGAACGTATTAAGTGATTACTCCACAATGCACCTTGAGATTGCGCAATTCCTGGAATTGAGTTAAGATTCTCCCAGCAAGGGGTCTGGCTGAATAGTCCTCAGCAGACAATGCGGCCTTGACAGTGAAAGGTCGATACAAGGTTGTAAACAGGTCAACATTCTGCGAACATCACTTGGATGTTTATTTTACGTAATTTCAATGTTGTCAACATGTTTATCTAATATTTTAAACACGCAACGAGTGTTTTAAGAAGACATAAATATGATTTGTTTTGTCCAAAGCCCTTCGTTGATTGTATAGCCACTATTTTATTAATTAATACTTTATGTTGTGATTCAAAGACAAACTGAAAAAATGACAGCAAAATTCAGACACTGAATAAAATAAAAACTGCCCATCAATGAAAACAAAATGGTGAGCGTTCAAACTTTTCTTGCTGCAGAATTCGATAACTGCATATTTTATGAAAAATATTTGAGCTTTTCATGTTTTATTACAACATGTTGATACTGTGTTTGTCGATATCCATTCGTGAACGACGGAGACAATGAAACGCGTTCTTGGCAAATTACTTTTAAAAGACGAAAGATTTTTTTGATAAACGAAAAATATTAGTTAATTTGAGTTTATGACATGTTAACTCACAACACAATTCACTCACACACTCATAAACCATGTACATTTTATTTACAAGTAGTTTTTAAGGTTGATAAAATGAAACCATAAATAATTTCCTTATTCATACTCGTCTTGTTGTTTAAAATAAATCTAAAATAAACTTCAAGAAATTGCAGATCTCAAATGTCACCAATAAATTAAACAATTGAACTGGATCAGAGTCTGTTCGATCTGCGACCTCTGCACGAAGGAAAATAGAGAGATCATATCTTATTACAAATTAAATCTTCGATTCTCATTTACAAAATTGTGGCTGACTCCAAGAGTAACACAATGTTGTTTGATTGGTATTGTTTTCTTTGTTTAATATATTTGTTATTCATTTTCAAAAATTTTCATTTGTGAAACTTTTTTATTCAACCGAACAGGTAGGAATATTAAAACTGTGATTATCAGCAGTTTTGTCTGTTTCGTTGAAAGAAATTGTTTTTATTTCTACAATTTGCATCAAGTTGAAACCAAAATTCGGTTATAACCTGTAAAAGAATAATTGTTAAAACGTAATTTGGAAACATATTCATAAGTCAATTGTGTCAAAAGCGACGACATGGCTTTTTATTTCAAAACACATAATCTTAAAAAACCCTGTCACTTAAAAAATTATAATTCCACGGGAAATAAGGATGTAAGAAAAGTACACTGCATTTCAAAATAATGTATTATTAACAACATGTATAAAAGTAAAAACTTAACACAGTTAGTCATTTTATAAATGTAAGCGTATACAATATTACACCGGGCTCGTTATCAAATTGATGTTCAGTTACAACAATCAAACATATGAAGTTAGCATATGTTTTTGTTCAGCTGAATACAATAGAACCAACTAAAGTTTAGTTTGGGGAAAATCTATTTGCACTGGACAATGGTAGCAGGTTTATTTTATTAGTATTTGTGACATATCAAGCTTAAGGGATGTCTTGTCATAGTTTAAAAGTGCAAATTTCAGTTGCAGGGGTTTGCCCGAAACAAAAGTGGCGGCCAAAATTGAGCCTCAAATCTCCATAAGATCAGCTGTAATGGACCTTTTGAGGTTGGGTTTTCGGCGTTGCACTCTACAAAGTGAAATTTTAATATAATACCAAAAACATAATATTTTCAAAATTATTTTCAGAAAAATAACGTGAACATGACTTAACAAGTTTTTGAAAGGGTTTAAGTTAAATTTGATATATCAAAGACTCTAATTTGATCTCATACGTGAATTCGCTCCTCGTGGACCACACAACTAGGAATGAAAAAGTTGGTTTCCACCCAAAAATTGAAGATGGGGATCGGTCAATTAAATAACTAAACTTAGATGTTGGATAGGACCCAGCTGTGTTCCCTGTGGTACTCTTTATGGCGATAAGCGGCCCGACTAATAGAATGGCTCTACTAACAACATAGTAAATGTAAGTAAGATAAATATAAGTGTACAAAAGACACATACAAAATGACACGTAACAAAAAACAGGTTTACTCATAAAACTACTTTCTAAGACAGAGGTATTTAAGCGTACTATTTAGTTCTACCCCAGATTTTAATATTCTAGGCTCGAACGACTTAATAATACTTACGTTAGGATATACATTGTAAAATAAATTGCTTAAAATTTAACTGTCACGTTCCTTACAGGCGATTTACTAACTAGGGGTATTATGACCAGGTGCTTCAAATCTTACTTTTGATTCGTAGCTTGAGGACTTGTCCATTTCTTTGGGATTACCTTTAGGTTTTGGCTCAGAGTCACTTTGGGGTTTCACGGAGAACACTTTGGCAGTAGAAGTCACCTTTGGGAAAGAAAATATTGACCTGGAAGGGTCAGTTGGTGAAAGATCACCCACAGAATCAGACGGAAGCATTTCAGGAGTAGATGTTGTGGTCGAAGAAGAAATGCCTTCGGTTGAAACTGTTGGGTAAAAATTCAGTTTAGGAGCTGAATAAACGTGAAAATGTCCAGAGCTACCACAAAGTACAGGTTCATTTGAAGGTTCCTCGTCGAGATCGCTTGCAGCTGAGTAAGGAGAAAAGCTCGGGTCCGATGAAGAAATGTCCGAAACAGGATCAGAAGGAAGAAGATTAGCAGGAGCAATGACTTCTCGTTGATAAATGAATATCGGAGGCGAAACAGTTGGATAATCGTTGAGCTGGCTAGATCCAGTTACGGAATCATCAACAGTTGGAACACTTCCAGATGACGATGAATTCTCTGATGAGGAATTTTTCTTGACCAAGGTCGGCGGTAGGTTTTCCCCTTCGTCATCTTCTCTGACGATATTTGTGGAAGGGGCTGCCATAACTTCTGGAATATCTTCAGGTTTCGTTAGAGGTCTCTTTTTCAAAACGAAGATTTTGTATGATGGAGCGTATGCAACTTCTTGAGGATTTTGGGTGGAATATGAAGACTCCTCTGGGCGAATTACGTTCGGTGTGGAGTACAGAGGGGTTGAAGCTGGTTGAAAGAGAGGTTTGTTTTTTGCGTAAAGGGAAGTTATCGCTGGTCTTCTGGTCGGTGGGAAATTTGTGGTAGGTCTACTGTTCAGACTGGGAGTTGTAACCACCACGTTAGGTATCCTCACAACATTTCCTTCTTCATCTTCCTTCGGATAAAACAGACTGTAATGTGGCGGAAGGGTAAACCCACTTTTATAGTCTATCACTGGTACTTGTTCAGTAGTTGGTATGAATATCTCAGGTTGATCAGTTGGTGGAGGTCTGAAAACCTCAGGTCGCACAGTTTGAGGAGGTATGAATATTTCAGGTCGCACAGTTTGAGGAGGTATGAATAGTTCAGGTCGCACAGTTTGAGGAGTTATGAATATTTCAGGTCTATCAGTTTGTGGAGGTCTGAATATTTCAGGTCGCACAGTTTGAGGAGGTCTGAAAATTTCAGGTCGTACCGTTTGAGGAGGTCTGAAAATCTCAGGTCGTACCGTTTGTGGGGGTCTGAAAATCTCAGGTCGTACCGTTTGAGGAGGTCTGAAAATCTCAGGTCGTACCGTTTGAGGAGGTCTGAAAATCTCAGGTCGTACCGTTTGAGGAGGTCTGAAAATCTCAGGTCGTACCGTTTGTGAGGAGGTCTGAAAATCTCAGGTCGTACCGTTTGTGGGGGTCTGAAAATCTCAGGCTTGAGAACAGGAGAATAGAAGTGGTAGTGGTAGTATGGAGTTTTTACCTCGGTGTAAGCATACTGTTGGGCAGATGGAAGCGCCCCTGGTGGAGGAACCATGTAGCTTGAAGTGTAGAATGATGAAGAGCGAGGGTCGAGCCAACCCGGGGGTGGAAGGTAAGATCCATAGCCGAAGACTCCTGGTGCCGATAGAGTTACCCAAATAAGAATATTCACCTGGAAGTTAAAAAACGTTAGTTTTGGTGATATTTCCATGAAATAAAATTTTACTCGTAGTAAAGTTCAATAAGTGTTAACAAAATTACAACACACTCTGGTGGTAATATAATTATTTTCTTTGAATGAATTAATGAAACATCGTTTATTTCCAATAATAAAATGGTACAATATGCGTACAAGAAAATAACTACATTTATAAAAATAGTACTTGTAGTTATTATATTTAAGATATAGACTATTGATACACTCATAAGATAATATTACACTAATCACACTAAGAAATTATAAATGTACCTTACGTCTAGTTTTGAATTCTTGGAAATAGCCTACATGGGCACGAGGCCTGTACGTAGACTCTGGGTTGCTATATTGTAAAGAATTTGTTAATTATTTATGAAGAATAATTGGAGTTAGTAAATGACGAGATAAGTACTGGTTGAGTAATTTAAATTATACAGTACAACATTCATATTAATAAAGAAAGTTAAGTGAAGCGTAGCGAAGGCAGTTGAGAGGGAGTTTTAATGATTTGAACTGTTACTTTTAAAACCGGCAAAAATTTAAGTCAAACTATTTTTTGTTTAGAAAGTGTTAGCATATATTTCTGTAAAGTATGTTAGCAACATAGAACTAGCTACAAATGTTGTTTGGTAGAGTTTGACTGGTCAGCTACGCTGACTACTTTAGGCTAGCTCATTTTCTAATGTTCTGTGTTATGTTTTAGGTTATTTTCACCTGAAGACGGGATCAGATTGCAGATCCCGAAACGTCGTGATCCTTTTGTTCACTAACGATGGAAAATGTCCGCAATAATAGTTCAACTTCTGAGAACGAGTTAGTTGTGGAAAAGGCTTTAAAGAGTTGTGGTGTGGCTATGCCTATATTTCCAGCATACCTAGTACTGTGATGATGTGTTACTTTAGAGAGAATATCGTTTTTATTACAAAATTTATAGATCTAAATATTGTTTACAACTAGTATTTTCACAGTTTCTAAACGTATTATCAATAATATTAAGGTGTAATAAAATAATCTTGCACTTGAATGAATCTACCAAGAAAACTCACCAGAAGATGTGCCATGTCGGATGAACGGTGAGGAATGAAATCATGTCAGTAGATTTCTGTAGCGTTTTCCTGACCTTGACATTGTAGAGTCTTGTCCACTTGTAAGTCAACTTGTACTTGTGTAGTCAGCAGGCCACGAGAACAACGCAAACTGACCGTTTGTTGTATTTATGAGAAGGGGGATAAGAAGCGTCAGGTTAATGTTGGATCGTCGGTTACTTTGCAAACAAAATAGTTTTTATAATAAAATTAATCGTAAGATTGGACCGAAAATTGTATAAGTATAGATAATAATAATATGTTTATTGTCACATTTTTTACAATGTAAATTGTTTCTATGACAAGAAAAAAGAAAGTTAAAGAAACAACAAAAATAATGTTAACAAGAAATGTTTTTGGAAGGAAAGTATAATTATATAATAGATAAACTGTTTAGGTTAATTGGGGATATCAACGTTCTCAAATTTATTGACAACAACTTTATAAATACTGTCAAATTTAACCACGCCTCGGTTGCTCTTGTTTTCTCTAACTTGGCTAGAGAACGAGAGAAAAAGGTAAATATTTTACAGTCCTACTTACAGAGTTTAGCTATACTCGAGTAGATGTCTTCCTTAATACCGTATTGGTATCGCATGAGCTGTTGTGAAGAAATTGGAAAAAGTCCGTCTTTGAGTAAAAAAGTTGAGGCTTCTGGTGCAAAGGGTCAGGGTTCGATTTTCTGGGTAGACAAATAGGGCTGCAATGCTTCCCAAAAGAATAATTTCATCTTCATCCAAAATTCAGGAACTCAGGAAATTCAGTCAGAATACAGGAGGGACAAATCAAACTGTCAGTGGGCTACAGACAGGCTAAATCTCAAGTTTAAGACTAAATTAACCAATGTAATTTGTTAGTAATTTTTGTTGAAATCAAATACCACCGCCTTATTATCAGTAGCCTACTGAACAATAATTTTTAGGCCAAATCCAACCAAAACTGTGTAAAGGTTAAAACAATACCTGTACCTGTGAGTAATCAAACCGAGGTCACGTCGTGGACTGATGACTGTAACGGAATGGGAGTAAGCAGTTTGACCAGTCTTACTCATTGCTATGCAGTTCCACCGACAAGACCGCATAATGAGGAAAACATCACCGAGTGTGGGAAATACTCAATGAGAACGCAAGTTGTGATGTCATAAAGCTTTTTGCAACATCATTTAGTCCATTTAGTCATTGAGTTTATATGTAATAGAAGCTCAACTTAAGTGGGACTCTTGTTCGCTGAGTGCATTCTGTCGGTATTAATGACGTTAGACGCCTTAAGATTTGCTAAGCAGGGAACATAGTCCAGCTTGGATTTTGGAATGGATTATGATTATATTTGGAATGTATTATATTTGAATGGGACTCGTGGCGTGGTCCTGTAATCCAGCTTCATGGAGGTCAGGTTTTGAGGATGATATAGGTCTAAAGCGGCTCAGATAGTCTCAGTGATCATCTGATGATACCCGCATCAACTCCCACCATCGTTTAGACATATCAGACCATCACTTGCGTGGTTCGGAAGTCACGTTAAGCCTTTGGTCCTTGTATTTCCATTGGTTATTGGGCTATTAATTAATGACCCATTCTAAAGAATAGTCGGCCTTAGTTTGTAACAAGACTACACCTCATAACTCATTACTACCACTCATCACACTCATCCTTCACCACATATTTGCCTTAAAATACCCTCATGAGAGTGGTCGGCATCTCAAATAGTGATTAGTGAATGTTGTGGATTATGGAAGATAGTCTATTGTAATTACATTTGGATGGATTAGGATTTCCTTTCAATTGGCTTTACATAAATAGGTATTCTTGTGTCATCTGTTACAGCTGGTCTGATCCACTGCTGTGATTGGTCGTCCGCTCTCTAAGTTAGCCAATGGGGCTGCCTAGCGGCTGTCACTGGTCGTGGACGTGCTTTATTTCTCTATTTGTTCTTTTTCATTGAGTACACACGAAATCCAGAAACCACATTCACATGAATCTCACTTCCCACAACTTATTGTCATGTAATACTTTGCGTAAATTACGTCACAAGTACTCGTACGCAATCACATAACCGATACGCATATAACTACGACACAACAGCCCCCACGCAGTGTACAACCTTACTCACCCTGTATAAATACACATCAGACTGCAGATGTAACAGTGTTTTTCCACCCTTCACCGCCAGAGTGCATGAGGGTGCTTACGCAACCCTGGTGTTGTTTGTTTGAAGGTTTTTGTTGACGATGGTATAAATAATTAACAATAAATAGTATAAATAATTTTGAGATTAATATTATTATGGATGTTTTCCATCGTTTTTAGTGAGCAAAAATTACGACGTTTCGTAATCTGGAATCTGATCCCGTCTTCAGGTGAAAAGTAACCTAACATGTAACAAAAAAAGCTAGCCTAATAGTAAGCTGTCCCACCATCGATTTTCCTTAAACCTATTTAATTTTAGCTCCTAGCCTAGAAAACAACACAACATTCAAAACAACTTTAAAAATTATAAAACAAATAGAGAAATCAAGCACGTCCATGGCTAGGGACATCTTCGCACTCTGTAATAATATTTTAACGTCAGAAACCCATGGGTCACAAGCAGTTGTGTGAAAGATTCTGGAGTATTGTATCATTCTTGACTCAGTGTGTCAACTTTTACTCTTAAATAATTGTAAAAACAAATAAGTTGTCCTAAATTTAATAAATTTTGAAATTAAGGGGATTTTAAGGTGAAATTCGAAAAGTGATTGTATGCTCTCAATTAGTGTGATCATGACCTTATAGTCTTTTACACATTCATTTACGCCAAAAGTGTTTCATTGTATATTTACCATTTTACATAATTTCTTTAAATCCTTTTCATTTTTAACTTATAGTATTTTGTCCGGAAATCAGGCTAAATTTTGTAGTTCTTAAGGTTGGTTTTTTACATACTTATATCTAATACCCTGAGTTTATTTATAGTAAAACCTGTAAATAACCATTGTTTTCAAAGAAAAACTAGTAACATAAGAAATTAATTGTTAAAATATGGGAAAGTAAAAAATGGTTTAAACCATACAAGTTAAATGTGTTTTGAAACAGTGTCTAACATTTTGAGAAGGAATTGGGTTGTTTTGTGAAGCAATATTTCATGAATAGCTAAAAATCTCCTGACCAACGTCATTTAAATGCAATTTGTTTAGTTATTTTCTACAACTTAGAAATCTGAACGCTTTTGCTGAAACATTACATTAGTGTAATGTTAAATTATTGAAATTGTGCATGTAGACATTTTTACAACGTCTGAAGAAAATAATACTACCAATAAGTAGCTGTGAAAGTTCAATACTGTTTTAATTTATTAGTAACACTTTAGTTCTTTGCGGGAAGTTATTCAAAATCAATTAAAACCTTGTTCATAAAATAAAATAATAGTTCATTTATTTTGAACACAATAATCTAGTAATCACAGTAATCAAGTTCCGAAGAAAATCCTCCAACAACGAAACTTCAAAATAAATATCGATTAGTCAATAGTGTTTTTTAATTTGCATTTGCACTTTATTTTGTTTGGAATTTTAAACATTTTAATTACCAATACGTACAAATAATCACAACTTATAGTACAAAAGTAACTCCAAAGATCTCCAACCAAAACCCTTCAGCACCACCCCCTCGATGACCTTTACCCAAACAACGTCATAAAGGCTCCAACAGGTGTTCACGAATATGAAGTGACGTCACGGATACATAACGTCACATCTCGGTCAAACAAGAGACAAAACCAAAAGGTCACGCGAGTGTAATCTCATGTACGATAGATCGATTCCCGGTAAAAGTCGAGATGGAAGGGTGGGTTTTGGAAAAACGTTAGCGTGGGATTCTTTATCCTCATGTAAGTAATTAAGCCGCTTTGTTAACGGAAGCGTCGTCCAACAAAGCAATTAATGAGTATTTGTAGCTTTAAGGAAATTACTTGATAGGTTTCTTGGAAAATGTGCGTTGTTTTGATTCATTTTTCAGAAGGATGTATCAAATGTTTGCGTTTGTTTTCGTTCAACAACTTAATTAGTGGAAGTACGTTTCAACCCTCAGAATGATAGGATTCTTGGGAAATGCGTTCTGCTGTGTTATTTGTTACGGATTTATCAGGGGTTTGCGTTTGAAAAAAGTTCGTAAATATTTTTCACGTGAGAAGTTTTCAACCAGGAAAGTGGAAGGTCTCTGAAATATTGTTTCTTATGTTTGAACAAATTACATACGTATATCAGTGGATTACTCTTATTGAAGCTTTATCACGCCCTAAAGACATTCTGCACAAATTAGAGTACGCAAACCCGGTTTTTAAACAGCGTTTACGGGTTTGTAAATAATTTACTTATTTATTCAGGAACATTTTGAAATTTTGTATAACTGTGAATATAAAAATATTTCTGGGTTAGTTGTAATAGTGTCGTCAATGTTTTATTCTACTAGGACCTGAAACATAACAAACTATAAGGATTTCTGTTAGTAGAGTTATGATGCAAATGTCAGTTGACAATGTGTATCCAAAACAAAATGGCGATACTTTGAAGTTAAACAGTTTTAAAAAGCGTTCAGTTTAAATGTCCGCCTCAACTGCGCTGCGACGCTTCAATGCAATAATTTATGACGGACCCGTTTTCACCTTAAAAATAATTTGTACATTAATAAAGTACATAATATATTTGAAAGCTAGATAAGTTTTCCAAAAATCTTATACAGCGTTTTTAACAATGGGTTTTAAGTATACAAAATGGAACACTAAAACTTGGACAAATTCAGAGTTTATTTGTGAAACTATTCAGCAACTATCGTCTCATAAACATATATACCCAAATACATCGTGTTTATTAATGTACAAACTATTTTGAAAGGTGAAAAAAGGCCGCCGTAAACCCTCGCAAGGGCTTGCTTTCAAAGCTAGTACGCATCAGTTGAAAGAAGGCCCGTTGTTTAGGCCAGTTGTTACGTGCGCGCTGTCGTGTGTTCCTTGGGCGATCAAATTCAGTCTTCCTCTGAGGTGACTGGGACTCGTGGCGTGGTCCTGTAATCCAGCTTCATGGAGGTCAGGTTTTGAGGATGATATAGGTCTAAAGCGGCTCAGATAGTCTCAGTGATCATCTGATGATACCCGCATCAACTCCCACCATCGTTTAGACATATCAGACCATCACCTGCGTGGCTCGGAAGTCACGTTAAGCCGTTGGTCCTTGTATTTCCATTGGTCATTGGGCTATTAATTAATGACCCATTCTAAGGAAGAGTCGGCCTTAGTTTGTAACAAGACTACACCTCATAACTCATTACTACCACTCATCACACTCATCCTTCACCACATATTTGCCTTAAATACCCTCATGAGAGTGGTCGGCATCTCAAATAGTGACCACTGAGGCTCACCCTTGACCACTGTAACTTCACTTATAACGAATCTTTTATAGTTGTACTTTACTTTACCGCCCAGCAAGCGGGAGACCCGGGTTCAAGTCCCGGTTCAGTCCAAACATTTTTGTCTTCAAATTTCTTTAGTAATAAATTAGCTTTTTAGCGTTTATACAAATTAAGATCTCTACTTTACTTTCGTTATACTTTGCACAACCGGTACTTCAACAGCTGATTTTCACTGAAGGTTTTCCTTGACAACAGGCTCTCACCTAATTACCCAGCAAACACACGTGTTTTCTGTCTACAACCCTCCCACTACTTTACAAACAGCTGTTCAAGTGGGTAAGGTAACAGTCATGTCCGCCCTCTATTGTCAAAAACACTGGTGACGTCACTCTTTACGCCACACACGTTACTGTCACCCTTACACGACAACGACTGTTAGGCTGTGTTGTAACTCACTGCGTGTTTATCTTATGTGACGCCTTTCGTGAGTAAATGAAGTAATTTTGTTCATATAGAGCACGAAACATAAAGAACTTAAGAGTTTTTAAGACGACACTGAAGAATATTTCACTATAAAATAAAATTGTATTTAACTTTCTTCAGACTGAGAGAGTGCTAAAGATGGGTTTTATGAATTAATTTGCCAGTTCTATGCAGCCTTTGTGGTTACCTACCGACCGTTTGACTGAGTCGGGACTCGAACCTGTGAATTTCTTATCCGTAGTCGCGTACTCTACCGACACATCCACCAGGCTGCACGCACTTGTATTGCAGAGTATGTTTAGTCCGTTAGTGTCAAAGATTAGACTTGCACTTTATAGTGTTTTATTTAATCATATTTACTATATAAGTTGTCCCATCGAATTGTATCATCATTGTTAACTACATGTATAATAACGATTATAATATCACTGCAGAGGTAAAAACTAAGGACTGTTCTTGCGTTTATTTTCACAACTAGTAGAAATGTTTTATTGAAAATTGGTTAGTAAACAGAAACATTGTGTTAGGAACTTAAAAAAGAATAAAGCACTTTAAACGTGATGTACAGGTTCTCAAGGTAGTCCGGGGAAGGGGAAAGGGCCTCTGAGAGCGTAAGGACTCCAGGGCGCGTAGTAGGCCAGGGGCCGGGCCCGGGAGGCACAGGGCCCAAGGGGCCTCTCCAAGGGCCCAGCGGTAGGGAGGGCCCAGAGGCGGCACAGCGACAGCCGCTGCAACAGCTACCAGGAGAAACACAGCCCACAACACCTGAAACACAAGTATTTCCATTGGTCATTGGGCTATTAATTAATGACCCATTCTAAAAGTCGGTCTTAGTTTGTAACAAGACTACACCTCATAACTCATTACTACCACTCATCACACTCATCCTTCACCACATATTTGCCTTAAAATACCCTCATGAGAGTGGTCGGCATCTCAAATAGTGATGTATTTATTTAACTAACTTATTAAGAGTGAACTGCACGGGTGTCAAACAATATCGATGTAATCTAACCGATAAATGTAGTTTACGATTATACAAAAATTATATGTTTGCGAGCGCCTACAAACTTCAAAACCTTGCTTCAACTTTGAACAGGAGTTCTGGCTTTGCGAAGTTCATAATGAAATTCAATATATACTAGTTTTTAGATAGTGACCAACATGTTATATAAGGTAATTTGGAGCCATTTTGTTTTAAATCACACTTTTAAATAGAGTTTTCATGGCTCTAAAGACACTGTTTTTACTTGGTTCAAAATAGATCGTTAAAAGAATAAAATGTGGAAAATCTGCTTTAAAACTATTTTTAATAATGGATTAATCTTTCATTTAAAAGTTAAAACTTCACAGTAACACTATTTATTACAACGGTGTTTGTTAGACTCTGCGAGTCTTAATCCCTTCCCTAATAATTTAAGTTCAAATTAATTCACTAATGAAAAAATAATAATAAACTTTATCCATTATTAAACTAATTTTGTCAATAGTAAATATGGGCACAGCTCGAACAACATAGATAATTTTAGCTCACATGTTAGCTGATCTACTTTAAAACCATGACGACGCGTTTAATTTCGCTAAATGTGGTAAACATCGCATTTTTTGACAACGAAATCTTTAGCTGATACAGTACCAGTTGATTACGTTGTGTTGACATTTCATACAACGATACGTAGATAGATGCTTGCGCAATAAAATAGAGAATGTTTTATTGTAGTGTATTAAAATTGTTACTCTGGTTATTGCCAAAGTCCCCTTTCTTCAAGAAAGAAGGCCCAGAACAACAAATAGGACACTTCAATAAGCTTGTGTACAAAGTCGAGGAAATACATTCTACAAAGTCACACGTGTTCGTAAGTTATTTGTTTGTCACCCAGCTGTTATCTTATTTGTTGTATTCTATGCAGTAGAGCCTAGATATTAAATAACCTTTTCTAAGACAGCCTAGCTTGGCAGGGTAATATTGTACTTGTACCCAAATAAATATAAATATGAACTGTATATCAAGAAAAAGATTATTACTGTACATTGATTTGCAAATAGTGCATGTGCTACGGCACCGTGATTCAGCTTTCAACGTTGTTATTAAATACAAAACATTTTGATAATAAGAGTAAATGACCTCTTAGAATCGAAATCGTGTTAAACTAAACTGTACGTCCTTAAAACCTTGAAACTTGTAAAGCAGAACTTTTCGAATTTCATTTTTCAACGAAAATACATTATTCTTTGCGCCATTCTAACAAATTAGCAATCACTAAACACTCGACATCTTTTTCAAAAATCACATGGTTTATAACGGAAAAACCTTTTCAACAAACTTCCACTTCATCTCAGGTTGGAATCGGACCTCTGAAAATTTCGAAAGGACCTCAAAAGTATTTTGGTCGATCTTGCCTGCTACAGCGTTTGGGAACTTCTTAGAAAACCAGCACATGAATGTATTTAAATGAAAATAGGCTAGAAATATAAATAGATTGTCAATAATTTGTCAAGGAATTGTTTAAATTATTACTACACTCAGGGCCGTTTTTCAATTCAGCCTTAACCGGCGGTTAAAATTTAAAGCTGGATATTTTTAGGTTAATTACTTTGTCTGTTTATTTTACTTTTGGTGTTACAGTTTGTATTTAGCTATATTAGCATAATGTGTTGTTAAATTCAATAAAATGGTAAACTATACCATTGCATGAATGATCTTCAAATAATTCATTTAAGCACTTTGAACGTTGCGCGAAAATGTAAACATTGCAGACTGTAAATAACTTAACCGGTGTTTAGTTAACCAGCTGGTTAGCAGGCAATTGAAAAAGACCTCAAAGAAAGAAAATTGTTTTTTGTTGAGAAGATTATTATGTATGACTCTTGGCCAATGCATGAAAATTGTTAATCTGGCTCAACAAAGACTTTGACTGTACGAAAACATAACATTTTCATTAGCATTCTTATAACACTGTTTCAAAACTGTGCTATCCTCTGTTGTAGATTGGTTTCAGTTTAAAGTTAGCAATGTGGGCATTAAAAAAATACATTTTTTATAACAAATTGCAAATTTTAAAGTTACTGCATTATTTATTGGATCAAGAGGAACAATAACAAAATGTTTTCGTGATTTCTGGAAGAATCAAAATTTTAAACAAGAGTCATTAAATTTTATACCAATCATTTGTATCAAAAGTTCAATTGCAATTTTACGAAATCATTTATACAACAACAGTCAAAATTTGTTATAGTATTCTTTGTTAAGCAACTTACAATGTGTAAGAAGATGTAAATTTATTTTTTATTAAATTTTCTTTATATATTTAGGCTCACAAAATGATATTTCCATTTCTAATTCTAAACACTATTATTAACCCATTAAAAACGACAAAATTTACTTTAAATAATCTATAAAGTTAATACTCACAGGTCTCATTGTTAGATACAGCTGTTCATATGAAAGCCTGTAGGACAATGCTTATATACGGAAGGTCCTGCGGTAACATATGTACCAGATCACTGCAATATTCAAGGTCTAACATAGCTTATCCTGCCAAAGTCCTGCACCTGTACCTCTCTCCGTCAAGGATATTTAGTCCTTTCTTTTATTGTAGTCGTACTGAGTTGCAGGACCTTGATGTGTTGTAAGTTTGTAAAACAAGTAACGATTTGCAAGAATTTCTTAAAAGTTATTTCTTACTGTTTGGTTATTAATTTGTTGAATTTAACATTTTCAGTAATTATTTTAGTATGAATTATTGTATTATGAATTATTTTAGCCAATGTTCTTAAACAGTTTTTAAAACACTTAGAAGTTAAGCATGCATAAGCTATTTGTACTAAAACTTAATATCCAATCTATTACTTCCAAATGAGATGAGAAATTCCTCAAACACGGTCTTGTTTGTTGGTACTAGATTGTTGATATTAATATATCCAACTTAGATGATGGAGGAATTCCCTGTTGAAAGTACGAACCTCTTCTGGGGAACAGTCTAGTGTGTAACAAGACTACACCTCATCATCCATCAAAACACTCATCAAACTCACCATAACCCCATAATCACCTTAAAATACCCTCTAATAGTGGTCGGTGTATAAAAGCAAAGTAAAAGTTAATTATCTATGATACCCAAAGCCTGCCTGGTAGTTTCAGGTCAATTTGAAGATAATCGATAGACTTTTTTCTCTATCATGTTTGATTTACTCGTATTTCTTTTACTATTCTTTGCATATTTCCATATGTTTGTATATTTGTACTGAGCGTTTTCACCGTACCAAAACATCATTATACATTGCTTGAAAAATTTCGGTCTCGCTTCGGAGCACCATCTTCAGTCACTGTTTCACCGATTGAGTTTCAGCCAATCAGTGACAGAAGATGGTACTCCACAGCGACCCCGAAACATTTCAAGCAAATTAAAATGACATTTCGACATGGTTTGCACCGGAAGAACTAGATTATAGTTAAAAACACGTTGGTTTTAATTATCCCCTTCATTTTCTGTACACTTACAAATCCGGCTGACTATAATAAAAAATCCAACAGTAGGAAGTAAATCAGAGGTACGTTAACAGTAAAAAGGCTGGTTAGGGGTGCGTCAAAGAGTGAACCCGGTGTTTGTCCGGGCTCGGGAGAAGTTGGTAATTAACAGAGTGACGTCACGGAGACATGGCCACGTGACTCGTGATCTGGACCATGTGACTCTTTGATCTTTGCCGCCTTTGTTTCCGCTCTCACTCAATTTGTGTCAGCTGACTATTGTTGCTGTTGTTGAAGTGGAAAATAGCAGCTGTATAGCTAGAATTGTGGCTTATTTCAGTTGTTTGTGTTGATAATTTGAAAGTAATGGTGGTCTTCTTTATGAGTACCAGAAAAGTAGGTCCACTAAGTCTAGACGAGATACCTCACAAAATTGGCTGTATGTTTCTGAATCTAATTACTGCTGAAAACGGTGAAATCTCGTATTTTCAAGGTGGATGTGATTTTTTACATGCACTTTTTTATGGTAACAAGAGATCTCCGATTGGACTTTTTTGTTGGGCAATTGGTTTGGCCACATGGCCGCCAGCTAAGAAGAACTTTAGCTGGGCAGATTCAGTCTTTAGGCTTTTTAAGCTAGCCGACAATGGGAAGGATATGAAACGGTGAACGTTAAGGAAGAAAATGGGTCTGCTAGCATCATTCTTGGACGACTGATTTGGGGGTTTCATTCCGGGGAGAATGGTGGAGGGTTTTTCATGTGACGTCGCTACGAGGTAAATCAGTAATGGTTAGGTAGTACCAACTCAGATACAACATAGTGTATTCTCTATAGAAAATGAGCAGGTTTCGTGGTGTTTTGCTAGGCAAAGCGAACAGACAGTGAGCTCTTCTTCTTGAAATATTGACTCTTCGTTTGGGTAACTGTACAATATTGGGTCAACTGTACAAAAGAATGCCATTTTATTTGCAAAAACAGCCATTTGTAATTTGCAATCTAACCTCAAGGGCTTCGTGTAGAGAACATCTCCAAATATTAATCTATTTTATGCCTTCACTTAATACGTTTGAAACGATTTTATACTGAGTCTGACAAATGTAATTGAATCTGATGTACCACTACCAGACTAAATGTTGTATATACGCAAGAAATCCATAGATTCGAATTGCGGCCAATGAGCAGGTATCTCATAATGGTTAACACAGCAACACTAGCTTGAGGCACAGAGAAATTAATGAAATATAGGTTATTAGTTACTAAAATTAGTGGTCACCACCTTACGGACACTGCTCCCCGTAATGAAACTGATTTGGCCTTCGACCAGTATACTCGTAAGGAGGAGGGCCGTCGTAGGGCCAAAACTTATGTTATAGTAATTAATGTTTTTATAAAGAGATAGAGGTAGTTATTATGAGAGCTTTTTTATTATTCAACTACAAACACGTTACTAAAACTGTTTAAAGCAGTCACTTAACACCATGTTGGCTAAATAATGTGCTAACCCAAATTTTCAAACCAACGTCCATATAAATTAGAAATTAATGGTGTATAGAGCGGATCCGTGGCGGATTGGTATCGCGCGCGACTCCGGAGCTCATCCTCCGGTGACGCGGGTACGATCCCAGCAGTCACCACTTACAATTTTTAATGTGACTAATACGGTGACGCTAGGTAAAGGTCGAGGTTGAGTGGTAGAGAGGACTTTGTAATCCTAATTTCGCCTCGTTAAACAAGTCAAACGTTACCTTTTTATTAATAATTACCTGCAGGTGGGCCACGCTAGGACTACGTTACTAGGTGGTGTCTAATTTTAAGCATTCTATTTTAGTCTCGCGTCCAAATTTGCATGAATATGAATACTGTATTAGCATCAAGGAACTGAGCGGGGGAACGGAGTTTTCATTAGAATGTGTCGCTTTCGGCGTCAGTTAAGGCTTCATTACAGTCTCTTGTCTTGTAATGGAACAGATGTTCATTATCACTGATTAAAAATTGTCCTCCAGGCTAGACGATTCATAGCTGGATTAATATTTTGCGGATAACAAAATTATCTCATGTTGAAATAAAACAACTGTTAATTCAACAAAACATGGAATATTTAAAACCGTTTGCTTTCACAGGCAAAAGTTCAATTTGTTCATGGATTCAAAGTTCGATTTAAAGTTTCACCAATGCCCAACGCATTAAAATCTTCGGTTCAGAATATTTTGAGCACGAACGAATTCTACACCACCCACTGGTAGAACGCGTTACTATCACTAAATCACTATTTGAGATGCCGACCACTCTCATGAGGGTATTTTAAGGCAAATATGTGGTGAAGGATGAGTGTGATGAGTGGTAGTAATGGTCCTTGAGTCATGAGTGTGTAGTCTTGTTACAAACTAAGGCCGACTCTTCCTTAGAATGGGTCATTAGTTAATAGCCCAATGACCAATGGAAATACAAGGACCAACGGCTTAACGTGACTTCCGAACCACGCAGGTGATGGTCTGATATGTCTAAACGATGGTGGGAGTTGATGGGGTATCATGATGATCACTGAGCCGCTTTAGACCTATATCATCCTCAAAACCTGACCTCCATGAAGCTGGATTACAGGACCACGCCACGAGTCCCAGTCCCAGTTAGAAGACGACTGACTGACGATAGGGACTATTTAATGGAGGAAATTCGAATGCATGAGATGGGCGAATGTGTTTATTTATTTGTGTAACAAAGGGTGCAGCTATGAAAGTTTGGAAGATTCTAATGTAATACTTATTGACGATTTTCATGCGTGTAAATTGTAATATACGATGTAGGCCTATCTAATTAAAGATACTACGGTCAGCACTTATTTTCTTACTTACTTTATATTTATTTATAAGTACTTAGTTATTAGTTCAAATCCTTTTCTGTTCATATGAAAATACTTAAATTATTTACTTACTTGTTATTCAATGTTTAAACTATATTTGAATGTTAAAATTATCTTAATTTGTATAAATTCTATATAGCTAATTTATTACTAAATAAAGTTTGAAGACAATAATGTGTGCACCAAACCGGCACACCAATGTGTGATTATGCTGACAACTACAATGTAAAATGTAAATACTTTTAACAATTGTAAATGTTTACACTTTATAAATCCTATATTTTGATCCTTGCAGACACAATTTAAATAAGACTAAATTTAAAAAACTTTAACAATTCCATTTCAAGCTTAAGGTATTAGATTATGTACACACATGACTTCTCCTTCATTTAATTATTTTTTTGTGTTAAATATGTTTACGTATTATTCAAACCGAAATTATACCACACTATTGGTCCAAGTCTTTGCACTCATAACTAAAAATATTCATGGTTTTAAAATAAAAATTAGGACACTGATGCGAAAAAACGTTAACACTCAAAATGATACTTATGAGCAATCAAAAACCTAAGATTACTAATATTGACGGGTTTAAGAAGAAATTTGTTTTACAACAATCATGTTTTATATCAAAAGATACGCAGCCTTGGCCTACAGGGAGCAAAAGCAATTTCCAATACGGGGGTCGAATGAAAGGTAATAATGAAACGTCCAAAAAACTAAACTGTCCCGAGAGGCATATTGTATTGGGCTCAAATATCCCAGCCACGGGGGGCGTGCTCTTATTGCGTTTTGGGTTGACCTACAAGCCTTTCTCGTTTAAATATTGTGTCCTCTAGACAAGCTGTTGGTTGGAATATTTTATATGAAAAGGTTTATTTGACTAGGTCATCACCGCCTCTGGATATGACAGGTTGGAGGCGCACTTTGTGAATGGAAAAGTTTGAGGTTGATAAAATGTATCCCTCGGAACTTCTAGGATCACTAAATCACTATTTGACATGCCGACCACTCTCATGAGGGTATTTTAAGGCAAACATTTGGTGAAGGATGAGTATGATGTGTGTTAGTAATGAGTCATCAGGTGTAGTCTTGTTACACACTAAGGCCGACTCTTCCTTAGATTGGGTCATTATTTAATAGCCCAATGACCAATGGAAATACAAGGACCAACAGCTTAACGTGATTTCCGAACCAAGCAGGTGATGGTCTGATACGTCTAAACGATGGTAGGAGTTGAGGTATCATCAGATGATCACTGAGACTAGGCCTATCTGAGCCGCTTTAGACCTATATCATCCTCAAAACCTGACCTCCATGAAGCTGGATTACAGGACCACGCCACGAGTCCCAGTCAAAGATCAAGAAGTATTTATGTATTTATTTGGTATTATTTACGTTGACTATAATTGTTATAATGCAAGCGTAAAGACTACTCGTTTCATTCATTCGTTTCACTTCTGATTCATTCTACAAAACTCTTCAAGAACTTCCTCTTCGTTAGCTTTGCATGAATAGGTATGATTCACCGCGTAGGGATCTTTCTAAATGCATGTTAGTCATTATAACTGTTTTGTTAGGAAAACCTGATTCATTCTGCAAAACACTAAAGAACTTCCCGTCCATTGGCTGTACATAGATGGGAACTTTAGTGCTCTCCGTTGGTCATTCATGGCTGTGATTGGTCGACCGCTGCTTCACACCAGCCAATGCGGTTGTCATAAATGGAAAAAATTCGTAGTAGTATTTCAACCTCAGAAGGCGGGCCATCGTCAACAACAAACTTCAAACAAATGACTACGGTTCGTTTTATAATATTATTTTTAACCAAGCCGACACGCAGCTAAGCGCTGAAACCCGGTAGCGTGAGACATAACTAAACGCTAATTTATTTATTAACTATCAATGGTCGAACCAATTTCAAAACATACATTACATTTGAAAATTACATAAATTGGGGGATGTGCTTACATGCCAAACATGCAACTGGACTCTTTAAGAAAGTGATCTTGGATTCTAATGAATTTAACTTGTCTCAAGCTTCTAACAATATACTTTATGCAATTGTTGGTTACATCAAAAATGTGTCTACCTCTTTAAAGTTCATATTTATTACAAGCGATAGTATTATTTTGGTTAGAAATGGAATGAGCCTTAAACAATAATTTTTTTCAATATTATGTCTAATACTATCTGGGATTACAGGAAATAAACTATTCCAAGTTCAGTCCAGCAGAGCATTTATTTGCTACAAATGTTGAGATAGTCCAATTCGCTTAGTTTGCTTAGTGGAATTTGAGATAAGATTCAAACTCTTAAGTATCAGAACACTTTTGCTTTAGTATTAATTTGTAATTGTTGGCAACATACCTCTTCAAAAAAAGATATTACTCTTTATATTTCGACTAGGACCCCTAGTCCTTTTAAGACGTTAGAAAACGTTAAAATTTATTAATCTTGTTTCAGCAATAACAAATTATTAATAAATATAATGTTATATAGACGTTTATAACAAATTTAGATATAAATTGATATAAATATTTCAAATACCAAAAAGTAAAATTAACTTATCAGCCACAATTTAATAAATGTTTAACTTCAAACAAGAAAACAACATACAGTAGTAATTGAGTTTCATCTCATAAGAACAATTTTAAAACATGCATTTTCTTGGGATACCTCACGCCCACAACTTCATCGGACTTTTAAAAATGAAACTTTGTTCTAAAGTGCATCAAATGTTTTAGTGACTCCACTAGTCTAAAATTCTATTTTCCTAATAACAAGACCATGACAAACATGGTATCGAGTAGAAACCCCTCTGAAAGAGACGTCTTCTTCCAAATAAAACTGATTTCAAAAATACCTGATGGAAACTTCAAGCGTGAGGTGTTTTAAGAAAGTATTTAATTTTTATTTGGGACAAAAAACAAAATGGCCGATCAGCACTGGGCACTCTGAAGGAGAAATGAAATGAAATGGAATGAAATGGAATGAAATGGAATGAAATGGAATGAAATGGAATGAAATGGAATGAAATGGAATGAAATGGAATGAAATGGAATGAAATGGAATGAAAATGAATGAATATGAGATGAGATAAATGAGATGAAATGGATGAGATGGGATGGATGGGATGATGAAATGGATGGGATGGATGATGGATGGGATAATGGATGATGGGATGGGATGGGAATGGGATGAATGGAATGAATGAGATGGAATGGAATCGAATGGAATGTCGTCTTTATTCGTCCAATCGAAGCGAAAGTTAGGACTTTAATGTCCTCTCTTCCACTTAACCACAAACACAACTTCCTTCGACTGTTACTAAAAAAAAACATTTTATTTGTTTTTGAGATTGAAATCGAGCTTAAATAGTACAATAAATTTAAAGAACTAATCTTCAAGAGATTGACAGACGAAGGGCTTGCGTTCTTTGCAATCAGCAGTGGCCAGGTTAGTGTCGCCATCGCGCGCGTGGAAGATGACGCAATTATATTGAATTCTCTCCATGTCGGGGTCCATGGGCCTGGGGTAGGTGTCGGGCTCTCCTTCCACCCAGAAAGTGTTGCCGATCAAGTCTCTACTGTTGTCCCACTTGCAGTTGGAGTTAGAGAGGCAGAAGCCCCCAATCCAGACCTCAGCAGTTTCTACACACAAATAACGGGTGTTTTTTTAGTGGTGTGGTTTTTAAGTTGGTAGCATAGCAACACACAACAATCAAATTGAAATTTAACAGCTGATTTTTGTTTATTATGTTTTGCCATTTCAATATTAATTGTTTTGATGGTGGTTCTGTTTATATTGTTAACATGAATAGACTTACAAAAGAACAACGTTTACAAATTGTACAAATTTATTTTGAAAACCATAGTTCAGTTCGGGAAACTTACCGTGCACTTCGTCCAATCTACGGACGACACAATCGTCCATCAGAGTCAGCTATTCGAGCTTTGATGAATCGGTTCTGCACTACCTACACTTTAGTTGATAATGATCATCCACAAAGACGCCGTACGGTACGGACCGAAGATGCTATTGGTGCTGTTGAGCATAGTGTTGAAGAGGATCCAAATGTGTCGATTCGTCATCGTGCACAGCAGTTAGAGATGTGTCCGTCAACTCTATGGAAGGTTTTACGGAAGGATCTAGGCCTACATGCTTATAAGATACAGTTAGTGCAAGAACTGAAGCCACTGGATCATCAAAAGCGTCGTGAATTCGTTGAATGGGCTGAAAACAAGATTGCGCTTGACCCAGGTTTCAACAGGAAGATCTTATTCAGTGACGAGGCTCATTTTTGGTTACGCGGATATGTCAACAAACAGAATTGCAGGATTTGGAGCGGAGAAAACCCACAAGAGTTTGTTGGTGTGCCCCTACATCCATTAAAACTTACTGTTTGGTGTGCAATTTGGGCAGGAGGTGTCATTGGCCCTTATTTCTTCAAAGACAATGCCGGCCAGAGTGTTACGGTAAACGGGGAACGCTATCGAGAAATGATAAGGAACTTTCTTGTTCCTCAACTAAATGGTTTTATAAATTTAGAAGATTTTGGTTCCAGATGGCGCAACATGCCACACAGCAGTTGACACCATTCTTCTTTTGAGAGAAACATTTGATAACCGCATTATCTCGTTTAGAGGTGATGTAAACTGGCCTCCACGATCGTGCGATATCACACCGTCAGACTATTTTCTGTGGGGGTATGTGAAATCACAAGTCTACGCCGATAAGCCACAGACTCTGAACGACTTGGAAGACAACATCCGTCGTGTTATTGACGGAATACGCAACCAGCTTTTGGAAAATGTTTTTGAAAATTGGACTTCCAGACTGCGCTTCCTACGAGCAAGCCGTGGTGCCCATATGCCCGAAGTAATCTTTAAGCACTAATGGCACATCACTGTTGTAAAAATAAATGCATTTCCATGGTAATAAAAGTTAATTTTCATTGTTAAATTTTATTTTCAAAACCACATCACTAAAAAAAACACCCTGTATTAGACGTCGTAGAAGACAAGATTAACAAAAGTATATTAGTTAGGTCAAAATATTAATACCTCGCGAACACTGGGATTCACCGATCAAAACTCTAAAGATTTTTCCCTTCATTGGTTGTGTATAAATAGGTATTTGTATGTTCTCTGTTACGGTTGGTTAGTCTTATTCACGTCTGTGATTGGTCGTCCACTGCTCCCAGCCAGCCAGCCATGCAACCATCGGGCAGTTGTCACTGGCCGTGCTTAAATTTCCTACTTCATTTTTTTCTTAATTATTTGAGCTCTTTGTATTTTTATCCTAGTAATAGAACATTTTAATACGTTTAAAGAAAAATATTAAAAAACCGAAATGAAACACTACAAATTTATTCGGTGGTGGATGACTGGTCAGCTTGCGCTTATTACTTTACTAAATCACTATTTGAGATGCCAACCACTCTCATGAGGGTATTTTAAGGCAAATATGTGGTGAAGGATGAGTGTGATGAGTGGTAGTAACGAGTTATGAGGTGTAGTCTTGTTACAAACTAAGGCCGACTCTTCCTTAGAATGGGTCATCAATTAATAGCCCAATGACCAATGGAAATACAAGGACCAACGGCTTAACGTGACTTCCGAACCACGCAGGTGATGGTCTGATATGTCTAAACGATGGTGAGATGATCACTGAGACTATCTGAGCTGCTTAGACCTATATCATCCTCAAAACCTGACCTCCATGAAGCTGGATTACAGGACCACGCCACGAGTCCCAGTACTTTTAGGCTAGCACATTCCTTAATGCGTTGTGTTATATTTTTAGTCACCTTTCACCTGAAGATGGCATCAGATTTCATATCCCGAAACGTCGTGTTCTTCTCGCTTACTAAAAAAACTATAGAAAACGTCCATAATAATCGTTTCAACCTCAGAAATGCTCCATCATCATAATCAATGCAAAGAGCTACCCCTACAATTTGGCATTGTAACACCCTGTATACAAAGCTCACCTGTGCCGTCCCTGTGAGTGGTCAGGGGTACGGAACTGCTCTGTATAGCTCGGTTGAGTGCGACGCGGTCTTGTACGGAAGTGACGGTGGCGAGAGCTCAGAGGCATTGTCACCCTGAGACCTACACCTCTGAGTGGCATTGTGTCGTGAGCGTCAAAATCCGATCCATCAATTCAAAATAAGTGCCACATAAAAAATATTTATACTATATCATATATTTATATTCTGTCCTATAAGTAAAGTCCTATAATTTGCACTGAAGACAAGGCCAGGATATTGGTGGGTCGAAATCAAGAGAAAATCAAGGATAGGAAGTATTTTCATTTCCTGAAACGCTTAGTTAACCAGATATTTGTCATTTTATATTTTTGACTAATTATTTATTATCTCCCACATTTATTGGATTAGACTCAAACTTAACATAAATTTGTATCTAAGTAAGAGCGTCTATGCAAAAAATTACCAGGATTATCTAACTTATCATTTTAAAACGGTGGCTATTTTATGGTAATTTTAGGGAATTTTTGGCGTTACACCTTAAATAGAGAATAAATGGTGAGTTTAACAATAAAATGTAAAGAATACCGTTTTGAATAGACTTTTATTACCTACCTATTGACGCCAAGGTCACAAAATTCTATTGGGAAACAACGAAGCTTAAGGGGAAACTCTGGCTGAAAACAGACATTTTTCCACCTTATTATCTTGATGTTTGCCACAGTTTCCACTGTAACTTTTTTGATTCTTAATCGATTGTTTTGACCTTCAAATCAATAGATAGGTAGTAAAAATCTTATCTACAAAACGGAATTCTTTAAATTTTATCGTAAAACTTACCGTTTATTTGCTATTTAAAGTGTAACGCCAGAAATGCCAAAAAATACCATAAAATAGCCACTATTTTAAAATGATTAGTTAGATTATGCTGGTAATTTTTTCCATAAATGGTCTTACTTAGATACAAACTTATGCTAAGTTTTGGTCAAATCCGATAAGTGGTGTGGGAGATAATGAATAATTAGTGGAAAATATAAAATGGCAAATATCTGGTTAACTGCGGTTTTGGGAAAAATATACTTAATTTTCTCTTTATTTTGACCCATATAACCTTTTCCAAGAGTCTGGGACACTCTGTATTTATTTTTGAATTTACTTTGTTAAAATGAGATATCCACGCCGTCAGCATGGCAAGATCCAGGCTCGGGACCATGAAATGAGCACCGATCCTGACCCCCAGATCACGTGTTGAGCATTTTCCAAAAGTTTATATGCATGTGTATATATATATGTGTGTGTACTCTCTAAAGGTCGCATTTTTTGTCCGATTTTGATGAAATTTTGTACAAATTTAACGTTTGTAAATACCTTGGTCCCGTTTGTTAGCCGGCGAAATCAGGCTACAGGAAGCACCCTCTTGGGGGGAGGGACTTTTCGCTAAAAGGAAGTTTTATTATCTAAAAACAGAAAATGAAATTTATAATAAATATGTATTTTGTTGTTATACGTCAATAAACTCAAGTTTATAAAAATTCGTCAAGTCGTTTAAAAATGGCGGCCAAAAAGGTAAATTCGCTATACAGCGGATCTTATTGAAATTTTAAATGTGATTTCCTTCCATGATTTGTAGTACAACTTCCGCACAACTTCCAGTAAAAAAACTCCGTAAATCCAAGTCCGAAGGTTCAGTCCTAAGTCAGACCTATAATATATATAATTATATTATAAGCTGTTTTTTCTAGAAGAGCACATCAGTTCACAAAACATGTGAACCAACAGAACAGAGAGAAATATTCAGATTCAACTTTGCATCAGAATAAATAAGACTTTTATCTCAAAAGGGTTTTTGCAGCAGCTAAATCACTATTTGAGATGCCGACCACTTTCATGAGGGTATTTTAAGGCAAATATGTGGTGAAAGATGAGTGTGATGAGAGGTAGTAATGAGTTATGAGGTGTAGTCTTGTTACAAACTAAGGCCGACTCTTCCTTAGAATGGGACATTAATTAATAGCCCAATGACCAATGGAAATACAAGGACCAACGGCTTAACGTGACTTCCGAACCACGCAGGTGATGGTCTGATATGTCTATATAGCTGCCTTAGTTTATAAAACAATACTATTATTTATTGATAAATACATACGGGGTTTCGTAGACGGTGTAAACCTTTTTTGATCCTTCTGCATCCCTTTCCAAGCGGTTGCACTTTCCTGGAAAATATATAGCTTATTATAATCACAACTGTCATTTCAAAACCAAAACCATATAAATCTTAGTGCATAAAAGTTAGTATATTGTGAAAGTCAATTATCCTGATAAAAGTTCTGCAGTATCAGTAAATTACTTTATAAGCATAAATTAACAAAATACAATTTCCTTAGCCAAGTCACAAATCATTTATTTATATATTTATTAACGACATATATATGTCTTTTTACAGACAGAGTACAAAAAATAATAATGACACGTTGAGCAAAAAAAAAAAACATGGTACATTACGACAGAAAAAGCTGTGTAGAGAGGTCCATTTCTTCCAATCCGTCGAGGTGACTTGGATGGTACTATATTTTTTGTACTTCATTTAAGTGTTTGTAGTTTATTGTCGGGGTGGTGGGTAACAATATGGGGAACTATTAAATTAAATTATCATGACGTAGTATAAGCATAAATTAACAACAATTGGGTAACATGGATAAAACTATGTACAATTTTAGAATATGCCAAGGTCACATGTATCAAATATATTTAATATATATACACAATATGTATGTCTTAGATAAATACAGACATCGTGGAGTACATAAATAAATATATTGGGGTAACATGGATAAATAACTGATGATGGTAACATATAACATTAATTTAACAGGATTTGATGAGCTTTTAATATAAGTATAACATGAAAAGGTAACATAATAATATGTATTGTTACGATGACGAAATAATGAATACAGAAATTAGATCTAAAATATTGACTAGAAGTATGGAAGTGAGTACACTAGGTAACAACAGAATATATATACAATGAATAACATAGATAATATATGACATGATATACTATTATTATATTGCAATCACTTTAGGAAATAATATCGTTGTATAACGTTCTTAATCCAATATAGAGTGTCCAGTAATTACGGGATCAAACTTCACCATGTGATTTTTCAGGACATAATAAACAAAAATGACCTATAAACATAGACCTATCTCGCTTAGTTTTCCATCTAGATGTTATTAATGTGTAAAGATTTGTTTGTTGTCGTGTCGTTAAAATTCGTGCAAGAGGTTTCATAGTTTTAATCGACCTCACTAAATTGCAAATAACACACAAACTAACTAATTTTATATTTTTTATAATCCCTCTTAAGTGGTTCAATTTACATTACTCGTATTTCTTAAAATACGTAGCTTCTTTTTAAAAACAACATTTCTAATTTGACCTTTGTGACAGTTAACAGTTAAGCCCTTGTACCATAAGTAGTTTAAACTAAAATAAAATTATATTAAAGTTATGGTAAATACAGGTTATATCAACATAAAAAGGACTAGTTATAACATATGGCGTTTTGGAAACAAATTACTTTTAGACATAAAAAAACGTTACTAACCTGAAGCAGCAGGTAGCACCGCCACCAGTCCTACCAACACAACAGCACTAAGCAAAAGAGGACCTTGCATTTTGTAAATTAAAGAAAAATCCAAATTAATTGCTCAAACCTCTATCAGTAGAAACAATAAGCAGTTACGAGTGTGTAAGCAGGTTATAAATCATTCATTGCCACATGTTTTGCAATGTGGCTGCATGAATATGGAGTATAGTGAGTGAACAGAAACTGATAAGGAAATTCATTGTGACCTTTGAACTGATTAGGTAGAACGAATTCCATTAAGTGTGTATCATCAATGGTTGAAATTCAGGTCTTTGTCATTGATAGGAGGTTGGGAGGAAGTTGATGGTCACCTTGTAAGGTCATGATAAAACAAACCAGGCCGACACGCAGCTAAGCGCTAAAGCGTCGCTGGCATGAGTGAATCGAATTTACTTTGCAATTTGTTACTCTTATTTCCACAGCCTCGCTTCGGCCTTCGGCCTCAGACTTACGTGATCTACTATCGAGGGATCTACGCTAAACAGATCAGATGTTCATGTTCTTTTAATTAAAGTTTTTTACACATCTTGAGGCCATAACACATTTTAGTTTGCTTCGAGACAGCGACAACTCTTAGAGGCTATTTTAAGGTGAATATGAGATGATGGTGAGTGTGATGAGGGTTTTGATGGATGATGAGGTGTAGTCTTGTTACAAACTAGGGCCGACTGTTCCCCGAATTGGGTCTATAAATCCCAACGACTAATGAAATGGACCAACGGCTTTACGCGACTTCCCAACCACTGGCCATCGTGAAAAGTTATCACTGCGCAATGTTGTGTGTTATGTTTTAGGTTACTTTTCACCTGAAGACGGTACCAGATTTCAGATCCCGAAACGTCGTGTACTTCTTGTTTACTAACGATGGAATCGTCTGCAATTATATTTCGCACTCAGGGATTTGAATCTTGCCCTATCTAATTTCTCAAAGCTAAATATAAACGGCCTCTGATTGGAGGAGCACATTGTGACGTCACGTTTCAAACCATGAATGACCTTAGTGGGTCACGCACGTGCCTAAGCCCCCACCACCCCTACCAAGTCCCCCTCTTTACGCGCTTACCCCAAAACCCTCGAAGTGCGTCTACCCTTGTCTCCAAGTTCACTCTTCACTGACTGGTTTAAACGTTTTGACACCTTCAATCTATTTTGGAATTTCCTCTGCTGATGCGTAACTTGAATGTGTGATAATATTAATTATATTTAAATTTACACGAAACATATACAATGATGAAGTCTTTTACTAATTATAACTATATTATTTTTACAATTTTTAGAAATATTTGAGTCTTGCATTTTGAATGTTAAGGAATTTAATTAGTTCACTAAGAATAAATAAATAATATGTAAAAAAAACACCCTTAGTTAAAATATTTGTAGAAAGACAAACCTAAAATGACTCTCTAGAATATACGAGTATATCAAGGACTTTTGTTACATACACTCATGGACAAAATTATGGAACCAAATGATTTAATTTCATTTCATTGCCCCTTTTTCGTTTGAAATTGGAATTTTCTTTAGCAAAACGTACGTAAATATTAAAAACCAACTAAACGATTAAGAAAAACTCAAAATTATACAGGGTGATAAACAAAAAAGGGGCGATGAAATGAAAGAAACCCATTTGGTTCCATAATTTTGTCCATGAGTGTATTTATTTATTAAATACCATAACATTTCTTTCATATTCCAAAAATAAACAATGACAAAAATATACGTTAAACAATAATTATGAACAACAGAAATATTGAATGACACTTATTTGTGTGGAAGACTTACAATAGTGCGGGCGGTTCTGGAGGGCTCGATTGTTCCCTATTTCCTTAAAAGTGGTTTTATTAAATGTGATATTGAGACGACCTTGCGAGGGAACGTCAGCACGGGTGGAAGGACCTGAGACAAATGCCAGACCAGTTCATCCTTATACCCAGAACACGTTTTGAGTATTTTTGCAACACCTGTATACATATGTACATGATCGTTCACTATATACCTTCTAGCGGACCCGTGGTGGGTTGGAATCGTGCGCGACTCGAAGCTGATCACTTTGTAATGTGACTATACGGTAACGCTAGGTAAAGGTCGAAATTAAGTGGTAAAGACGACTTTGTAGTCCTTACTTCACCTCTTTAAAACAAGACAAACTTTACCTTTTACCTTTTTACGCGGCTGTGTGAGTTTGTGTTGCGCAGGGGTTGTTTTGAAGGAGGATCAGTGGGAGGGTTAAGGGGTTGTGGGGAGGGGGCAAGGTCATGTTTGTTTACGGGTGTGGTGGGTCACAGCTGACTGAAACTGTTACAAACACGTGTCTTCCTGTAGTGACGTCACTTACGCACACACACGCACGCGCACGTACACGCAAGAGAGTAATACTCGTACTATATCTTAATTTAAAAGTAGTTAATTTATATTTAAATATAAATCAAGTTCTAAGATACATAACTAATAATATACAATAAATTTTGAAATTGAACTTGTAGGGAGGTCTAACTGAAAAAAGTTTAAGTCACTTTAAAAAATACAAACCAATGTGTGTACAGGTTTAAAGGTTTTGTTTAAACGTTAAAACTATTTTCAAATTTGTGATATTGAAGTTGTTTTTAACAAGTGTTTACCTAAAGATTTGGCAAAGCAGCACTAGCAATTTTACTTTTACCATTTCACTTTCAGTTAGTTGTAGACCACTGGTTAATCAGTACAGGTGCTTTTCGTGTCGAAAAAAGACAATCTAAAATAGTTATTTGTATTGTTGAATTCACTATAAAATATGAGTTTTAGAGAATTTCAATTTATGATTGTATTGATTTTTAAGTATGGGGATTGATGTGTGTTTGTCAAGACATTTTATTTCTAAATCTCAAAAAAAACGATGGATACAATTTGTATTTGAAATGTTTATATCATTTTTTTTTTAAATTGGCCTTGTTAACAATAATTTTATTCAGAAACAAGGATCTTAAGTTTTAATTTAGAAAACGTTCATAATTATCAATATTTTTAAATTTTGCCGTCGCAAAAGTAGAAAACATTCCATATTTTATATCATTTTTTGATCTTAAGTTTTAATCTGGCCTTGTTTCAAACAAGGATCTTAAGTTTTAATTTTTCGCAAAAGTAGAAGACGTTCCATAATTATCAATATTTTTAAATTTTTGGCCACCATTTTATAAATTTAATTATTTTTCCGCCAATTTCCCAAGTATGTAGCTATTTTCGCGCGTTTACAGGGCGGGTTGTGAATCCCTTACATCGCGCACCTCTGCACAGTAGGTCAGTAAGGGAGGCACCCCATGACGTCATCAAATACACGTGTACGACCTCGGCCATTCACGAGCCTCAGAGTGACGTCACGGGCAATCCACCAATCAGGAGACAGGTAGATTCCCGGGTGCCGCATTCATAAATATCAACCCCTCGGCGGGGCTTGAGCGCGTTGAGAACCCTCCAGGGTAAGGTGGTTTGATTTATTGACGGTGAAAAGGTTTTGTTGTTTAAGACTCAAATTTTCAACTTTAATAATTGTATCCTTACAATGTATACCACTGGTTCGTCGTTATACCTAAAAAAGTGGATAAACTAAAATTTTAGAACGGTAGAAAATTCTACATTTTTAACTGGGACTCGTGGCGTGGTCCTGTAATCCAGCTTCATGGAGGTCAGGTTTTGAGGATGATATAGGTCTAAAGCGGCTCAGATAGTCTCTATGATAATCTGATGATACCCGCATCAACTCCCACCATCGTTTATCAGACCATCACCTGCGTGGTTCGGAAGTCACGTTAAGCCGTTGGTCCTTGTATTTCCATTGGTCATTGGGCTATTAATTAATGACCCATTCTAAGGAAGAGTCGGCCTTAGTTTGTAACAAGACTACACCTCATAACTCATTACTACCACTCATCACACTCATCCTTCACCACATATTTGCCTTAAAATACCCTCATGAGAGTGGTCGGCCTCTCAAATAGTGATATAGTGAAAAGCTGTGCAATGAAACTACTATTAGCCTTTTACCAACAATTTTTTAATGTGGTTTTACCAATGTTTTGGGATTGATATCATCGTCAAACGTGCAGTCTTTGAATAAATCCGCCTGTTGGCTTCGTTGTTAAAGTTGAAAAAGGCTGGTTCCGTTGGGCCATAGTTTAGAAATTCAAGCCCCAGTGGTTGCGAGGTTAGGAGTCCAGGTTTCTATAAAACTCAAAATAACATTAGGAATAGTTCGACGAAATCTTAATTTTAAAAACGATCTTAGCAAAATGTTGACTGTCTCTTCCAGATTCAATATTTTGATGGTTGCTATTTTTATTTAAAAACAACTGTACGGTCAAATTTACAGCAAGAATTTTGACCAAACAGGGTTATTGCATATTTGCTCTATAAGAGGAGGTCACTTTTCAAACACCTTGTACATAAATATCATCAGAAGGGCTAAAAAAAAAGTAAAGTTTGTCTTGTTTAACGAGGCGAAGTTAGGACTACAAATTCCTCTCTACCACTCAACCTCGACTTTTACCTAGGGTCACCGTATAATCACATTACAAATTGTAAGTGGTGACTGCGGGAATCGAACCCGCACCACCGGAGTGATGGGCTCTGGAGTCACGCGCGATACCAATCCGCCACGGATCGGCGGATGTACAATTGAGTTCACACAAATCTAATCTATCACTAAACCCTGTATATCTTTTCAATAATCATCTTCTTTTCTTTCTTTCTACACCGACTAACTTGTATTCCATCATTGATTCATAAACGTAAAATTCACAAGTGACGAAACTAACGAACGACTCGTTGGGAAAATACGCACAAATACCGTCCATGGTAAAGTGGTGGACATGCTGAAGATTTCTTAAATCGTCACCTTAGAACTTTTTTTATTGTCATTGTACAAAATTTTTTTGTGTTGACAAACAATAACAATTAACAAAACAAAATTATTAACACAAAAACAACTAATATACTTAGGTAAAGCCACTGTATACTAATTAGGGCCTAATTTTTACTATTGTAGTAGGCGGGAAATTAGTCGATCGCGCCAGAAGAATCAAAGAACTCGTCTATGGTATAATATGCTTGTTTAACTAAAAAGTTTTAATGCAATTTTAAAATTTGAAGTATTTTTTCAGTTTTAAACTTTGTAAAATATTGTTAAACAGCTTTATTCCCATATACCGAGGAAGATTTTGAGAAATTTGGAGTCTGTGATATTCATTTCTAAACTGATAATTTTGTCGTGAATGGTAAGCGTGAATGTCAGATCCTGACATCTTATCACATTTATTTACACAAAATAAAGCTGTTTCGTAAATATTAATATAGGGTAAAGGATAAACATTCAGATTTAACTACTTATTTGAAGGCAGAAATAGTTGGGCCGGATGGTGTAGTGGTTTAGCATAACCGCCCGGCAAGCGGGAGACCCGGGTTCAAATCCCGGTTCGGTCCAGATATTTTTGTCTTCAAATTTATTTAGTAATATATATAATTCAAATAACTAATATTAATAAGGAAGTATAAGTAGTTTAGCAAACGACGTTGTGTTGAGTGTTGTCTCTGTAAAAGATCTGACTTGATGGATCATGAACTTGACAGATGATGGATCATGACTACGTCTTGGCTTTGTTTACGAAGAAGGTCAACCTCCTCTCTTGCAGAGACTGTCGGAGATTTAAATCACATACAATTCTTTAAAATTGAATTCCAAATTACGTTTTCTTCTTAGTTCCATTGCCTAATGTGACGTGTGACAACAAGTTAAAACCCCTGTATTTTATTTGATAGGTTAACTAACTCAAAAGTATTTCATAATACTTGTCTTTACCTGAGAAAGCACAGTATAGGTGGTGTCCCAGCAACAACAAAAAAGATAGGCCAAATACACAAAGCAGAATTTCAAATAAAGCTGTGAAGTGGTGTTGTAGAAAATGCAAGAAGGTAAAGGATGTCTTATTTTACGAATCAAAGTGTAGAAAATACTTTAAGGTCCATTCTATACCTCCCTAATTCCTACTTAACCTATCGACAAGATAGTATGACATAACCAAAATTATTTGTATCACAAAGATTTGAACCCAAGACCTTCAAAACAATGTTTTAGCACCTGTTATTGTAATACTGGTACTTTAAAAATTTGAATTTTGAATTTATTTCCATTATATTTTTGGGATGGTATTCGGTTTGTATACAAATAAATTTTCCAACATGAAACTACAATTAAGTGTATTCAACACTTAGTACAAATTTTATATTGAAATGAAATGAAATTTGTTTATTCCATGCATAAATAAGGTACAATAACATTAGCATTTTTTTATATTGAACTACTCCCCAAAAAGATACTTGAAATATTCAACTCTGAACTTTTCATGATTCTGTGTTTTTTCTTGGATTAAAAATATTTTGTTGATTTTCTTTTGAGTTCTGTGTTTGTTTCAAGATATAATACTTTGAGTTAAGTTCTTCCCATGTTTTGAGAGGAAGACGGCTCAACGTATTTTATTTTAAAAGTTTGCTTATGACAAGTCTGCAGATTAAATTGATACGGATCTATTGTTTTACAAATTTACGAGCAGTTGTCAAAAATCTAGTTCTATCTTGTTTTATAAGAAAATTAAATGACTCGTACTTTAGCTTACTTGTACTATTGCGTGTTGTGTGGAATTATTCCGCTATAACCTCGTCTAATCCATTTTAAAACAAACTCATGTCATTTTCTTCTAAGCAACTGCTGAAATTTCCCCATCCATCTCATGAATCAAATTACTGAACGAACGAGTTGTTATTTTCGTACTTTTCAGCACGTGGATGACCCTCGTCATTCATTCTAAGACGCACTTCCGTTATTTCTGGTCGTGAATGGATCTCGCGCCTGATTGGTGGAGAGCGCGGATACTGCGCGCTGATTGGACGAGCTGTGCGTGACGTCACCGTAGACCCGGACCTGCACAACGCCAGCGCTCCACGTGGATGACACAGTAACCTTTGCCTTCGAACTGCCTTCCTGCACATATTTGCGCCAAAACTTCTTCTGATTGCTCTTCGCAGTGTTTATTTAGGTCGGGGGATCATTTTCTTGAGTGTTGTTTGTTCTGGTATTGGTGAAGAAGAAAGAGGGTCTTTTGAAAGGTTGTTTTTGAGAAACATTAGCCTCAATGTTACTCCTAATGGGTCTCTCAAAGACTTGTCCCAGTTTTGTAGTGTTCACTCTTTATATTTTTAAAACTGAAGAATTAGTTCACTGTTTGTATATTTTTATACCAAAGAATAAGTTAATCTGCTGCGTCATTTTAGAAACTGGATATGTGAAATAAGACAATTATTTATACTACTACGTGAATTTAATACGTGCCATTTTAAATGGAGAAGCTTATAATACTTCGCGATGGCCAGAACATTAATTTATTATCGTACAATAATGGCATTTTAAATAATTTCATCGTTCATTTACAATTTCAATTTCGAGTCCGACCACATGTGAGATGGCCGGTGTTTCGGGGTCTCCATACTGCGTAAACAACATATTTCTGGAATAAAATCGATTTTGGAAGAACGATTTTTTAGGCCGACTCGGCCGGACCGTTGGCGGGGAACGGTTCCTCGTTCCCGGCCAAGTGCAGACGGCGACCGGTCTAGATTTTTCGCCTATAACTCAAGTACGGATAAAAGATATCTTTACGATCTTTTGAGATTCGTGTTCAGGGCGTCAAGACGCGTCCAAAAATATAAATACGTCTAGGTTGGGAAGAAAGGTTTTCTCGTCGGAACGTCCCAGGGATACTGGTTTGGTTAAAGTCAAATAACCTTCGAGATAGACAAGCTAGAGGTACGGGGTTCATTCAGTAGTTCTGATGACGCTAAACTACCGGCGTACAGAGTTCGAAACGATTCTAACAAACATTAAGCAAGATACAAGGGAAAACTGTAGAAGGGACCTCGGCCGGACGGTTGGTGGGGAGCGGTGCCTCATTTTCTTTGAAATTTTTATTTCAAGTATACTTAATTTTTTTGACGTCCTTCTTCCTTATTATAGTTTAACTTATGACACAGTCTTGTTTCTAACGAAACAGCACTTGTTTGGTTCACCCAAAAGTGTTTTAAATGTTTGACAGTAATACTTTACCAATTCTGTTAAGAACTTTGTATAATATCAAGTTATACTTTATTTTATGTTTTAGTTTGATGGTTATTTTATTAATGGGTCTTGTTGTACTGTTGGTAAAATAACAAAATAGTATTGGGAATGATGTAGACATCACGGAGGAAAGGCCGGCTGATAACAAAGGAACATTCAAACTAGACTTTGACAACAAAGCTGTGTATTGTACTTTATGTGTACCTTTCTACTGACGATGTTACTTGCAGTAGCAATTTAGTTTCGAGTTTGTTTAACAGCTTTGTAACTTGTCATTCATTTAAAAGTGCGCAGTAGTGAATGTGACCTTCAATTTCGTCGTATGAGAACGACGTAAATTTCTATGTATATGCATTTTGTGGGACACCTCACGCCTACAGTTGTCATCGGATTTTATGAAATAAACTTTGTTTTAAAGTTTATTAAATGGTTTAGTGACTTCGCTCATCCAATTTTTCATTTTTTTCACTCAGAAAACCATGAGATAATTTTAAAATTGAAGACATTTTGTATTTGAATTTCTTTTTTAGTATGAAACTGGTAGAGATTTCGAAAAGGTAGTCAGCGAAGTCACTGCATAACATTTTCATCTGTCTAATAAACTGAAAAAGTTCTAATACAAATTTTAGGCATTTTATTTTGATCAAAATCTGTTGAAACTTAGTGTTTTTAAAGCACTAAACCCTTTTTAGAAAACTTCCCCCCCAAAGGTACTTGCAGTGGTCCGATTATTTCTGGCTTTACCGAGATTTTAACAAAGGATTATGTGTACCAAATTTTATGAAAATCGTACAAAATGCGACCTGTAGAGAATACACACATATATACATTGTGTGTATATAAACTGTTGCAAAAATGCTCAAAACGTGTTCTGGGGGTCAGGATTGGTGCTCTTTTCATGGTCACGGGTCTGGGTCTTACCACGGTGACGGCACGAATATCTCATTTTTCCGAAGGAAGTTTGAAAATAAAACTATTCGGTAACTACAGTCATAGTAGTCTGATAAATCAGTTAGTTCTGTGACGTTGTATATTCACCAACTAATATTTTTAAGCTGCACGTGAGTTTTCGCACGTAGAACGCGGGGGTGAACGTCCTACGGCTCAGCCACGTGTGCATCGGTGACGTAGTGTTTTGCCGAGTGACGTCACACACCCCGGTAACCATGGCAACGCTCTTTCACTTCCGCATTGCACCCCCACCACCCCCTACCGGTCAAGCCGCGGCAAGAGCGCTGAAACGGGGCTCATATTTACATTTGTAAGTCGTTATTTACCTCCAGTGTGGCTGAAAATAGTTCCGGTCGGTTTAAATTTGGAATACGGTCAGACTAGTATAATATTTGGATGTGTCAAAAGTTTAATTGTTTTTGAAAAACGGAACTTCAGGGGTGGCTATAGTGGTAATGTGCGTGCTCCGCACCAAAACGGCCCATATTCAAATTTGGCAATTTGAGCTGTTGATCTATTTCCATAGGTCGTTAGGCTAACTCACTATATCACTATTTGAGATGCCGACCACTCTCATGAGGGTATTTTAAGGCAAATATGTGGTGAAGGATGAGTGTGATGAGTGGTAGTAATGAGTTATGAGGTGTAGTCTTGTTACAAACTAAGGCCGACTCTTCCTTAGAATGGGTCATTAATTGATAGCCCAATGACCAATCGAAATACAAGGACCAACGGCTTAACGTGACTTCCGAACCACGCAGGTGATGGTCTGATATGTCTAAACGATGGTGGGAGTTGATGCGGGTATCATCAGATGATCACTGAGACTATCTGAGCCGCTTTAGACCTATATCATCCTCAAAACCTATTAAGAGTCCGCCTCAGAGTAAGCCTAAATGCGTCATCAGTTGTTGTGATTCACCATGTAGGGAGCTTTCTAAATTCTTGTCATCCATTTTTACTCTTTTGTTAGAAAAAACTGACTCATTCATCAAAACTCTAAAGAATTTCTTCCCCTTTCCATTGGGTGTGTGTAGACAGGTAGTGTTGTGGTCTCTGTTAGTTGGTTGGTTTGATACACGTCTGTGATTGGTGGTCCGCTGCTCTGAGGCAGCCAGCCTGTCGGTCACTGGTCGTAGACGTACTTGGTTCCTCTATTGCTTCTTAACGTTTCTGTGCGTGTTGTATTGTTTACTAAGCTAATTGTTTTACACTAAGTAAATTAAGTAAAAAAGAGAAAACCTTTTTAGTTTTGTTTTTAGTTGTATTTTTTGGAAAGATCGTGTTCAAGCTATTTAACCCAAAAGTTTCTGTCATAACCCTTTACTACAGTTGTTTATAGCAAATGTGTCCTATTAATATAATCTCCTGGTACACGATTCTTCTGAAGCTATTATTTAAGGAAGTTATTAATTAAAATATTGGAACAAACGGTTAACTCTAGCTTGACAACCATGGAGTTATGCATCATCAAATAACATATCACCACTGTTGTTTTGAATAATGGCAAAATTACGTTTGATAACCATCCATCCAATTAAAGTCGTTTCTTACTTTCTATCTAACTTATTTTTGTTTTGGTTCAGGAAAACCTATATCGAATACCATAAGTATACTTATTTGTCAATTAAAATGGTTTTTGTTTATGATGCATCAAAATTCTTGTTTTCAATTCCAGTTTCTTTTACCTTTTTCGCTCCATATATATTTTATGTTTTACCCTTCAGCTGGAATATACCATAAACTGTTTGTCTTTTACACTATATAAAATTGCATTTATTGCATCGATATAGAAAATATCTTGCACGTTTTATAAATGTTATTCAAACCATCAAAAAAGTCAACGGTCTAATTTTTAGACGTATAAAATTAGAACTTTAACCTATTGCTAGATAATGTGATAAACAGTTAAATTAGTTCATTTAAATGAACATGGAATTTAATTCATTTATTTCGTTAAGTTTTCATTTGAATTCTGTGGTGTAGATTTTCATAACACGTTAAGTCATAAGTTTTCAAATTCAAATATTCTTCGTTATCAATAATACTTTCACATTATTTTTACCCCAACTGTATAACTCACATTGCTTAATCCTTTTACCAAGATAGTTCATTCTTTATGTTCTTTATATCAACCAGGTAGATACAATAAAAGATTTCATGTAGTGCATATAGTATATTTTCCAACTACAAGAATATAATATTAAAATCCAATAGTGTATATAATCGCTTAGCCATAGTAATCAATAGAATATGTACAGTTACATTTCATAAAAACCTACAACTAACAACATTTAATTCACAATAGCGAGTCGTTCTTAAGTATAGGTATACAGTATAAATATCGATAAAACTTACATGATGTTTATATAGTATCGCACAACTTTATACAAGTAAGTTTAGGCTTCAAAATAACCAATACTGTTATATATATAAACACCAAAATTCGATAATTATAATTGTTTTACATCCGTTAACGATTTCGACATATGTACGTATGGTGAAAAAATGTATAAAATAAAATTATTATACTTATTGCGTTCGCTCTAATTATTAAGAAATTATTGCAGCATTTAACGTAATTGATCCGTTTGATGTTTCAGGTAAAAGTTAAAATAGTCTGATCCGTTTAAAGGCACGTTTGAATTGGTTACTTTGGAGTTCATTGTTGAATTTGCATATGCTAAAGTAGCTGTTAGTTCTGTCTGAGTTAAATAAAGTTCAACTTAGACATATTCTAAATAAACAGTGCTGTAAGTAACTAACAAATTACTTCATCAATACTGCTAAAGTTAACATTTCAAGTGAAGATAGAGATTTCGCTGATAGTTCTTTGATACAATTACAGACCTACTGTTAATAGAAGGCACTACTGACTTAGATATTTAAGTGCAATTTCCTTTCACAGTCCCAGCTAATTGATAGGTTGAAACACAGCCTATGAATACTGTAGTCTAAAAAGCACAAACGTTTCTCAAATGTATACGCATAGTTTTTAATTTAAGTGATGTGAAGTTTTAAACATGGTTAATGCCTTGAGAGAACCAAAGAAATTATTCCGAATAATGATATGGAAATTACAGTTGGAAAATTGTCAATTGTAAAATTCTTGCTACCCTAAACTCTTAAATCGATTACTTAGAAAGTGTTATAACCAAAAGACATTTTTCTAACCTTTAACTGAGTTTAGTTCTTAGATAAGAGAGAACGTCTTTTTGACTTCCCCAACTTTCATAAAGATTTTTAAACGAATGTCCTAATATTTACTAGCACCAAATGTTTTCTCTAACTACTTTCCTAAATTTTAACATCTGTGTTACAGTACTACCTTTAGAAAACTTAAATTTTTAAATATTAAATTAAATTTACTTGTTAAAACTTGGTGTTCTCTCAGGCTTGTAAAACAGTCCCAATGTCAACTAGCTCTAGATGAAAGCGTTTTGGATTCTCTACTTCTAAAATACCTAAGAGATGTCTACCGTCCGCAGCCGGGAGTGTGGCATCTACAGCAGCTCTGGGCGCAGCAGGCGTTCGTCCTGGGCACCCTGATGGTCGGCAGTCCAGAGAGTCCTCGGACATACGTATAAGAGACAGGCTGTCGAAGAATCTTCTTGGGCGTCGAAGAGGCGGAAGTCTTCTTCCTGCTCGAAGACGAGGAAGAGATATCACTGTTGGAGTCACTGCTTCTTCGGTCTGTAGAGGTCTTCAGGTTCAGGCTGTTGAGGACCTTCCGGATGGCGGAGTTTTCTTTGCTCATGCTGTCGGGGGAGTTGTTTCCTGATCCGGAGTCGCTGTGGCCCTCAGAGGAACTTGAGGGTTCGGAGTCCGTGGAGTCGTAGCCGTCTGTGTTGCGTTTCCTGGAGAGCTTTCTTCCGATGGCTCGGAAGAGTTTGATACCTCTGAGTTCCCCGCTGGAGGAAGTAGAGTTTGGAGAAATGCTCCTGCTTCGGTCTTCCGGAGTCGGGAGGCTCACCAGAAGAATCGGGTGGCTGAGTTCACCCATTTTGACACTTTGCGAACTCATATTTCAATAAATATTAGTCAATCCAGTTGTCAACTACTGAATCCACTGTTTCTTCACGTATCTTCTAAGAAGTAGATAATTGCTAATATCAAAACACTGATAGTCACAACTGAAAATGTCCACTGTATAACACTGAAGTCACAGAAGATCACTTAACACATACAACGGAAAGTTCACCACAAGTATCTAAACTCGTAAGATATCCAAAGACTTGAGGAAGGAGATGTTACTCAAGAGCGGGCTTTGGGCGCATTGAGTTCCACCTCGCTCGACCACTTCTTTTATAACCTCCCTCAGCTGGTGCGCAGACGCCACCCCCTCCCCCCACCCAACCAACCCTTCCAGCTGCCAAACAAAACCACGTGACCAAACTGAACTTCAGACTTCACGCCTTCCGACTCGTGATCCTTGTCGAGCAATTAATTAAGGTGATTGTTCAACAATTGTTTGCTCTTCTCGTTTGTTTTTCTGTCTGATTGTTTTCTTTCCTCCGTTCTCGATTGATGTAAAGAGTCACGTTTTCACGGATTTGCTTTTTTCGCTTTTGTGCGTCATGACTGTTATTCCACCGTTATGACTGCGACTCGTGGCGTGGTCCTGTAATCCAGCTTCGTGGAGGTCAGGTTTTGAGGATGATATAGGTCTAAAGCGGCTCAGATATTCTCGGTGATCATCTGATGATACCCGCATCAACTCCCACCATCGTTTAGACATAGGCTATCAGGCCATGACCTGTGTGGTTCGGAAGTCACGTTAAGCCGTTGGTCATTGGGATATTAATTAATGACCCATTCTAAGGAAGAGTCGGCCTTTGTTTGTAACAAGACTACACCTCATAACTCATTACTACCACTCATCACACTCATCCTTCACCACATATTTGCCTTAAAATACCCTCATGAGAGTGGTCGGCATCTCAAATAGTGAAATAGTGATATAGTGACTTTTGTCTGTACACTGAAATGAATCCATCGTTGTTTAGTTATTTGGTAATAATCTCTGAAGGGGTCTTTAAGCCTGAGCCAAAATACCCAAGGATGAGGTTCAAATTTTAAGCAACAAAATAGTTTGTATGCCCGAATAATATGTCTAACATTTGGGATTCTTAAGGGGGCACAGTAGTGGCTGACCTTTAATTTCGTCTCTAAGAGCAATGTAAAAACAACCATTTTCTTGAGATACAAATCCATGACATAAATCAAAAAATTGAAGATACTTTGTATTTGAATGTCTTGTTTTTACTCGTCAAAATTTAAAAATGAGTCCCTGCAATCCATTGTCATCTTTAAAATAAAACCTATTTCAATAAAGATCTAATTGAAATTGTAGGCGTGATGTGTATCAAGAAAATACCTGATTCTCTGTCAGGTTAATTTTTGCTAAGTTCCGTGTTTTCGCCGTTCATTTTACTCCCTGTGGGGTAGTGTGGTGAACATTAATCTATGTTTAATCACATGTTAGTTTTGTTTTGTAACACAATTTTGTAAACATTCAATAAGTAAACACAACTTGATTTCCGTTCAACTTATTTTATTAACTCATTAGGTAAGTTTTGATACATACACAATCCCACTGTCCCTCACCTCATTGATGCTAGTTATCTTCGATGATATCCACCTTCCTTCCTGTCAGGTCTTCTTTCATCTATAGCAATGATTACTAATCTACTGAATATGTTAGTAATCATTGTCTATAGTCACTGAGACAAGTCTCCCATGCCACATCATTCGTTGCAGATCTCTGGTCACCACTCCTCACCGCAAGTTCAAGTGTCGCAGCTCCCCGGAGATGATTGGTCCACCTGCTCCACCGTTGAGAACTTTGCCGTCACCCTGGCAAGGGGCCCTTACAGAGAAACTGTCATCCGGGCCAGATGACCTCCGGTTTTATCGAGGTTGATACTCCTCCGACTCCTCCTCCTCGTTGCCGAGTCCCGGGCTTGCCACCGGCTTAGCGGAGTTAAAATTAGGTTTTTTGTTTATTTTAAAGATGTGTAAAAACCGTGAAAACCCACATCTCCGCGGCGGGGGCGTAGAAGCCCGGTAGCAATCCTCTGTGCAAACCCGACCTGCTTGTTACCCGTTTCCACCGACCAAGGGACCTAATAGGGTGTTATCAACACTCTAATATGAAAGAGGGAAAAGAGAGTGACTCGATTTTCACTTTTTCATACTTAGAGTGAACGCAGACCCGAGCGCGAAGCAAGACGGGTGACCACGGTGTAACCTCCCTTAACCAAGGGACCTAATCGGGTGTTATTAGCGGACGTTACAGCGCAGCGGGTCGAGGAGTGCTACCTTATTGATGTACGAAATCGATCTGGCTTGAGTTGCCATAGAAATTATACGTTGCACTTTTAATTTTATCGTTAGTAATTTGCGAAATTATGAAGTAACTATGGAAATAATATGTTGAATTGTTAAATTTAATATGAAATCTAACCTCTCTATCCAAGGCATCAAAGCTGTACGTCTGACGACAAATGTACAAGTGAGAAATGAAACCTGTTATTTTTTTACAAAACATCCATTTGATACTACTTTATTACAAATTGGTTTTTAAGTTTAAGTTGTTAACTTTCAAATTTTAGAAGTACGGTACCAACAGTAGTACCGTTTATAAAACAGGGCCCTGAATTCGCTTTACTGTTAGTAGAATATCCGTCCGTATACGAACAGAAAATGAATGTCTAATTTGTATTACATGTATCCTTTAACTACAAAATCACGAGAAACTGGAGAGAATCACATTGTGGCCAATAAATTTACTCTTGCTGTAGAAATCCTGCTACACGTTGTTGACAATGGCTCGGGTACGCAGATTTTCTCGAATCCAACCATTCGTCTTACTTATCGACGGGTTTAAGTTTTTGCTGTAAATCCGAAATTGCAAAAGATACTTCTACTATTCATCTTATAGTGTCTATACTTTTTGACATAAGGGTTAAATAGAGTGAACCTATTAAAAGTAATACCATAAACGCACACTACCAAAATTGGAACAAATAATTCTACCAAACAAAGCTAGTGTGGAACTGTAAACGAACCATCGAAACTTTGTTAGAAGGAGTCGATTAGACCAAGGATCTCTACACAGGGTCACATCCAATGCCTCTTGGCCTCTTGGTCACATAACCTAACGTAAACGTCAATGTTCGCATTTTCCAATTTTTCAATGTAACTTCTAACTCTTCCACCTATAACTATAATCTAGTGCTTCCGGTTCACACCGCGTCAAAACATCATAATAGTTGGGGTGAAATATTTCGGTCTTGCTGTGGATACCATCTTCAGTCACTGATTGGCTGAAACCTCTTCCGCCTATGCTCCACTAACCTCGTCCAGCACCAAACTGAGGCGTCAGTGGTTCCCGCATCAGCAGTTTGTCTCCATCTCACTTGACATAAACATATTACATTTAGCAATGAAAATTCTTAAGGCTTATTAATTATATCTCTACGTAAATTTTTTGTTGCTCTATTAGAGTAACATGTTTAGAGGGACCTTTCACCACATGGTACTCTAGGAGTCGCGAGCATAGTAGGGTTTTAACCTGAATGGTGTCATAATACCCCATCCGGTTCCCTCTCGGAACTCTCGTCGTTCAGGTCTGACACTTTCCTGTGTACTGATTAGGGACCATGCACCTACGAGCAGCTTGGTCCACGCCATGACTATAGCTTCCCTATCTCGTATTCCACGTGTCGATGTACCGTTCCTTCTGCTTCCTTTGATTTCGTTGAATGATTTTCGCTAAATCCTCTCGACATCGCTGTACTCGATTCAACATTTCCTCAACGGTTTGATCTTCACTCGGCTCCTGACCTAGGGCCACATCCTTGCCTCCCTTCCAAACATCAGGAATTAGGGAGTGGGTCTGGTTGTCTCCTGTTTTGAGGTATTGTAGCTAAAACACGAAAGGTTCACATAGAGGTCCCAGTCCCTCTGATTTGTAGCCTACTGACATAGTTTGACAGCATCTGAGCTAGTAGGCCGTTGAAATGTTCTACCAGCCCGTTACACATAGGATGGTACGCCGTTGTGAACCAAGTGCGTACTCCCAGTTCGATCGTAAGCTTGGATACCAGGGATGCCTTGAAGTTAGTCCCCTGTCGGAAAGGATCTCTCTAGGACAACCGTACTTGCAGATGATCTTATTTATCAGAAATTTTGCCGTTTCCTCAGCCGTATATTCCCTTATTTTCCTCTTCTACTTTTGAAAATTCAATCAATTATATTTGATAATAAACGTAAGTTTATTAGTCTGCCAGTCTTTAGTTTAAGTTTTGCCAGTCTGTCAACTACCGGCTCGTGGTCGTGACGCGTAGTAGGCCTACTTGTACAGTTCGTTAGTTTTTCGTTCCGTGTTTGTGTTTTGTGTTATATTCGTCACCATGTACTTTGTAACGTGTTTCATCATTCTCGACAATCCCTAGCTGGAGCTACCATCAGTGTTCTTCTATGTGTTTTATGTGTACTACTCCTGAAGATGGGACCGTTGTCCCGAAACATGTAGTGGAACCCCACTCACTTGAAACTGTTTGACGAGGTAATTTACCACTATATAGTAATAAACGTAAGATTCTCTTCAGTATTTTTACGTTAACATACCTTAAAGAATATTTATCTGTGTACTTTAAAGTTAAATAGTGTCCTTTTTGTATATTAACAAAGGTTTTAAAACACTAACCTACTTAAAAATTATATATTTTTTTCAAAATATGAACACCTCAAAAACATTAACTATAATTCTATTCAACCATTTTCTCTGAAAGAAACCAGAGGTACTTAAAAGCTATTTCAGTTGTTTGCCTTAAATTGTGAAGGATTTCAGTATTTACTAGCAAATATAAGTTAGTAAAACTATTCAAATATTTTAACTGTATGTCAGTTCTACTTTTGGAACTTGTTTAAAAAATAATACAAAACAACAGTACTACAAGAGCTGTATCAAAACATAAATTGGGGTATACTAAGCACCCAAAACTTAACTATAAACACTGTGCACAAAACCACTAGCCTTGAAATATTCTGACCTTATTGCTTTTTAAAAGCTTCCATAATAAGGTCCCTACTTAATTGAATCTCTCTGCCACGAGTCGGGTAAGTTACCAAGTATCTACCCGACACCTCTTGTGTGTTGATGATGTTGATGTTGATGTTACTCCACGTGTAGAGAGATGTTGTGTTGACTCTATTGTTCAACATCATTCATGTGTCTTGACAATGTTCACTTGCCTTCTTTAATACTGTCAGTCCTTTGTATGATGCTTTTGCGTTTTCATAAAGTGATACATTATTAGTTTTAATGGTTTGTTTGTTTGAGTAGATAAAAACTAAGTTTAAAAGTGTTATTTTCTATTGAAATATTCCTGATTATAATTTTTATGTCATTTAAAACATCATAAGATGCGCTTGTTTTCCTACAATTCGAGTGCACCTTTTTAACAATTTAAAAGAAAAATTTGTCAAACGTGACAATTTCTATAATTTTATTTACGTTTGACAAATAATTAAACAGAATTGTTTAGTATTTTTAGGTTAAAAGTGGCTACCTAATGGAGGCCACTAATGGATGCCACTAATGGAGGCTCTAGTATCCACTATTCTTCTTCTTTAACCACGACTTTAACATGAGAGGTCACTTGGGATGCCCCCAAAAATCCCACTTTGAGGAAATGGAGAAGTTGTAGTAGTGACTAAAAAGATCACTTTTATTTCCTACAAAGGTAACATGTGTTTCATTTTTCTATCTTTATCCGTTTAAAATTCAAGAGGGAGTATCCATACTTTTGACGACTCACCCTGTACAAAAGTATGTCTAAATCACTAAATCACTATTTGAGATGCCGACCACTCTCATGAGGGTATTTTAAGGCAAATATGTGGTGAAGATGAGTGTGATGAGTGGTAGTAATGAGTTATGAGGTGTAGTCTTGTTACAAACTAAGGCCGACTCTTCCTTAGAATGGGTCATTAATTAATAGCCCAATGACCAATGGAAATACAAGGACCAACGGCTTAACGTGACTTCCGAACCACGCAGGTGATGGTCTGATATGTCTAAACGATGGTGGGAGTTGATGCGGGTATCATCAGATGATCACTGAGACTATCCGAGCCGCTTTAGACCTATATACATAACTACAACTAATAGACTGCTCTTGTAGAATATGAATATTATCTACAACATATGTGCATTTTAGTATTGTTTAACGGAGTGATTAATAAATATCCCTCGTACGTTTTACACTCATTACACGAAATTCTAAGACGTAGTAAAATGCGTCACTAATGAAACCATCAAACGCTTGCTTTGAATCATAACGATCACGTGATTCAGCAAAGACGTCAAATGTCAAACGTGAACTCAAACGTGACGAATAAGATTTCTAGAGCAAAGTGTCAGCTGACTTGAGGAACAGTCAGCTGTTTTGTGAAATAGTCAGCTGATTGAAGTCACGTTGTTTACTTGATCACGTGACTTCAAAGATAATTCTCACTGATACTGTGGAACAAGCGTGGGCCTCGAGTTGTAGGCGGGGGTGTTGATCTCAAATAACTGAACTGACTTCGAAATCGAGTAAAGAATTGTTTATGTTTGATGTTAGATTGAGGGGATCAAGTGGCTAGGAACTGGTTACCCTTATGCACCTCTGCCACTCTGCTGGGCATATTGCGCTACCACCGGAATGAAAGGAAGTCTGGACTCAGGAGAGGAATGGGACTGGGTTCGACTCACCAGACAATCATGATACGACAAGCAAGCCCGCTGACAACCACTTAGGGGACTCTAACCCCCAAGACATGGAGAGCCTAGTCAACACTTGGTGGACCTTTCCCCAAGATTATGGCAAGACTCTCCTAAATTCGTGGTCTACCTTGCTACCGCGTCCCCTTAAATTGGTATCCGATCCAACCTCCCCTAATGGGAAACGGAGCGTGTTCAACATCCGGACAACTACAAAGCTGCCCAGAAATTGTGTGAACCATCCTTGCCTCTATATTTTGGAGACACGCCTTTTTTTCAAAATTTAATGCCATAAGAGGTAAAGACATACACTCTTATGAAACTAGAGGCAGGGACAACTACCGAACTGGGAGACACAGAGCGATAGTTCATGAACGTTCAAGAGTTCATTTCGTCAACAGATTACCAAATTCCTTCAGAAATGGCCATATGCCCAAGGCATTCAAAGCTCGTCTGAAAACTATTTTGATTTCTCAAGCATTCTATAGCACAGACGTTCTTGGCATTTAATTGGGAGACACTGCATTAACTAGGGTCTAGAGTGGTATGATTAGGATGAATGGGAGAGAGTGAATGTAACAAATCTGTATGTTTGAATGTGTTTTCGAGGTAAAAATGAGTGGAAAATTTTAGCGATTAATCTAACGATGGCTATGCACTTATTGTAAATGTTAAATATATTAATTAAATATATTAATTTATTTATCCTTTTTTATGTACCCCAGTATAAAGTAATCTGAGCAGGTACTAACCAGAAGATACTGACTAGGATTGTTTATTTTGATAATATTAAATGGATTGTTGGAGTAAATATTAAGATGTTACCTAGTTCAGGCTAGTTATCAGTTTAATGCAGTTTTAAAATTCTAGTTTAGATTGTAGCAGGACGAAGAGAGTAAATCCTACAAAAATAAAGTGGCAACAAGATCAGACGGCGATTCAGGAGCCTGCAGTTTAAATTGGAAGGGGTCTAAATATTGTTGGATACCACCGAACATGTGAAAAGGTTAGACAAGTACTGAATCATTTGAACATGCATGTTGATCAAACTAATTTTAACAGTTTTATAATCAAGATTAATACGGTAGTTTAAAGAGATTAAAATATAACTTTTAACATGATCTTTGTAAAACTGTCGAATTCAGTTTAATGTCTTAGAGAATAATCGTATGAAATAAGTTAAGTTTTTGTTGTATTGTCCTTGTCCTTTTACTACTAGAAACTCAATTAGTGTATTTTGAGTTTTATCCCGATTCTTTTAAGTATGAAGTTATTTACGAGCAACTCTTAGGATTTCACGGCAGGTGTCGCAACTAGAATCTAGTTCTTCCGATTCACACCCTTCAAAACATCATTATGATTTACTTTAAATATTTCGGCCTCGTTGTGGTGTACCTACCACCTTTAATCACTGATTGGCTGAAACTGAAACTGTCTGTTATCCTATTGGCCACAGGGCTGCCAACTGTCCATTGGAGCAGAACATTAAAACTTCTTTATTTCTCTTTGGTGAGGTCGTTATTGGAGTACTCAAGCTCATATGGAATCCACACTATCAAATAATATAAACTTGAAAAGGTCCACGATTTTTATATTTTAAATTGACTGGACATTTTACGATATTACGTATGATGAACTCTCATAGCCTTAATTGCACACAGATGACTCACATTGCTTATTGAAGTATGTTCAATTAAAAACATATAATATATTCCAATTTCAGTGTAACTCATTTAATTCGTATTTTCATAATAATAGATCATATGTTGAATAATTAATAATTTATACACAGATCATCCATATACCACAGAAAAGGGAAACTGGACTGTCCAAATGCTTCTTCTTTATACTTCGTGAGTGGACCATTACCTATCACCTCGACCTGGTGTGATATTTTTCAGATGATAGCCGAGGAGTTTTCTTTGGTCTTCATAATGAATGGAAGCTGCAGGAGAAAGGCAAGTAAACTGAGTAACCCGACACATTTGAATTTCATATTCTTCCCAGCTTGGTTGGCAGGAAAAATTGCTGATAGAGTTATTGTTGTCATTCTCATTTAACTCTTTAGTTTGACTATTACTCGTCATCATTTTATTGCCAATTTCAGTAACTCATTTAAATTTTTCTTTGAAAACAAACATCATAATAATAGATCATATGTTGAATAATTAATAATTTATACACAGATCATCCATATTTATATCTTTATTGCCCAGGTCTCAAATGCTCTTCAATGTTAACTTCTCGAAACTCTTCACATCTATTGTTTTCATTGAACACTATGATGCGGCTTTACAATATTCTCCCCTCCGATGTGGATATTTTTTTCAACACTTTAGGAAAATTTAAACAACAATGCCTCAGGATCCTGGGTGCACTATATGTCTTTACAAATATTTTGCGTTTCCTTTGTGTTCGCTTCTCCGGTCCTTGGTTACTCGAGATCAGTACGGGCTGGCGAAAAGCCGGTTGTCTTTTTTATTAAAGGCAGCGTCTGTGTTGGCGTCCAGCCCAGGAACACTCGGGTGCCTGGGTCAGGGGAGTGAGCTTAGATAACGTACACGTTATTTTTAAGAATATGGAGCAAACTTTATATTTTCGTATTTATGATACTATCCCAATTATATTGTTAAGTTATTAATTTATTTATTACATCTGTATGTTAACTATTTATGTATTTATATAATTATAATTATTGGGTTTATGTACAATTGTTTTGATAATATCACGTTTAATTATGGTTGTTTAGCTCTGAGATATTTATTAATTGTTACTACTGTTATGGAATTAATATAATATAATTTATTTGTTGTTATTCATTGTACTAGCTTATATTATATTGCTCTGCATGTTTTATTTATTGTTCTGCATGTTTTATTTATTGTTCAGGATGTTTTATTTATTAATCGCTATTTAGTATGTAAAATATCTAGAATTAGTATGTTTTCTCAAGTCTATACTTATATTTATGTTCTGTTATATGTTTTTTTATATTTGCACTTGTCTCCGCAATGAAGTTTTTCTTTTAATTTTTTATGTATGGTTTAATTGTTTGTGTTATACAGGGTCATCGAAAAGAGTGGTAAAAAAGGTGTAAAATTTTAATATTTGAAAGATTTTTACATCAAAAGGCACAGCAAATCTTAAATTTTTAAATTTAAAATTTTAAGCTCCCTCGTTGCACGACAGACATCTAGCCGATAGTCAACCTCCCACCAGGTGTTTTGGAACATTTCAGGAGTCACCGTTGAAATGGTTACGTTGATTCTTCTTCTCAGGTGCTGTAGATCACATATTTTCTCAGCATAAACTAAGTTTTTAATGTAACCCCAAAAGAAGAAATCTAAAGGCGTCAAATCAAGACTCCTAGGTGGCCACAAAACAGGACCATTCCTCCCAATCCAACGATCAAAAATCTGTTGTTGAGAGCTTCTTGGACGATTAGACTGTAGTGACATGGAGCTCCATCCTGCTGGAAAATGACATTAATGCCCTTTTTCTTAATTTATGTGTTCCCTCAAGTTTAAGAAATTGAAGGGAAATGGGCATTAATGTAATTTTTCACAAGATGGAGCTCTGAAATGCTCAAAACACCTGGCGGGAAAGTTGACTATCTGCTAGATGTCTGCCGTGCAACAAGGGGAGATAACATTGAACATTTTTAAATGACATAAAAATTTAAGATTTGCCGTGTCTTTTGATGTAAAAATCAACATTCTAACAATTATATTAAAATTTTCATTTCCTTTCAAATCCGTAAACCTTTATCGCTGACCCTGTATTTTGGACTTATTATTTTCACCACATTACGCATGTTAACATATAATGAACTGCTGTAATGAAATTGTATAATATCTGTTTTACAGCATGTAAATTAAATAAATAAATAAACCCTGATAAATCACAAACAGAGGGGTGGCCATAGCTCAGTGGTATGGTGCGTGCTTCGCAACAAATCGGTCCGGGTTCGATTCCGCTACAGTGATAACTTCACGATGGCGACTCCCCGTGGTTTGGAAGTCATGTTAAGTCGTTGGTGCATTCCATTGGTTACTGGGCTATTAATTAATGACCCAATATGGAGAACGGCTGGCCCTAGTTTGTAACAAGACTACACCTCATCATCCATCAACAACACTCATAACACTCACTATCATACCCACTTAAAATACCCTCTAAGATGGTCGGTGTCTCAAAGCAAAGTAACAAAGTAACACCCTGTATGTTAAACGAACAGGTGGCCCTCGAGTGTCACAAGGGCCTGTAAGTGAGCCACAAAACAGGTTGAAATCTGTGGTTTCTTAGACGTCTCTAAGTGTGATTTTGTAACCTTCGTCAGAGGATTCCAGCTGGTGTATCAACCTTGTCCGTGAGAATACCAGGGTGGGGTAGGATCAGGTGGAATTGCACTAGGTGGAATTCGAGATGACGTTTATTCAACGACCGAAGCGAAGGTCTCTCATACAACTCGACTATGGACCGTTTGGAATTCGATGTTTTTAATGAGGTTTTAGCCACGTTTATGGATCAATTTACTTGAAATTGTGATTTTAAGTACGATTGAAAACTATGTATGTATTATAAAATTAATGACCCAATATGGGGAACAGTATGCCCTAGTTTATACGAGGGATACACCAGATTATTAAAAAACTGTTGTTATATTTTTCAGGTGTGGTGTTATGACAATCGTAATAATAAACGATAAACTAAAATATTATCATATTCTTAAAAATTAAGTTTGACAATGGCTAAACAGTTTTGATTGGCCTCATTACTTTATGAGACTAACCTCTTTATTGATTCATCAAAACTTTAAACATCAAACAACAAATGAGCATATAATTCCCTCTAAAGAGTTTTCGGTGTCTAAAATAAAGTTTCTAGTAATTATCAAGAATTTTAAAGCTATTTTAATTTCAAAATGGTGGCCATTAAATTTAAGGTAACTCATGTATTTACCGGGTATGTTTACGAATTCCAGTAATGCTACACCCATCACATTGTTCACCGTAAAACCGAGAAACAAAATTAAATTTCTTGCACAAATCGTCTCATGACATATTGTTCTAAAACCACTGGTTGAGGAGTAAAAGCTGTATAAATGTAACAAACAATTACCCTTCAATGTAAATAAAAGACAAAAAATAATGTTTTTATTTTCAAGTATTTTCTTGACAACACAACTTAGAAGAGACTCCTAGTTCAGTTGACAAAACCCAAACCTTTCCAAAATCTCTTTGTTTAAAGTTACGATAAGAGAGACTTTTGAACTTGAAATATTGCTTCGGTCGTTTTCCATCGTTAGTGAATAATTTCAACCACGACGTTTCGGGAGTTGCAATCTAATTCCGTCTTCAGGGCTTTCAAAAATTCCCGATCCAAAATAAACCCCGTTCAATCGGGGGTTCAATAAACCCCAGACTGGGACTCGTGGCGTGGTCCTGTAATCCAGCTTCATGGAGGTCAGGTTTTGAGGATGATATAGGTATAAAGCGGCTCAGATAGTCTCAGTGATCATCTGATGATACCCGCATCAACTCCCACCATCGTTTAGACATATCAGACCATCACCTACGTGGTTCGGAAGTCACGTTAAGCCGTTGGTCCTTGTATTTCCATTGGGCATTGGGCTATTAATTAATAACCCATTCTAAGGAAGAGTCGGCCTTAGTTTGTAACAAGACTACACCTCATAACTCATTACTACCACTCAACACACTCATCCTTCACCACATATTTGCCTTAAAATACCCTCATGAGAGTGGTCAGCATCTCAAATAGTGAATCTCAACTTCACAAGATCTCAACGTCATCGTCTCCTGTAAGTTTCCACCAGGAGCGACTCCAGCAGATGCATGATGCTCTTGTGGGTGGTTATGGGAGGGGGGAGGGGTGACCTTTACCTTTCACAGCTGAGGCTACTTTTCCTACTGACGTAACATGAAAGTGAACTGACTGAAGCGCACTCAGACTCTGTGTTTGTGCGTCAGCTGATCCGTACTCTGTGTGCTCTGCAGCGGCTTCCGGTCCTCGCCTGAAGACAGCTGATTGTTCATTGGTGAGTTGTTAAGGTTTTTATAATCTGTGGTGCAAAATAGTTTAACACATCTTGGGAATTTCTTGAAAAATATTTTTATATTAGAGGAAGTTATACGATATTTTTTAAAAAGATAATTTGGCCGTGAGTTTTAAAATATTTTCGAATATTGAATCATAAGTTTAAAATATATAAGCCCCTTAGTATATGGTCGTCTGGCTTAGTAATCGGACGACCAATCACAGCGGTGAATCAAACTGACCAACTGTAACAAAGAACACAAAAAATATCTATTTATGCACTGCCAATGGAGGGGAGAGTCTTGAGAATTTTGACGAATAAGTCCGGTTTTACTAACAAAAGAGTTAAAATGAATAACCAAACTTTAGAAAGATCCCTTCGAGGTGAGACAAGAAAACTGATTATAGACATGCGCTGATCGGTAGGTTTATGAATTTTTGCCAACTTATACATTTGTAGGATTTTAGAATAGGGCGTCATACACTAGTTAGGTTTCATGTAGCCTGTTTTCAGTTCTTAATACCATGCTATGCGTTTTTGGACTATTTCCTGCTGAAAGTTAAGGCGAAAGTTATGAACGAAGAATGAATCATTAATGTAAATTGTAAACGTTTGATAATAAAACCGTAGACACCCAACGTACCTGAAAGTACGGGCACATTAAAATGAATTCCTTTAAGAGGATAAGTCACCCAAGCAATGCCGAACCCATGTTTACCACTGAAATAGCGGAGTATTGATTATTTCTCTCCGGTGGACAAGAGGTAGGTAGAAATCTAAATATATCTTCTGTTTCAAAAACATCGGCTTTACTAAAGAAAGTGGGGCTATCTTGTCTAGTTCAGTTTTTTGAAGAGTCGCGAATGCCACCGACCTTGCCTGTCATGAGAAATGGTAGTAGCGATGTTCCAACCTCACTTCGCTCACTCAAAAATTGGCAAAACATGGTTTCGTAGTCCCCTGTTTCCGTGGTTGTTTATGAACCGCAACGTACTAACGCAGGTTTATATGACAGGATAGGAGTGGTTCTATGTTCCTTATACACGAAAAAAGCAAAACCTGCTTGTGAAAAATATAATTCACTTTAGTACGAGTATAGCCTATTTTTGGCCAACCTTAACATTCTATTGCTCTTTTTGGGGTGAGATTTAAAAAAAGTTATACAAACCTAGAGACAACATGTGAAAACATGTAATTTTTTTCTATCCCTACGCCAAAAAATAACGTCATAAACAGGGACTACGAGATTATGTTCGAGCAACTTTTTCTGGGGCGATCAATCCTCTTAAACACCCGTTTAAAAACACCCATCATATATAAAATGTAATTTATCGAAAATCCGCAAAGACGAATATTTTGCTTAGGATTGTCCTCTACTTGTGTGTGTATCTTCCAAGCAACTACGAGACCACTTAAAAATAACATAATCCTGAAAATGACTCATTGCAACAACAGTTGCTCAAATGTTTTGCAAACTTGGATATAATTTGAATGCCAAAATGACGACGGGCTCAGTTTCTCGTGTTTCTTTACACTTGACACACATTTTAGTTGAGGTGATTACCTGTGCCCCCGGTGAGGGGGAGAACGTTCAGTGAAAAACGTGACCAGTTCAACCTCACTTTGTATGAACTCTTGACTGTGCAAAAATGTATGAAGCAAAGTTGTCATAATGAACCATTTAACGAAGTTTATATTTATTTGAGTAAAAGGTTAGTAATATTAAATCCAACCCTGGTGAAATAGGCTAAAAACAGGGTGTTCGTAGAAAGCTAACAATTTTAACATTGTATCTTTGATGTTTTGTTTGACGCCTAGTAATTAATTTATTTGTAGAAACATAGAGCGGTATTCTCAAACGCTCCTCAAAATCACCCCTTCCTCAAGGGCTCCTCCTTAGCGGATCCGTGGCGGATTGGTATCGCATGCGACTCCGGAGCTCATCACTCCGGTGGCGCGGGTTCGATCCCCGCAGTCACCACTTACATTTGTAATGTGACTAATACGGTGACGCTAGGTAAAGGTCGAGGTTGAGTGGTAGAGAGGACTTTGTAGTCCTAACGTCGCCTCGTTAAACAAGACAAACTTTACCTTTTACCTCCTCCAAAGTTGACCTCACCTTAAAGCCAAAACGCAATTCTTGAACACTCCTCAACCATTCCTTGGTCGAGGGAGGAACCTCAAAGGTTGAGGATCACTGAAAATGGTACGAGAACCTTTTTAAAATAAATTAATCCATAATACTTTTTAATTATGTTAAATTGTTTATAAACATTTTAAACAGAGAGTGAATCCAAGATGGCCGACAGGTAGTCTTTCCTTAAGCTACATTATGAGACATAAATAAAGGAACGTGTACAAATATTCTTAGAGTAAAATCACTAATACTCCAAATCACCCAAACAAACATAAATCTGTTCAGAATAATGTTTAATATCCTAAGTTTCTAGCTAAATTATTTTATTCGAGCGTCTCATGAGACGAGAAAACTCTTTTGTTGTGTTCACTATGCAACAACATACTAAACAAAACTTGATAAATCTAACCAAATAAAGCTTTAATAGAAATCATGATCAATCCAGACACAACGCACCGTCAGCGGATCCGTGGCGGATTGGTATCGCGCGCGACTCCGGAGGTCATCACTCCGGTGGCGCGGGTTTAACTCCGCAGTCACCACTTACAGTTTGTAAGGTGACGCTAGGTAAAGGTCAAGGTTGAGTAGTAGAGAGGACTTTGCAGTCCTAACCCCACCTCGTTAAACAAGACCAACTTTTTTGAAAGCTTTCGGCATAGTTTCTTTATAATTGTCTACGGATTCTTTAAAGACTTGTTCCTGAGATAGATAAAGCGGAATAACATATTTATAAAATTCATATACGATTGGCTATCCATATATCCACCATTTTCTTTTAATCGTTTCCTAATAATAAGAACTCACGACATTTTTTACTCAGAAATATTTTGATTAACCTTATTTAAAAATCTTATCCACATTAAACTTTCTTTGCTAAACTCATGTGGTTTGTAGAAGCACTTACAAACAACAGGGTTTCCCATCATGGAACTATGAGAACGTACAGTAAACAATCCACGAGAAAGCCTGGGAACTTATATTCTTCCCGAATGATCAGCTGTTCTCGTAAATGGTTGTCTATGTGACCCGCATGATTCTGGGGAAAGTGTAGGTTACGTAGAATCACGCAACTGATGTAAAAGTTACATTATTTCCACGTATCTCCACGGTTGTGAGCCTTGAACTCATTAGTTATATCATAGGGCCTCAGCTGCGCGGCGACGCTTCAATGCGGGTTTAAGGCGGCCCGTGTTTCACCTTCTAATATGTTTGACGTTAATAAACACTAAATCACTATTTGAGATGCCGACCACTCTCATGAGGGTATTTTAAGGTGAATATGTGGTGAAAGATGATGGCATAGTATGATTGAACACGTAACTTTTTATAAAAACTGAAGTTGCGATTGTACTATAGTAGTTTAACATTGCAATTATATTATTGCGAACGTTTGACATCAGTTTATTTCCAGAAGAACTACGTTTCATCTAAGTCCAACCCCGTCTTCAGGTGAAACGTACAAACTACACAACTATTGGAGTTATAGGTTGAGGAATCTTCGGCCCTAATTCACAAACTGTCTTCTTTTCCTGGTTTAAAAGTTGTCATATATTGAGAGTTAGTATTCTAAGTCCTTGAGCGATTTTGATCAAACAATTGATCTTAATACTACTCAGTATTTACAACTCTAAATCATAAATCCTATTTGAGATGCCGACCACTCTCATGAGGGTATTTTAAGGCAAATATGTGGTGAAGGATGAGTGTGATGAGTGGTAGTAATGAGTTATGAGGTGCAGTCTTGTTACAAACTAAGGCCGACTTTCCTTAGAATGGGTCATTAATTAATAGCCCAATGACCAATGGAAATACAAGGACCAACGGCTTAACGTGACTTCCGAACCACGCAGGTGATGGTCTGATATGTCTAAACGATGGTGGGAGTTGATGCGGGTATCATCAGATGATCACTGGGACTATCTGAGCCGCTTTAGACCTACATCATCCTCAAAACCAAAAACATATATATATTTAAAACATATAATTTTCTGGAATTTTCTGACAGATCATTTGTTCGAAATTATGCGTTTTAAGTTTACAAAATGGAGTACAGACAGTTGTCTGGCTGAAGAGTTTCAGCCAATCAGTGACTGAAGACGGTACTCCACAGCGAGGCCGAAATATCTCAACCTAATTACGAAGTTTGGACGCGGTGTGAACCGGAAGAACTAGATTATAGTTGTGACACCGGCTGCGAAAGCCTAAGAGTTTACAAAATGGAGTTTAGAGAAACTTTAGAGAAATCTGGCCCCATACCCGTGTCGGAAAAACTTCCTAGTTTCAAATATATCACGTTTAATTATGTAAAAATATTTTGAAAGGTGAAAACCGGGCCGTTGCACACCCCTAGCAGCCGCTTGGTTTGACAGTTAGGTTTGATCAGTTGAAAGAAGGCCCGTTGTTTAGCCAGTTGTTACGTGCACGGTGTCGTGTGTTCCTAGAATTCAGCCTTTCTGCAAGGTGACCACTAAGGCGGAGCCTTCTATAGTTAAATAATATAGAAGTTTGAACACATAACTGTATAACCTGTTGCATTTTTCTTTCACAGGCGTTTGCGTTCTAAAGAATATAATTTCAAACTTTTCATTTTATTTACCACATAACACACAGGCTAAAATGTTTTACATATGTGTAATTTTCGTTGTTAAGAGTTTATAACTACACCTTTTCTGTTAAGTTTGAAAAATAGTTGTCCTAAATTTTAGCTTTTGTGTTTGTAAATAGTTATATTTGATTCTGACTCTTTAAATTAAAAATATTTCATTTGTCCTTTAGATTGTTTTACTCTATGGCCCACATTCTTGCAAACTACCACAGGAGGAATAGACAATACCCATTTCATCTTATACATGTTCCGGTCATTACAGTACATTTCCAACAAGTACCCTAACCGAAAATCTTGAATATCCTCAGGGTTTCCTTTCTTGAACTGTAAATCATGTTCTACAATCAATTATACTCAATGTCAATACAACTTAAACTCATCTCACTTTACTGTAATTATGCAATTGCGATATATTCGTTTTTAGAGCAAACAAAGTTGTTATGAAATTATGAATAAGATAAACTTCAACCAATGACCCTATGTTTACCCAACCTTTTGAAATTTGTCAAACATTATTTTGATTTACGACATATTTTCGTGCACTTTTCAATTGAAGAGGAATACACGCGTGTATCTGAAGCTTCAGTTGGCTAAGGAAGTCCGAATTTTATTCTAATTCAAACAATATTTAATCATATATCTTGTTTTTCAAATTTATGTTAACCTCCTTGGTGTTGGAAACTAAAAAGGTGGAACCAACTCTGCAATGAAATCATAAAAAACAGTGCAAGCACGACTTTTGTCAATTTTGATTTGTATCTCAGCACAACTTTAGTTTTTATTCCAGCACAACTTTGGTTTGTTTTCAGCACAACTTTGTCCAGCACAACTTTGTTTGTATTCCAGCACAACTTTGGTTTGTATGCCAGCACAACTTTGGTTTGTATTCCAGCACAACTTTGGTTTGTATTCCAGCACAACTTTGGTTTGTATTCCAGCACAACTTTAGTTTGTATTTCAGCACATCTTTGGTTTGTATTCCAGCACAACTTTGGTTTGTATTTCAGCACAACTTTGGTTTGTATTCCAGCACAACTTTGGTTTGTATTCCAGCACATCTTTGGTTTGTTTTCCAGCACAACTTTGGTTCGTATGCCAGCACATCTTTGGTTTGTTTCCAGCACAACTTTGGTTTGTATGCCAGCACATCTTTGGTTTGTTTTTCCAGCACACTTTGGTTTGTATTCCAGCACATCTTTGGTTTGTTTTCCAGCTCAACTTTAGTTCGTATTTCAGGATATCTTTGGTTTGTATTCCAGCACTACTTTGGTTTGTATTTCACCACAACTTTAGTTTGTATTTCAGTACAACTTTGGTTTGTATTTCAACACAACTTTGATTTGTATTACAGCACAACTTTGTTTGTATTTCAACACAACTTTGATTTGTATTACAGTACAACTTTAGTTTGTATTTCAACACAACTTTGGTTTGTATTTCATTACAACATTGGTTTGTATTTCAGCACATCTTTGGTTTGTATTTCAGCACATCTTTGGTTTATATTCCAACACAACTTTGGTTTGTATTGCAGGTGGAAGCAGCAGCAGCAGCAGTATTCATGAAGATGCTGAGTGCACTACTCCTTGGACTCAGCGTGCTGATAGCAGCTGCCTCAGCAGTGGAACATGTCCAGTCATGCCAGTGTATGGAGTACTGGACCTGCGTGCTGGGGTAATATACCAACATCAAACTCATGTGTGTTTCTCACAGGGTTACAAATAATAAGGTTTTACCCTCAATAGTAGCTAAAAACTAATATTTTTGACAATTTTGGAGAAACCCCATCTCATATGTTGTGCCGGTTTCAGAGGCGGGATGCCCACCACCTACTGCGGTCTGACGGACTCCTCCACCTGCTGCCTCCCTCGTCCTCCCCGCCTCAGCAGTCACTCTCACTCGTCCTGCGGGCGCAAGGGAGCTGACTCCGGCGTGCAGGGTCTGGCCGGCCCGGGGGAGTGGCCCTGGCATGTGAGTACCTCAGGGCTTGTTTACTCTTCTTCACAGACAATGAAATTATCTACAGACCTCCACTTCTTTGTTCCATCACCGAGTATGGTTGCCTCACAGAGGAGGCACACTTCCATGCGGGCCACTCCATAGAATTGGCAACCGCGGTGGTAAATGTTATGGCTAACTTCAAAAAACTTTCCCTATTTCATTGAACCTCTGTAGACGCTCTGTTCTCTGGGCTTTTTGCGTTACTGTCGAAAATGACTCAGCCAACCAAAGGCCTCGCACTCTTACTTGTATTTAGCTTGGTAGATGTTTTTTTCTATTCCAACCATTTATTATCGAACACATTTATTCGAAGTTTGAAACTCGTACTTTAGATACAGACAGCATAGTTATAAGAAAACCTTCAGGGTTATTCTAAAATAGGCCTCGACTTAAAGAATAAATTCGTTACTTCCTTACCCATCTACAATGAAAAAACTTAGCTTAGCTGCCATATTTTTCCACGAATTATTTTGTATCCCCATTAAACAACTAAAGGTTATGTTGAGTTCAAAAGTGTTGTGGATACAAAATAAAGTAAAATTTAGTTCAAATCTGATATAATTTTTATTTAAAACAAAAGCTTTTGAAAAATTACCAGCATTATCTAACTGACAAAGGAAGTTGTGTGGTATACTGCTGCAATAGTTGTTATTGTTTGCGTTCTCTATTTTTGATTGACATGAACATCAATATTAGAAACTTAACATTTAGATTAATTACGTTAATTTCACAAGCACGCCAATCAAACGAAGCTATTTTTGTTTAAAAACATAGCGTTCTCCTCGCATCAATTCAACTCATATCTTGACGAAAGGGCACCCAGAAGGGACGGTAATCTGTAGATCAGTTGTTTATTTGAGCATATGATTAAAGTTATCAGCTGTTCAAAAAACAAACAACTGTTATTTCCAAATGCAATCAACCACAGATAACTCTCGACCATATGACCTTTATTTCTTCAGGTCAACTAAATTTCAATAGAAATTGTACCGGACGAGCCCACTAATTTTAAGTCTATAATTAAATTGTAAAAGAATCCAATCGCTTAGGCTTATCGCAAAACTGATATATGATCACAATGTCAACACCCTTTCCATCTAACGTATCATAATATTTTTATATCATATTTTGCTTCACCCGTTATTTCAAACAACTAAAACTTATTTTAGAAATAAAACTTTTGGGCGAACCACAAAAAGATTTAACGTGTTTACAAATGTATACATTTTGACAAGGCTACATGTAAAGTGATAGAAGCTCTGTGTGTGGGTCAAATCCTCTAACTTTAGAAGAACTCTTCCTTAAAGAAATTTTCCTTCGGGGCCATCTCATTCACAACAATGTACTATGAATTCAGAAAACTTATTAATGAATATTTGCAGGCTGCCATTTTGGAGAAGGACACTGCCGTGTATGTGTGTGGGGCCTCTCTCATCGACGAAGCCTGGGTGCTCACTGCAGCACATTGCGTGGACAAATTGTAAGCATTTAAACGTCCGTAACTTGAATGTGTATCAGCTGATGAACACAGTTAATGTCCTGTTTGATAAACAATGACAACATATGGATTCAAAGCGAAACAAAGCATATGCATAAAATATATAACATTGTACTTAGTGTTTGATTTTATTTGATGGTTTCAGTGTCAACGACGTGGGACAACTGAAGGTGCGTCTCGGAGAACATGACGTCAGCACAACAGACGAGCCAACAGAGCACGAGGAGCGACCTGTCGAGAAGGTAGGAACCACAGACAACATAACTTTTACAGAGATCCAATAGTATAGGGAAAGTGTTTAGTCGCCAAATCCATCACCAAGCGCAGTTGCGTTATCGTGCGGAGGTCAGAACTAGTCACTCCGCAGTGAAGCGTACGATATGGCAACCGCGCTTCTTGGTGATGGATTGGTGATTGAACTAGCATTTTTTATAATGAAGAAAACTGGAGCACGTTGGGAGTTTCTCCTATCTATGGTAGGAAACATTGGTAACGTAACTACAGGAAGGGGTAGCTTTACTGGAGTCATGAAGTGCTTTGACTGGGACTCGTGGCGTGGTCCTGTAATCCAGCTTCATGGAGGTCAGGTTTTGAGGATGATATAGGTCTAAAGCGGCTCAGATAGTCTCAGTGATACCCGCATCAACTCCCACCATCGTTTAGACATATCAGACCATCACCTGCGTGGTTCGGAAGTCACGTTAAGCCGTTGGTCCTTGTATTTCCATTGGTCATTGGGCTATTAATTAATGACCCATTCTAAGGAGGAGTCGGCCTTAGTTTGTAACAAGACTACACCTCATAACTCATTACTACCACTCATCACACTCATCCTTCACCACATGTTTGCCTTAAAATACCCTCATGAGAGTGGTCGGCATCTCAAATAGTGATTTAGTGATTTATTCTATACCCTCATGCCCCCTGGATGGTAGTTGATGCCCCTCTCCTGGACCATAACCTAGTTACGTTGGGAACCATAAGAAGAATAAACACCAATAATACCAATAAACACCAATATTACCAGTATAATTTTTGTAGTATAAATTACTAGTTTTTAACTCCTTTTTTCATCATTTCTCCTTTTCTTCTGCTTGCAGGTGATTGTCCACTCCAACTTCGACAACAAGACCCTGACTAACGACTTGGCCCTGGTGAAGATGGCGCAATCTGCCAGGAGAAGAACCAACATCGACATAGTCTGTCTCCCCTCTGACCAGTTCACCCTCAGGAACAAGACCTGCTACGTCACCGGCTGGGGCAAGACTAAAGAAGGTACAGTAAAAATTGCTATTATATAAAAACATAAAATGAGATGGTGTGTGTGCTGTTTCAATCACGCAAATACCACTGGACCAATTTAATGAAATTTTACATGTATGTGGCTTATATAAAATACTCATGAGAGTGGACACAAATAGGCTATATACCTGGTTAACACATAGGCTATTAACATGTTTGATAATTTTATTATTTTCAAGATGGCGGTCATTAATAGAACCTCACTACATGTGAAAATTTATAACCCCAAAACTGTCACGTAAATTGTTGAAAACCCGTAAACATATTTAACTTTTGACAGCCCAAACGAGCTTTAAAATTTAATTTTCTATACAAATGGTCCTTAGCACTTTTTGTATCTTCAACCATTTGCTCGGAAAGCTTGCTTCAGCCTGAAGAAACAGGCTCATGATGCGCGCCGCTGCACGCTCAAACTCGGCACTTCCACGGGTTACACCTCCATCTGGTGTTTGTTGACCATATTACTTACGATTCATGTTTTACAGCGTGAAAACCAAATAAGAGTGTTGTACTATAGCCATGTAGTTTTCCATTTTCAACTAAACAAAATTAGTTTATTTTGGATTTAAAACTTATGTGGTTTGTCATGATAAATTAAAATAAATTTTGTACCAGTAAATTTTCCATTTCAACTAGAAGAGTAGTTTATTTTGGATTTAAAACTTATGTGGTTTGTCATGATAAATTTAAAATAAATGTTGTACTATAGCCAAGTAATTTTCCATTTTCAACTAAAGAAGAGTAGTTTATTTTGGATTTAAAACTTGGTTTGTCATGATAAATTTAAAAAATGTTGTACTATAAGGTAGCCAACACTTATAAGGGAAGATGGTGAACTAACAGGCAAACTAAATGGGTTTTCTAAGGGTAAATAGGAAACTGTTTTGTTTACTTTGAATTTGCAGTTTTATTAAAATATATACACACAGCTATGTTAAGAAAGCCTCGAGGCGAAGCGCAGGTACTCTCAGCTAGTAATACATAAAAATGCAAATTATTCTGTTAATAAATGTTAAACCTTTACTTCAGTTGAATGTCTGCGCAACATTTTCAAGATAATTGATTGGTCGATTGCTTGATCATAATGCATGTTTACGTATTCCATGTATCCTTATTGGTTGAGCATACAGGCAACGTTTTTCATTGGTTGCTTCTGCTCGTCTTTGACCAATCGTAGTTCATTCTACTTTAGCATTTGGATTGCTTACTCTCTAATCATTCGTGTGAACGTCCCTAGTGGACAACTCGATCCAATAGCAATTGTGTATAGCAAATGTTATATTTTGACTGCAAGAAGAAGGAGATTGTTAATGAACTTTTTATGCATTTATGTATGACTTAACTTATTACTGTTTTTGTTTAATAATTGAATAAACTTGATTTCTTGATTTCCTTTTGTTGCAATCCTTTTGTTTTGGGCTTCCCCAGATAATACCTACCTGTGGAAAGGTTTGATTAGAGATAGGTCCTAAAACTATAGAAAACGAAAAACCTTAAATACACAAAAGAAAATTACTCGTGTTGTTTGTTAGACTCCAGCCACTCCGTGGTCCTGAAGGAGATCCCTGTGCCTCTGTGGGAGAACCAGGCTTGTCAGGTGGCTCTCAGGACTTCCTTCGGCGAGAAGTTCTCCCTGCCTCCCTCCGCCGTCTGCGCAGGCGCCAAGGACAGGGACGCTTGCGACGTAAGTTATTCACAATCACGATCATGGGTTTTCATATCGTAAACACCACTTTTCGGGGAAAGCTCTCTCAGCTAACCCCACGTGGAACTTTGGAGTAAGATTACTGGAAATTCGCTAAGATTCACGATAGCGCTTGTGGCTACGTATCAGCTGTTTTTTAAAGCGAGTCTGTAAATCAATGTAATTAAACTTTGAAAAAGTAGCCATTCTTAATGTTCCTAAGAAATAAGTTTTGATTTTATGACAAAAAATCACTGTGCTGGAATTTCACTCTTGTTTCTCATGTCCAGGGGGACGGGGTGGCCCACTGGTGTGCGAAGACCACGGCAGATGGTTCCAGGTGGGTATCGTCAGCTTCGGCGTAGGTTGCGGCAGAGCGGACGTACCCGGAGTCTACACAAGAGTCAGTCACTACCAGAACTGGATCCATGAGACTGTCATCAACGAAAGGAGAACAAGACTCTCTTAGCTCAATCACAGAGAATAGAACGTCTACAGAGGTCCGATGGGATGGGGAAGGGTGATGAAGTTTGGTCGTCAAATCCATCACCAAGCGCGTTCGAAGGAGTAGCTCGATGTGGCAACCGCGTTCGGTGATGAATTTGGTTACTGAACTAGCCTGTTCTTTATACCAAATAAATGGACGTCTGTAGGGAGTTTCTATTGTCTGTGGTACGAGCAAGAATGAGTATCATGCCGAAAGTTCAAATTTACTGGTCATTAGAATGTTTGTCGGGTTTTGAAAGAGTTTGGAGTATTGGAATGTAGTGGTCGAATTTTTTGGTCACTGTACATAGGCCTGTACTCGTATAGACCTTTAGGTGCTATTTTTCAGCTGAAATAGCAAAGTTTACAAATTTCAATGTTTGTGAAATCATATGTTTTTAATAAGCCCTTTTTAGTCTAAGACTCCACAGGTATTTCTAGCCGCATCCATTATTTCAAGAGAAGTTGTTTTATGAATGTGTAAAATTTACCAAAAACGTAGGATGTCAAGTTAAGTTAAGTTCTGGGCGACAACATTTAGTTCGCGTGCATATGTATTTCTCCAAGAGGTAACGAATTGCCATTTGGGAACAATCGGTCCTAGTTTGTAACAAGACTACACCTCATCATCCATCAAAACACTCCAGTCATCCCATATTCACCTTAAAATACCCTCGAAAAAGAATTGCAGGTGTTTCTGTTCTGGAGTTTTGACGAAAGGTTCACCACTGCACCCCAAAAGGAATATTTGGGTTAATCAATTAATATTTTGCCACCAAATTAAATCAATTTAATGAGCATTTATTAATATTTTAACGATTTAAATCATAACCTGGGGACTGGATTTTACTGGGCTATTTATGTTTTTGTTTTGTCATTCTTTGTCTAAAATTGAATTAAAACAACTATCCCTCAAATCGCCTATGTGGAATCTTTGTTTAAATTCAAACGTGGTAATCCAAACGTTTGTGTAACATTACTAAGAATATTATATTTTATTTTGTGTCTTAAAAATGTGTTGTAAAAAGTTAAAAGCATATATGAGATGATTTTAAGGATCAAGCAAACGATCTTATTGTATAATACAGTTATAGTCTCATGGAGATGTTATAGAACCCTACAATGAATAAATTATACTTAAAAATGTATTACAATTATAAGTAATTAAAATATATTGTTTTTAATCATTCTTTTTGTTTGATTGCTTCTTCTCTTATTTATCTTTAATCCCAATGATTCAAGTGGTCCTTTCGTCTAGTTATGTTATTTTATTACAGAAGCAGAAACTTAAAGCTCTCCGACATTTTCTTCCGTTTTAGACGCTAAACCAGCAAATTACATCTTAGATTGGGGTTAGTGAGGGGTTAAAAGATTATTTGGTTTCAGGTTTCAGTATATACGTTATTTTGACTAAAGATTTAAAGTAAAATTCAAAATTATATGTTTCCTTAACTCATAATTTTTTTAGTGTAACTGAACAGACAACACTTAAGACTCACAATTAGAACTTAAAATAGTATTACAATGTTAGTAATTTACTTATTTTACTGTCAAAATAATGAATCATACAGGGCCTCAAAATTATATAAACTTGTTATTATAGTTATTCAGCTCGAGGAATTAATTACAGTAAATTTTGTAAGTGTTTTGTAGAGAGCTCACGCATATATACAAAGCTCACACAAGTACATAAAGTGTTGAACAATGCTCAAAACGTGTTCTGGGATCAGGATCAGTGCTCATTTCACGGTCCCGAGTCTGGGTCTTACCATGCTGGCGAAATGATTTTTTTTCAAAGAAAGTTTGCTAACGGGAAAAGCTAAATAATTTTGTCACTTCTAAACGCAAAATGTTATTCACTAATCGTTAGTGTCGATTGTCTTCCATTCAATCAATCATAATTTATTGAATCTAGTTTTGAACTATTGATTTTAAATTGAGTTTAAAGATGTCACGTGTTCTAAAAATTTCATTTTCCTGAAACACTTGTTTTTATTTATTTCCTTTTCGGTAAAAATAATTCCATGACCGACTATTGGTTGAAATCAGGTCAACAAATCGGTCAATGGAAAGACAATTGTATTGTTTGTCAACTACAAGAGGAAATAATTGAACCAATTCCACGTCTTGTATACATGCACGCTGAGTAATGATATAATGTTGATCTTCAAATTCCCGTTCAATTTGAATATTGGTCGTTATGAAATAATTGGTATTAACACACTTTAACGATTAAATAATAGTTCTAGCTTAAATTTCGTAACAGTTGATAGGAACTAATACTGCCTGAATGATTGGGACAGTTTTCTCTGTTGGTATTGGAAATAAACATCACACTCTCTGAAGAAGTTAAATATTTAAATTGTTCAGTGTTAAAGCACTTTACTCAGGATGATACAGAAGCGATCCTTCTTCCTCCACGAATTTTGGGACTCTTTCCTCTAAGCTTGCTTGTTAATCACCGGGTCCTAAAGTCAAGCTTTTTGATGAGAGCTAAATTTTAACATCCGAGGCACTGCCTTATTTATTTACTGTTTAATATTTCAAATAAATTGAAATCCAACAATATTTTTAGCTCATTGGCCGGCTTTATATTGTTTGGAAGAAACAACCTACACCTGTTTCTATTGGTTAATGCTAAGATAAAAAACAAAACATTGAAACTGTTGCTGTCTCTCTGTTATATGGATCATTAAAATTGTATTTAACTCCCTAGGAAGAAGAAAAATCATCAAACAGACCTTGATGTCCCTAGGAATAAAAACCCCTTTAGCAGTTCAGTACAATTATTGTAAAATACCTGTTTTCTAGCAAAAGGTCTATAGTGTGTCCATGTGAAGGAATTGGATGAGCAAATGAAAAATAGGGAATCTTTTTTGTAGTCTAGGTGTAGAATAAATTAGATTGGATTAAACTAGGGCTGGTAATGTACCAGTTGTACGTCAACCAAAGGTTTATTGTACTGCCCCGGTTATCTTGGCCTGGGAGACCCACCCCATGGGACCACAAAGCCTCAAGATGACTCCTCCAAGCTCAGACAAGTGAACTTCGTCCCAATTACGCCCCTCTAGTAGACATCTTCTCCTAATCTCCAGAGAGGGACATTCTAATAGGATGTGCCTAGCAGTTTCTACTGACTGCTCATAGGGTCTACTAAGAGTAGTCTAGGTGTAAGTTATTATTAAAATCTTTAAAAGCTTCAGTAAACAGCAAGTCAAAAGGTAACGTCAAGTTTTAATGTTAAAAATGGGAACAGGTGGTGCTCCTAGGGAAAAGCTTAACTAATTGGTAATTATAATGGTTTAGTTAAGCACTTTTGGCGGCCTGTACGTTACAGTCAATTTCTTTCACGGTTGTGTAATTTTATATACGCCTATACTTTCCTAATTAATGCATAGGAAGTTAAAGATTTACTCTTTATTATAGACAATGTAAATTTGTAGGATTCTCTCATCTAGTAAGACCTACGGGTCCCTGTAGACTGTTCCCCTTAAATATATTTTTTAACATAGTCTATCCATTATCATCCAGTGTTAGTAGCAATTGAAAAATAATAACTGGAACAGCTGTTTGCGAATTCATATTCAACCAGTTGTGTACGGAATGCAGATCCTTGCCAGCTGTTTTAACCGCTTTGAACCGGTTTAAAACCACAGTGGATAGTGGAGCAGAATATCTAGATTCGAAGCTGATAGGACAAGTCTCCTTGATCCCATGTGACAGGGGAAAAATCCAAACACAAATCCGTCTAGTGGATTGTTTGGAAGCCAAGCTTTTTGTTGTTGTTTTGGAAAGGTCACTGAAGATTTGGGTGGGCTGGAAAAGAATTATGTGGAGGTCAGTTCTAGTAGTTTCTATGGTTGTTTGACTAGAGGTAAGTATTTAAGTAAACTCGAAAAATGTCGTCACTAATGTATTATTTTCCGAGATTTATGCATGTGGGAATCAGAGAATATGCTTAAATAATCTTTAATAATCTTTATTTCCGAACAATATAAAATTGTGTTGGAACATTAACAATAAATAACAAGAAAATATATGAGCCACTAGCCTTATTATACCAATAATTTTAAAGCTTAATTTGATTATAAAATAACTATGAAAATTATCCAGACTTTTAAGTAGTAAGCGAGTGCTCTAAGAACTCTTCTATACTATAAAATGATTTGGATACAAGGTAGTTTTTTAATTTTGTTTTAAATAATTTAGAATGTTGAAGTTCAGTAACAGTGCTTTTCATGTAAATTTGTCGGTTGCACAATATGTTGTAATACCAATATAGGAGTGGAAAAGGTTTCTCCGAACGTTGTTGCTAGCAGGAATAACCTAGTAAAATGCCCTTCGGTTTGTTTAAAATTTTGATGTGATGTAACGAAAAATTATCGGTATATTCTCTTCAAAAGGGGTGTCAGGAATTTTCAGGATGTTCTCTCAAAAACGTGGGGATCTCGTCTTTGAATACAACGCAAAAACGTTGGGCTCCACCTTTTGGACACGTAACTTTTATAAAAGCACTGAATGTTATATTGTATACCAGTATATATGTAAATCAATTATTTATTTGTGTAATAGTTTAACCTAGCAATTATATTATTACGGACGTTTGACATCACTTTATGTGAACCAGAAGAACACAACGTTTCTGGATCTGGAGTCCAACCCCGTCTTCAGGTGAAAAGTAACCAAAACATAGCACAAAACCATCAGAGTTATAGGCTATGAGGATACTCTTCGGCCCTAAATCACAAAACACTGCCAAAACCTGTCTTCTTTTCCTGGTTTTTAACAGTTGTCATATATTAAGATGAGATTAGTATTCCAAGTCCTTGAATAGATTTCTAGAGTCCAAACAAGGTTGATTTATAGTACCACTACAGTATTTACATCTAGATCTACCATAGCTTCCCTATAGTGCATGATGTATACTATAGCCATTAAAACCTTTAAGCCGATATGATGTATTACTTTTAACGTAAAATTAATAAATATTAAACACCATACACAGCTACTGATGTTATAAGTGTCTAAGTTTGATTTTTATTAGCTACTGCTGTCTTCTCGATATTTCTTGGAATACCTCTATTACCCGTGAAAAAATTAATATTTACAACGATTTTTTATGAAGAATGTTGCATATCATGGGTTTTTCATTCAACCAAATAGGAGGATGCTATAAGATTGTGTAGAACAAAAATATTGTTTTGGTTGCAATCATTTTGTTAGTCAGTGCGTCAGCTATGTAGCTTTCTTGCGTCAATGCGGTTGATTAGGATTTTGAGATAAACATAAATAGATGCAAACAGCAAGCCTCTAAAAGATAACCTATATTTTATACTATTTAAAGTTGCTTTTTTATGACTTTTGTTAGTTTTTTCCTTGTGCAATTTTTCGCTTAATAGCTTTTTTTTAATTGAACTTACTAATTATAATACCTTTGTGAGTATAACGTATTAATTCAAAGTGACTAGCTTCTTCAAAGTCACCGAAATTCCCTGATGTCTGCAGTGTAAATTTCAATTTTAACGCACAGCCGTCTTTATTATCTTTATTATTAAGAAATAAGTCAGCCAATAGGAAACTAGTAGACATCTTCTGTGTCCAGCGGGTTGGCGGATCAGTAATAGTGGTTTCTTTGTTTGAGGTTTGTTGTTGATGATAGTACAGTTTCTGAGGTTAAAACACTATTAAGGAAGCTTTTGAGTAAACAAAAATACACGACGTTTTGGAATCTGGACTCTCACCTCGTCTTTAGGTAAAGTAACCTAAAATGTATCACAAAACCTTAAGAAAATAGCCTTAAAGTAATAAGCGCAAGCTGACCAGTCACCCACCACCAAATAGGTCCTAATCTTAGTTTTTCCTTAAACCAAAACACCTAGCCTGGAAAACAATAAAACATGTCAACAACTTTACAAAATTAATCAACAAATAGAGAAATCAAGCACAAGCACGGCCCAGCCTGACACTGACTACCTGATCCCCATTGGCTGGCTCGGAGCAGAACGACCAATCACAGCCGTGAACCAGACCGACCAACTTCAATAGAGAATACAACAAATACCTCTTTATGCACAGCCAACGGAAGGAAATTCTTTAAAGTTTTGATGAATGATTTAGGTTTTCCTAACAAAAGAGTTAAAATTATTAACAACTTTTTTAACAAGTGCAGTTTGTACATGTTCATTGTTCTTATGGGACAAAAACAAAATGGCCGCCAGGCACTGTACACTCTTAAGTACTGCATGTTTAATTAGTAACACTGAATGTACATTTTCCATTCTTCAACATATTCTAATAATAAATAATTTAAAGATTTCAAACATGTATTAAAATTGGAATTTTCTTAGTTCCAAATAAAACAGCTCACACAATTATACAAAATAAATTTGAGGTTATGTAACGTAACGGAGTCAGCTGGTCTGTTGCCAAGGGCTCTGATTGGTTGTCGACTGGCGGCGAGTGGGGGAACTATAAGTGTTGTCATAGCAACCTGGCTTGTTTATTACTGTACTCTGTGCGAACCTAAACTCATTTCTCGTAGTAAGTCAGTTCAGTGCAAGTCAACAGACATGAAGGGAAAGATGGAACAGGACCTGGTGACGAAGAGCGGCAGCGCGGGAAAATTGACACCTCTTCATTTAGCTTCCGGGAGTACCATCGCAGCTGATCTAGCTTCTGTCTCCAACCATGAGAATTTGTAAGTTTCATTATTTTAAATATATATTACAATGTGTATGTAAATATTTACATCATATTTGCATACCTATAAACCAACCCAAAACCTTTAAGTGATTTCCTGACGTAAATAAAAATAATATGTAGAGTAATTTTAAATGTGGGCATAAACGTTTCTTCTTTACATTTGGTTGTGAGAGTATCTTAGGGTTTGGAATACCATCTATCGATAAAGGTTCTTTTCCTATGAATTTGTACAGTGCCTTATGAAAAATACGATTACATACATGTGTACTGTGGACCGTAGATTTTTCAACTTGAATTTTTCAAAATACCTTTAAATTCAAGAGCATTAATAAAACCAAAATATTACATTGGATGATGGATTTAGTACTATGAATAATTTGTTAAGAAGTTTTCAAACTTATTTTACAGTCCTACTCTGTATCTATTTTTGAATTGAATTGTAGTTATATTAAGCCAATACTTGCATATGATTTATTTTACGAACTTCAAAACCTCTCAAATGTGTTTCCACTGCATGTTGTTTATTTGTGGCTCTATCGAATGTACGGAGTAACTTTTATTAATTGGATATGTAACTAGAAAAAACATAAAAACAATATATTCCAAATAATAAAACTATCATGCCTTTTCACCTTTTCATCATAAATGTTTTATCTACGTTGAGAACAAGTTTACGCTTGCTTTGAACAAAGTTAATCTACCATATCATGCTCGTCAGATTAATCAATCCTGTTAAATTATTCACTCTGTCTCTACAAAACTTTGCAAACTCTAATCAATTACTTAGTTAAAACTTTCAATACCAAGTAGTGTTTTATCTTCGTCGAATAGTTATATAATAGTCACCAAAGTAGCGTATTTTTTAAACCATACGATTTAGATAAAATTTTAACTCATTCAAAAACTAATCTTTAAAAAATAATTATATTATCAATTCAAGTATATGTTTATACTTTCCATAGAAAATGTTAATTTAGTTTTGTTGTTTATTTTGCAAACAACCAAATGAGCAGTCCAAATTAAAACCTTGGACCCGAATTTTCAAGTTCGTTGGATATTTTTAAAGCCGTTACGTAAGCACACAGATTATTACATAAGTTGTTGTTTGACCTAATGCAGATGTTGATAAACAACCATCAGCTGATTTAATCTGTGTTTTTTATGGTTTTCAACGGAACAGCTGATTCGCTGATTGTTCTAACGTGTGTTTATCAATTCTGTCTTGAGAGGGACATGGCTATTTGATCTTTGATCTCTTTATTAGCAGATGCCAATTTGTTCAAACACTTCCAAGGCGAAATATATTGGTATGATGTATGGCTCGTTGTTGTTATTGTTATTCATGGGTATGAAGGATTTGAAAAAAAGGATTTTACGGTGTTAAGAAATAAATATGACACCAATCCCCCCTTAAACAAAAATATTGCTTCCTCTTTTTCAAGTGCAAGTTTAAAACTGTAAAACGAGATTTTCAATGTAATCTCAAAGTATAGTTGTCTCTACAAGGTTATTTGTACTAAATTTATTTATCAACGCCTATATGCAAATATTATTAAACTCCTTGGCACCACTTGGCTAAGGTACATTGTGTAGTAAAAAGTAATTAAAATATCTACATTGATTAGTAGGCTTTCCAAAGTACAACGTTAAAAATTTGGAGAATTGATACAATACATTTGAAGCAAACAAAAAAATTAACATACCTGTCTTACTTTAAAAATTTAGTAGGGGAGGTAGAGGTGTTTTTAAATTTTGACCCCTTTTAAATACGTTCCACCGTCAAGAAATCAAGTTTATTCATCCAATGAACAAGACAGTAATAGGCTAAGTGATGCATAATTATGTGCATAAAAAGGTTCTTAAACATTATTCTTCTACTAGGAGTCAAAAGATACATAGAATAGATGGCACACCATGCAGCAACAAAGGCACACCATGCAATAAATGAACACGAACAAAAAATGGATACTTAAAACATTACATGGGATACAATATTTTTGGCGGTTGGTTTCGAGAAACTCTTTTACACTGCAGAACGTCCTTGTATTTGTGATGTTAAATAAAAGACAAGCTTGTACAAAACGTCTTCACTTTTTAACTTCGTTTTAAGCTTCCCATCTGACCACAATTAACGTATCCCACAGATTACCAATCAAAACACAGATTACTATAAACACAACATGTGTTTCGAAGGATAATCTGTGTTTTGTTTACAATTTGGCGCGGCTCGAAGGATGACGTAGAATATTTTCTGCTCAGCCGGGCGATCTCGCCACAGGTTCCAGCAAGGTCAATCCCCTCTCAGACTTTCGTTTTTTGTCACCAATCGTTTTCAGTTCATTTGAGCACGTGTCTTCAAAATCCAAACAAACAAAAACCTCGTGTCGCCGAGAATGTCGCCTGCTCGCCCCGACCACACGGTGCGGCGCTTAGATGACCGTCAGCTGTCGCGAACTGGTTTCGCTAAGAGTTTTCGCCGTGTGAAAAACTGGTCTCTGGAATGAGAGCTTTAATTGGCGAACCCGGTTGTTAACATCGATATAAAACCAGTTAGAGTCATTAATTGAGTCATTAGTGTTGGGTGGTATTGTGAGAGCTGTTGGGTTAATGGTCGGGGGCGTGGTTGTGGAGCATCTGTTGATATTATGCATTTTGTGGTTGTAATTTTTAGACAATTAAATAAAAACCTCCTGTAATCTTGGGCATTTCTTCAAATTATTTTTGATTGCCATTTAAAGCTTTCTAAATCATCATCGATAACAAACAAATATCTTTAATGATATAGTCATTTGTCAAAATTGGGTGTTTCTCGAATCACATTGGTATAGAATTTATATCCCATTAATTGAAATATCTCCTCTGGTATTTCCATTTTAAAATTGTATGGTCAGTAAATAAAGAAATATATTCGAGGGAAACCACTAAAAGTATTTTATTTTTAAAAACAAATAAATTAATAATTCAAATAATTTTAGTGTTTTCTTTCAAAAGAGTCTTTGTTCTCTGGTATTTTGTTTAATCTTTGAAAATAACAGCTGTTAGCACATTCCTCTCTGTTTGGTTTATGTCACTTGTCACCTTAGTTTTATCTTGTGGCCACAAAAAACTACATTAATAACTTACTAACTTGGGTGTGTTCAAATTTTACAGAATGATTCCCAGATGTGTATATTTTGTGCATCCAATGTTCTCAAACTGCTCATTCTTGAAGTAACTCTTATTGGAAGTTATAAATAAGCTCTTGTTAAGTTTTGAGCTAGGCGTGGTCCAACCAGCTTCCAATAATATCTTTAGTTGATAATTAGCTAGCACCTGCTTTCACACTTGTAAGCAGTTCTCTAAGAATCGGCCTTAGGACCAAAAACTTCATAATCGTTTTGTAAAAGGATCTCGCAGTTAAATCTCAAATTATAATTGGAGTGGTTTTAGTTTAAAAGAAAAAATCTTTTTTTTGTGTCCTGTTAAACAATTTAAGTTGTATGATCACATTTCCCTTTCAATTATGATTAATTAAAACCACCCTCTCTCTACTTATTAATTAAGGTTAGGCCTACAGCTAGTTAGTACAGTTCGTCAGGTTTAGAATGGCCGGTGAGATGGGCTACACGGCCATAAGCGGCCATCAGGAAATCTCAAGGCCACCGGCCATGCTATACCTAACGAACTGTAATTGTGTATCTCTCAACACTATACTCGAATTTACATATTTAAATATGTATAAAATAAAACACATCATAATATATACTATAATCCATAGTCCTGATGCCAAGAACTATAATCGACATTCTCCTGCAGTTGGACAGGTATTTGCAATTAGCATAGAGCTAAACATTATCGTTGTACTGTAACTGCAATGGCTTTACAATGGACACAACCAGGAAATAGTAGTTAATTATAATTTGACCTTCAGTCTCCGTACAGCTTTTATAAATAAACAAGGAAATAAAAGTAAGATGAAAGTATGCGTAATGAAGAATTAGAATTGGTAATCGGATCCTACTTTGAATTTGAATATACAGTTGTTTATTAAGTAATATTTCGCAATAGTTTCGTTTTAGATGTCTTGTGCCAATAGGCAATTTTATGTTTGCCTTTTCTTGTGGTACGCATGTATATTTTTCTTGTGGGTTAATTTTCCCGGTTTTTTTAGAGATATGATATGTAAAAGTAAATTTTAAAAAGCACCGTTGGAATGAGTGAAGAATTTGCAATTTGTTACTCTAATTCGTTAATTTACTCTAGTTCGCTACGCTCACAGCATTGCATCGGCCTTCGGCTTCAGTTTTTCTTGCTCTATTACCTCGTGCGTAATATGATCAAATATATTTCGTGTATTTTCATGACCCAGAAACCCCCTTGGCTACGCCCCTACCATTTATACAGTTAACACTGTATATAGTACAGTACCAAAATGAAACTAACCATAATCTGTGTGTTGCAGTTACACATATGAGTTGGTGGAGGGGATAGCGCAGTGGTTGCTGGACAGAGTTCCCTTCAAACCCACCATAGGCATCATCTGCGGCTCCGGCATGGGTGAGTTGAACCAGTAACCAAATCGGTCCACTTTCACCCTTAATAAAGAAAAGCTACCCTAGAAATACCCTAGCTTTGCTACTTTTTTTAGAAAATAAAAGTTTGGTACTGAAAAAATACAAAAACATAATTGAGTTGTGTTCAAGACAAATGTTAAAATGTGTTATAAGAGGCGGCTCAGGCAGAGCGAGCGCGGGTCCAACTCCGTACAGCGGAATAAACACTGCAAACGACATTCTAAGCTAGTTAATGTACTTAAACGTGGACATACTTTTCTCTGTAAGTATAGCTCTATTAAAGCCACTGAACATAAACACTAAAGCTTATGTTTTCGTCAAAATAAGTTTTTTCAAAATTTAAAATTTGTTTTGTGTATGATAATATTTGGCTCTCATTATTTTCAAATAAGTATTTTATTTTTCAACGAAACTGAACGTTTGAAGCTGCAGAGATAATAGCTCTGTTTTCGGAAGAAAACTTCCACATTAATTTTGAGTACATCGTTTGAAAATGTTCCTACGTTAAAATCTATATCCCGCTATTAACAAAATGCTTTCTAAATAATAATTCAGATTATATGACTTCTATGTTTTACTTATATCATGTCCGCCCTCTACACTGCTCATTATTGTAAGCAGACCTGCTGGGTGTTTCAGGCCCCTGGCCGACATGTTGGAGGAGAAGGTGACCTTCCCTTACGAGTCCGTGCCTCACTTCCCCCAGAGCACGGTGCCCGGACACGCAGGCAGGCTGGTGTTCGGCAAGCTGAATGGCACACCCGTGATGTGCATGCAGGGCCGCTTCCACTACTACGAGGGATATCCTCTCTGGAAGGTTAGTTTAGGGGAAGATCACTAAGATCTAAGGGTCCGGTGTACACCGCGTCACACTTGAACTATAGCAACCATATTTCAACTGTGACGCAGTATAAACCGGAAGCCATCTTAGTGGTGACACCGGTCGCGAAAGCTTAAAGAGTTAAGAATAGTGGAAGATGTTAGGTCCAAGGTCTGAGGTTGGTTGAGGTTTTCGCACGTCTGGTTGAGCGTGTTGGGCTTCTACCGGAATGAAAGGATGTAGAGGTTTGGGAAGAGGAATTATGTAGGTTTGGTTGATCAATCTGTATTTATTTATCCGATTTCTATGAAAATTGGTGTACAAATTTATGTTATCGTAGTCAACGTGTCCTTTGTTTGAAGTTTGTTGTTGACGATAGTACAATTTCTAATGTTGAAATATTATTACGGACGTTTTCCATCTTTTTTTGGACGAACAAAAAGTAATCGACGTTTCGTGATCTGGAATTTAATACCGTCTTCAAGAGAAAAGTAACCTTAAACATAACACAAAACAGTAGGAAAATAGCTAGCCTAATTAAAAGCTATCAACACAATGTAACCAGTCACCCACCACTAAAACAATTAATTTTCTCCTTAAACGTATTAAATTGTATAGCACCTAGCCTAGAAAACAATACAACAGTACAAAATTGTAAGAAGTTAAAAGACAAATTGATAGACCAAGCACGTCCACGGTCAGTGATAGCTGCACTGACTGACTGCCTGGCCAGCCGCCAGACAGCCCATTGGCTGGCTTGGAGCAGCGGGCGACCAATCACAGCCGTGAATCAGATTGAACAACTATAACAGAGATCACAAAAATACCTATTTATGCACAGCCTAAGGAGGGGAATTCTTTAGAGTTTGGATGAATGACTAGGTTTTTCTAACAAAGGAGTTAGGGATAAGCTGAACTTTAGGTCTATGGATTTTAGGTAACTCATACATGTGTAGTATGACATTGCTCGGCACTTGTGGCAAAGTGCCGCCTATGTCAAATTGCGTGTCAAACTAAATCAAAGAAATGGGGACCATTAAATTTTCAAAACGATTTTAGGAACAAACATTTTATGAATCATTATTAACTAGAATTGTGTTACTTGCATCAACTTGTCTAGCTTGAAAGGTTTATGGTAATGGATCATCAGTCAAAGAGATAGAAAATTACAAGTGTGGTCGTGGCCTAAGAGCTGAAACATATTTTTATCAAGGGTTATTTTTTAGTTAATATTTCTTTAGTCAGTTATAAATATTCTCAACTTTTCAACTTGCACACGAATTTTCCAGACTAATACTTATGTTATAATAAAAGTTGTCTTGCATCAATATTAAGGACACTGAGTAACGGGTGTAATAAGTTAGAGAAATACGGTTCAATCGAGAAATTTTTACCTTGTGATTGTAAGACAACATGTACTACACTAGTGTATTTTTGGACCGAATATTTTTCATATTAAGTTCAATCCACTGTTTTACAAACCATCTTAAAGAAAATGTGTAATAAATCGTCTGCAACTTTGAAAGTTGGCAGTTTTTGCAGACTGTATGATGAAAATACGCAAACAATTGAGAAACACACACCCATGAGATTATAACACATTGATAAACCATGGTTATCTGTATTCTTATGACAATCAAACTGCACTCTATGTGACCTCAGGGTCAAGGATAACAGCGGAGGTTAGATAATGTTATGAAGTTATAAAATTTACCAATTCAAACCTTGAATGTAAAGTAGTTTTGGAGCATAATTATTCAAAACATATTTTACTTTAAGGCTAAAAGTAATTTATAATTTACCTTCCTCCTTATCTCAATAACGTCTCATAATTTCTTGGCAGAATTATACACTCAATAATATGCTTAGGAAACTTAAGTCATACTTTTTGAAAATACTTCAATGCCAGAGAAAAGCCAAAACAATTGCCTTTGAGCATTATTAATTCTAAAATGTTTGTCATTAAGTTCTGTCCTGAAGGTAGGGCTGCCTAATTTGTATAACCAACCAGGCCGACACGCAGCTAAGCGCTTAAGCGCCGCTGGCATGAGTAACTCGAATTTCCTTTGCAAATTGACCAAGTTTCAGCCAATCAGTGACTGAAGATGGTACTCCACAGTGAGGCCGAAATATCTCAAACTAATTATGAAGTTTCGGTGTGAACCGGAAGAACTAGATTATAGTTCTGACACCGGCCGCGAAAGCCTAAGAGTTGCTCACTATCGGGTGAAGGATGAGTGTGATGAGTGGTAGTAATGAGTTATGCGGTGTAGTCTTGTTACAAACTAAGGCCAACTCTTCCATAGAATGGGTCATTAATTAATAGCCCAATGACCAATGGAAATACAAGGACCAACGACTTAACGTGACTTCCGAACCACGCAGGTGATGGTCTGATATGTCTAAACGATGGTGGGAGTTGATGCGGGTATCATCAGATGATCACTGAGACTATCTGAGCCGCTTTAGACCTATATCATCCTCAAAACCTGACCTCCATGAAGCTGGATTACAGGACCACGCCACGAGTCCCAGTCCGAGTTAAGTAAGGCACGGACCTCTCTTCTTCATGGGGGAGCATTAAATACCCGCAGACCTCCCCCCCCCCTGGAAGGCGCCTTGATGACGTGTTGTGTTCGTGTTTCAGTGTTCGATGCCGGTGCGGGTGATGAAGCTGGTGGGAGTCACACACCTGATAGTGAGTAACGCTGCTGGGGTCTCAACCCGGAGTACGAGTGTGGAGACATCATGATCATGAAGGATCACGTCAACCTTGCTGGGTTCGCCGGCAACAACCCTCTTCAAGGTGTCAACGACGAGAGGTAAAAACATTTCCTTAAATAATTTCCTGTCGTAACCTTTTTACAATTTTCTCTCAAAAATCTTGTTGGGGTAATTTCATGTTTCTAGAAATGAACATTTGGCTAGTTTACCTATTTTACCTTGAGGCCCATACATGTTCCAACAATATTTGCTAGGATACTTTTTACTTTACTGTGTCTTGAGACACCAACCCTTCTTATGAAGTATTTTAGATGTGGAAATATTAAATGAATGGTAAGTGTAACAACTATAATGAGTGTTTTATGGATGATGTGTAATCTTGTTACAAACTAGGGCTGAATGTTCCCCAGATTATGTCATTAATTAATACTCGTAACTCAACAATTAACGACTTAATTTCGAACTTTGTAGAAGGGACATCGTGATTGAGTTTATACTGCAGCGCGGGGAGATAAACCTGGGCAGATTTGGTGAAAATCATACGCTATACCACTGAGCTAAAGCTACCTTAATGAAATGTACAAAAGATAACTGTTAGAAAACGTACAGTTAAACTTTCAAACCTTATTTAAGGTTTTAAAATATCTAGACCAGAGTCATGTTTTTACATTAAGGAAAATGATGTGCTAATGAACTTTCTTCTCAAGTAAATATTATCATTGAAACATAATAAATAGTGAGAGTTGTTCTTAACCATTTAAACTTCAAAATGATTCAAAAGTGACCAGCAGAGTAAGAAGGGAAACAAACAGGAAAGAAAATAAACAAGTTGTAGACTTGTAGATGTGGAAACAACAAAAGTCAAACTTACTGTTTTCTCTTGAAATTCAATTAACCTGAAATTTTGTCTTCCGAAATTTACATTAACCACTTGTCTGCTGGCAGGTTTGGCCCGAGGTTCCCAGCCATGAACAGAGCCTACGACTCCAAGTTGAGAGCAGTGGCGAGAGGCATCGCCAAGGACCTGAAGATGGAAGACATCACGAGGGAGGGAGTGTACGCGGTGCTGGGGGGACCCAACTTCGAGACCATCGCGGAACTGATCATGTTGAAGACCTGCGGTGTAGATGCCGTCGGTAAGACCATCCCATATCTTTTAAGGAGTAACAAGCAAAACTACGCCAAGTTTAATATTTTTATTATTTTGTAAGTCTTGCGAGTTTGAATTTATTAAAAATGAACTGCTAAAACAATAAAATGTTAAAGGACATTTTAATTTTTCTAAACAAAAGATACTAACAAATCATCATATCAAAGTTCCAGTTAGTTTATTGGTCCTTTATGGATATGCAACGAAATTAAAACTACTTTGGATAGAGCGCAAGTAAAGATGTCTCTTGGAACAGAGGCAGGTGTAACTATGACTTCATAAGGTCATATTGAGAGTTAAAAAATTTAACTCAATGTAACTGTTTTTATTTCTTCAAAATTGTTTAATCAATCACTTGCAAAGCATTTTCAACTGTAAATAAGAGCAAAGATAATGTTATGGTAGGTAGATTGAGCATAGGTAGGTTGGCAATATGTAGGTTGAGCATGAAGTTCTGGTGCTACAAAAGAAAGCCCTGCGCATTATCTCGTCTGCAGGTGATCGTGACCATTTTCACCCTATTTTTAAAGAGCTTGGCGTACTGACTGTTTACAGCCAGTCTGTATTACACCAGCCTACTGGCCATCAAAAGCAATGTCGGCGAGTACACAAAGAGGAAGGACCAGCATACATACAACACCAGACAAGCCCACAAACTGGACGTACCTCGCTGCAGATTAAGCCGTACGCAAAAAGATTCACGTGGTTCGCGATTAAGATGTTCAACACGCTGCCATTAGGTGTACAAGAGCTCGACGATAAGCCGTTTAAAACCAAACTTAAAAAATATCTTGTGGAGAGAGAGAGCACTCTATACTCTCCAGGAGCTTAGTGAGGTGCCACTCTTTGGGGACCAAGCCTCCGCCAACTAGTAAATTGTATAATGTCATGTATAAAGTGTAAATAGTTTAGTTTAGTCTTTGACGCAATCTATCCGACAATGTCGGTCAAAGATGTAGCACTCAAGTATTACAAGTAAGTATAAGTATTACATAGATGCCAAATGACTGAGGCAGGAAAATCAGCATAACACATATAGCGCTGTCAACTCTTGCCATCTTTCTCCCTCCTCGGCTCCACATACTCGAGTTTGTCCGATGTCGATTACTTAAATTCGAACAAATCGTGCGACTTTCAAAACAAAAAACTTGCGCGTTCTTCAGTGGTTCTACTTGACTCTTAAAATATTTCCCTCGCAGCGCTATCTGTGCTTGGGCTGCTGAACTATGTTGATTTTCCTGCCTCAGCCATGTGGCATCTATGCGCAATCTTCCTACCATAGCATAATCTTTGATAAAAGTGACATTTTCTGGCTTTTTAAACAAATAATCATGAATTAAACGCAGTGTTAAAAGCAACGGAGAATACATTTCCCCTTGTTGAGTAACTGTCATCAGCTGACCAATGTTGCTTGCAGGGATGAGCACGGTGCCCGAGGTGATCACTGCGTACCACTGCGGCATGACAGTGTTTGCCTTCAGTCTCATCACCAACAAGTGTATCACCGACTACGACAGTTTAGAGGAAGCCAACCACACAGAGGTAAGTAGGGTCTAGTCAGCTGTTTCTTCAATCAAATCAGACTAAGATCAAGGAAGTCTTCTCAAAGAAATTTCTCGGAATAGAGGGTTGACAACATAGATAATGTACGTTTCAAAAAAAACACTATTTGAGGTGCCGACCACTCTCATGAAGGTATTTTAAGGCATTTATGTGGTGAAGGATGAGTGTGATGAGTGGTAGTAATGAGGTGTAGCCTTGTTACAAACTAAGGCCGACTCCTCCTTAGCATGGGCCATTACCCAATAACCGATAGCCCAATGACCAATGGAAATACAAGGACCAACGGCTTAACGTGACTTCCGAACAACGCAGGTGATGATGGTCTGGTATATCTAAACGATGGTGGGAGTTGATGCGGGTATCATCAGATGATCACTGAGACTATCTGAGCCGCTTTAGACCTATATCATCCTCAAAACCTGACCTCCATGAAGCTGGATTACAGGACCACACCACGAGTGCCAGTCAAATAAACCTTAGACACCCATCTTAAAGGCACCGGAAATATTTTAGATTTGGCTCTAAAGTTTACAATTATTAGTTTAACACACAATGTCTCGTTTGCTCAGGTGATGGAAGTTGGCAAGAAAAGAGAAGCCCTTATCAAGAGCTTCATTTCAAGACTGATAGCTGAGATTCCGTCCCTTCAACAGCAAACCAACGGAGAAACGAGTAGAAACGGTTTGCCTCAACAAAACGGCAATGGTCAAGCTCATACTTGAAGTTATAGAACTAGAGTGTGAAACATTCCGTTCACTGATGTGTTAAGAAGCGACCGGTGAGATTTCTGCAAGAAGGACAAGTCTGAGATTTTTCATTTAAGTATTTTATTTAGTAATAACAATGACCCTTTATAAAATCAAATATTGTACATTTTTAATGTGATATAGAAAAGGTTTTTAGTTACCTCTGTCAATATCCAAAAATTGTTTGGATATCCAATTTTTTCGGATATTGACGAAGGTGACTAAACACCTATTTTATATCAAATTGGTATCAAGGGGCAAACAATGAATTTTTATTTTTCATCTTCAAAATCTGTGGGTAGTCCCTAAAAGTTTTGGAGTCTATGTAATTCACACGACCGTCCTAAAATATAATCCTCTAATTTCACGGTTAACAATATATTTATTTATCAATTTAAGTAACAAATTTTTGAGGACATATTCATCACACATTTAGTATTTAATCTATTAATAATTTTAATACATCAAGGGCTTTGATAGATATACCCTATACAAGCTTTAAAATTACTTAGAATATTGTAATTTATACATTTATGTTAGTATAAGAAAATATGTGATAGCTTTGTGTGTGTTTTGAATATTTTACGTTAAGAGCTTATAGAAACAAATATATTAGAAAATGTAGTGTACTCTCTTGTTTTTAATAAGCAATATCCAGAGCACTTTGTATTAGTCAAAAATTTAGTTGAGAGGAGAAATATTGTGTTTTGAAGTAAAATTTATGATTGTAATGTATTAATACACTTTTATAAGAAGACACCAATTTTATTTATACATACCTCCATTAGTTTTACTTGCTTATAGCTTGCGTACTATTCACGTCAGACCATCGATACAAACACAATGTTAAAGACAACTGAGGTTTTATAATCATAAAAATAAACTTAACTGCTTCACATTTGATAAGATTTAAAATTGATAATCCAAACTTAAAACGCTGCAGCACAGTAACAGGTCAGTATGGCAACAAAACTTGTCTCAAACTTAGTCAAAAGATGAAGCCCATAGGATGGTAAATAAATTTGTAAAGTTTGTCTTGTTTAACGAGGCGAAGTTAGGACTACAAAGTCCTCTCTACCACTCAACCTCGACCTTTACCTAGCGTTACAGTATTAGTCACATTACAAATTATAAGTGTTGACTGCGGGTCAAACCAGAGCCACCGGAGTGATGAGCTCGAAGTCGCCAGCATACCTTTCGACGGATGGTGTGTGTGCTCTTTGGTAAAGGGGTCAGAACTAGGCCTGATGCGCAAATGTATTGACAGTGGCAGCTCATGGGTATTGACAGAGGAGACACAACATACTGTTATGCTTATTCTATGGCGGAAAACTGCCAAGGCCTCGTTGCTCAAACAACGTGATACATTTGGTAGTGTTTCACTGGTCTGATAAAAATATATAAACCTATTTTCCTTTTTATATGTTTTATTACAAAATACACATTTCTTAAAAATAAACTACAAGACGTTTTTATTATATATGTACTTATTTATTTACATTACATAATTTAAAACGTTTCTGACTTCATTTCTTCATACCGTAACAAAGTTTCACATTTTTTCAGGAAATTAGTTTTAAGAATTTACATGGATGAACAGCATTAATTTCACCTGAAAAGTATCAACTGAAGTTTGATATGTGTTATTTTACAATTTTTACAGAAGACGCACTTAATGTTACCACCAAAAAAATAGCCTGCTCTACTTTTAAAACGTAGTTTTAGAGAAAGTCCCTTTTTTATTGAACTCAATCTGGTCTGCACTGCTGCTCCCTACTTCTTCAATGGCATTATGGCACTTTGGTGTTACCGTAGCAACCGCTCCTAGAGACACAGCCCAATCCCACCATTTAGGTCTCGGCTGCATGTGAACTCATATGTTGATGATTCTGTAGTTTTAGCAGTCGCAAACAACTGTTATCGTATTTTCAAAGCTAAATTGTCTTCCAAAGTTCAAGTTGGCATTATTTTACCATAAACTCTGACCTAACAAGTTTTATGTTAGTATTGTGTCGAGGAAAAGATTAAGGAAAACCGACGTTTCACAATGCACTACACACAGTCTCACAGCTGAATTGTTTCACAAGAACAGTGAAAGTAGTGACAATGCACCTGTGAAGCTCACCAAGAACTGACTGAAGCCCATAAGACAAATTCTGGAGCAGCCCTTGAGTTTTGACCGCATATGACAGAGATGGTGACAGACCCATCGTTACCAGAGATTGGTACAAGACTCCAGAGAACAAAATCAACGGAGTGGTAAGGAAAAAACCAAATTTGGGAAAGTCATGGCAAGTGAGGCCTACTGTTTCGTGTTCAAAAAACAAGAGACAGGAAAGCTACTGTTGCTGATCCATGACAATCATGCATCTGCAAGAACAAACGAACTTCAACGTCATCCCAGCTCCTGATTTGGTTTAGCTTCAAGAATGTGTTTTCTGGCGGCAAATGGGCCAACATGGGTATAGAAAAACTGGGCTACAACAAGTGTCTTGAAATCTATCACGAGAAAAGTAGAGTAATGCACTTGTAAATAAAGTTTTGTGTTGATATCTTTTTTTATTATTTAACCACCAAAATGTTTTCTCTCATGCCACCACTGGTGCCGCCTCACAGCTATTCAGTTTCACTGAAGACCTCGTAGTCCAGCACTGTGAAGTTGTAGTTCAGCAGAGAGCTGGAGGCTATCCGCCAAAGAGAGTGAGGCAGGTTTGAGTAACTGATGCAAAACACAACAAGTTTTCGGTTAATTTGTTTTTCGGCAAAGTTCTATATCACTATTTGATGCCAACCACTCTCATGAGGGTATTTTAAGGCAAATATGTGGTGAAGGATGAGTGTGATGAGTGGTAGTAATGAGTTATGAGGTGTAGTCTAGTTACAAACTAAGGCCGACTCTTCCTTAGAATGGGTCATCAATTAATAGCCCAATGACCAATGGAAATGCAAGGACCAACGGCTTAACGTGACTTCCGAACCACACAGGTGATGGTCTGATATGTCTAAACGATGGTGGGAGTTCATGCGGGTATCATCTGATGATCACTGAGACTATCTGAGCTGCTTTAGACCTATATCATCCTCAAAACCTGACCTCCATGAAGCTGGATTACAGGACCACGCCACGAGTCCCAGTCAATATTGATGATAATAATATTTGTAATCCAGCAGAAACTCTACAGTTTGCAATATGGTTGAACATTTTTTGTGGTGAATAACAAAAATGACAGAAGAAGAAACATTGCTCATATATTTTGTACTGTGGTAATTATGTATGCTAGCAATTATGCACCCAACAAAGTTCTCCCTAATGAGATGCTTGGAGATAATAGAACCAAAACATTTTGTGTTAGTTATCTAAATATCTACTCACTCAGGATGATAGCAGATGGCGAATGGTTTCTTGACGATGTTGTACTTGGTCGGTGGCAGGTCCTGGTTGTTGCACAGAGTGAAGAGGAAGGCACGGTCTGACGGAATGTAGTGACTCTTGGTGTTGGTCTTCCCCCACGGCACATCGCTGAAACCTCCGCACACCTCCCCTCTCGGCCCCTGTGCATCAAGACATGGTCATATTCGGTACACAAGTTTAGTTTCTGGGTTTGGAAGACATTACATTAATGCAAACATGAAAAAATGAAGTTCTAGTGGTTGAGCTAGAATTTTGGAAATGGGGCGCAGGATAAGTAGCGTTTTTGGGACCCCCTAAGCATGTGTTAAGGAAGGGTACACAAGGGGTAGTATTCTAAACCCTCCTTCTAGACAGGAGGAGTAACTATGACGCTAAATAACTCTGGCGGGAGTAACTATGACTCTCAAAACATTGTTATTCCTCATTTAAATTTGTTAAATGTTAGAAATAACTCATGCAAAAAATCTACTAGAGATCATATCTTGCACACCTATAAAATGTTGAAAAACAGGATCAGCTACATGTTGACAGAACTGCAAAATCAGTAGCCATCTTTGTGAATCATTGATGCAGAGAACTACTTAGCGTTTTCAACACAGCTTTGTACAATTTGCAATGTATCGTATTACAGTGTAGGTATCTTATTGATGTAAGTAAAGGTACAGTAATTTTTTGAATCAAATGATAAAGGAGGACTTTCTAGTCCTAACTTCTTTTGTAAATATAACAAGTTTACTTTACAAGTAGCTCAAATAAAACACATAATCATTACTAATGTTTTCCACACATTGTCTACCTTACAGAACAACTCACCGTGACAATGACATATGTGGGAGCGACTCCATCACATTGTCGGTGGAACGCCTCAGCGGAGTAACCATGACTTGAGGCTCGGTAGACTAGCCTCCATACTTGCTTGCCAACTCCGTACCACTGGTTCAGTAGCCGCTGGTAAGACGTCTTCTCCTGTACAATAAAACCGAAATATTGTCAAATCTTGATCAAATTTATTTTCCTCAAATTAAAGTAAAGTGGAAATAAAACCAATTTTGCCTGGCAAAATTCACTCTTTGACGTTTTACAAAGCTACTTATTAATTTTGATGGTTAAAACCTTTTCATCGAGTGCATTGCTTTTATACTTACTTGTATGAGAATCTGAGAGCCTGGGAAGAGTTTGAGTGAGATCCGAGGTTGGAGGCGCTTCTCCTCGGAGCGCTCACGGAACTTGTTAGGCACGGCGGCATAGCGATATCGCTCGAGAGAGAGCTCCATGGGAACCGCACCTGTCGGCTCAACCTCCTCTGCAAACACTTGGCTGTCTGGAATAAATAACCAGAAGTTAAAAACAAGTTAGACCACCTCAAAGAGTTTGACTGGAACTTGTGGCGTGGTCCTGTAATCCAGCTTCATGGAGGTCAGGTTTAGAGGATGATATAGGTCTAAAGCGGCTCAGAGATCATCTGATGATACCCGCATCAACTCCCACCATCGTTTAGACATATCAGACCATCACCTGCTTGGTTTGGAAGTCACGTTAAGCGGTTGGTTCTTGTATTTCCATTGGTCATTGAGCTATTAATTAATGACCCATTCTATGGAAGAGTCGGCTTTAGTTTGTAACAAGAATACACCTCATAACTCATTACTACCACTCATCACACTCATTCTTCACCACATATTTGCCTTAAAATACCCTCATGAGAGTGGTCGGCATCTCAAATAGTGATTTAGTGATTTATGCAAAGGATAATTCTTTGGTCATCATTATCTGTGAACGCTAGCCATAATTGTATGTAAATAATCAATTAAGAATCCAGGAGCCAATACAATTTTGAAATACAATGAAGTCCGTGTCCATTTTTCCCAACAGTGCACATTTTTTTATAGAACATGTTTTTACAGTTTTAATAATGATGATCTAATGCATTAGACCTTTTAACGTAAACAGTTACTCCCAGCAGTACAACTACAGTACTAGAATTAAACCCGCGCCACCAGAGGGATGAGGTCCAGAGTCTCTGTACCAATCACCCATGGATCCGTTAAACGTAAAAAAGGATGAAAGCAATCCACTAATCTTGAAAAACAAAAAGCAAAGTTAGGGTTGCATACCAATGAGCAGAAGTCTGACATGGTTGATGACTCCGCCAGATGTTGACATACTCTCGCTCTCTCTTCTTCCGTCCAATGTGCTGTCGGCTGAGTCACTCCCGCCGTGTACTTTGCCCAGTTCAACACGCACCTCCACACATCCTCCTCTTCCAGCGCCAGCTGCTCAGCAACAAAATAGACGTGGAATCATCGTTCTTAAGACTTAAACTTAGCAAATTTTTAACTTTTAGTGTGGAATGTTCTTTGCGGTATGTCATTGAACCACTTCAAGGGAACAGTTTTGATAGCCATTTTCTCTTAATTTGTGTTGGAAATCAATGATAGCAACTATCTTCATTATTACGAAGTCACTATAACCACTATCCAAAACAGTGGTAGTTTTAAAGTGGTTTAGCATAAAGCGATGTGACCGGATAGATCCGGAGACCGGGTTGAAGTCCCAAAAGGTTCGGTCCAGGGAACAGTTTTTTGTGTTGGAAAATGTTCAACTATTTCTTATAGTCCAAAACATAATGAATTTTGTGTATACTCACACAATCTGATGAAATGAGTTTGACAAGGGCATCTTTCGGCAGGTTTAGAAACGCATTGGTCTTGACACATTCTACAGCGTTCTCCCAATGTAACTGACACAACGATCAACAAACGTTTTGGCTCCTTTACCTCCTGTAACAAAAAGGTAATTTTAGGACTGTTTCTTACCAGTGGTAGTAGGTTTTTTCTCACCGTGTTTTCTCAACACAATCAATATAGTGAATATTGATAATGTTTGATCAAGTTTTTGCTATTAGATAAAAGCAAAAAAGCTAAAACAAAGACACTTTTCAAATTGTTTTTCTAAAAACATTCTGCGCCTCTGCTTCTTGTAACTTTTACAGGATTTCTTTCTACAAATTCAAGGATTGAACTTTTCCAACAAAACTGATAGAGACTTGTAAGACTGACCGGCTTGTCTCTCCTGTATCTCCATGGCGGCCGCGAGGAAGGTGCAAGCGTTGAGTACAGACAAGGTGGAAGTGACATGGTCCTCGCACGTAGCCCGAAGCTCTTCCACTCCCAACTCTTGCGCTAGCGTCAACATCTCAAACACACCACTGTCCTGCAGCATTATCTGAAAACAATTCATACGATGATTAGTTGATTGTAGTGGAATCTTGATTTGCCATATATTCTTGGCTCTCTCTGTACACACTGTCATTTTCTGACACCAACAGTATTAAGGGAGAAATAATTAACGTTATAATTATCTAAAAATAACTATCTGTGCTAATGGAAAAATGTATCCGTTTACATTGTTCTATACTGGTATGTTTACCTTGCCAGTGTAAACAAAAAGCAGGAACTGCTTGAAGGTATCGCTCTGGAAGTGAGGCAGGTAGAGGCGAACGGGAGAGTTGGAACCTGGAGCAGAAGGCGAGACGGAACATCCGGGAATACGACAGATCTCGCCTCTCTTGGCTGTCTGGAAACTCTTGCACCTGAAAGTTTAACACTTTTATTCCAAAGCTAACACATTTAATAGCTCACAGAATGTGATATAATATGAAATTACTGGTAGTCTTGCAAAGTTTAGTTGGTATAAGCACCCGTAAATGAATTCCTTGTGTTTGGTCACTCAGTATATGGATGTCCTTTTTGTTTTCTACAGGTTGAACCATAAAAAGTTTTAACTGGTATTTGCTCTACGGTAGACTCTTTCTTGTTCAGACTCGGTTGGACCGGCCATCAAATTACCATCCAAGCAAGAAAATTCTTAGGAAATCATGCAACTTGTCTACGCCATACAGGCATCTTCCTGGCCCCGAAATCAAATGGAAAAGTTTTTATGTGATTTCCTTTGTAGTGTCTTACAGAAAAGATGCAATTTGCCATCATGTTTATGCTTTAGGGCAGATTCACTGTACATTCTTACAAGTGTCTATATTAATTAACAGAAGATTTTCAGCTCATCTAGCTATTTTCTGGTGCTGAGATGGCCAAGCTAGAAAGATTCTACAGTAATGCATGATTTTGAACTTTTTAAAACCCTTTCAAGACTTGAGCAGCGTGGTACCTGGCCATCAGGATGATGCGGTGAGCATAGAGTGGCACTTCTTCTCTGCCGACCAGGAACAGGATGTCTGCAGACTCATGGTCGTCCAGAAGTCTCTGCAAATCCTCCAGCAGCTGCGGAACTCCGGACAGACTCTTGTCCGGGATCACTCGAGTCCCCATCCTTCAACCATGCAACATAACATTAAACACGGTTATTTACGTACCTTTCAGTTTCTTGAAGACCTTGGGACTTTGGAGGTAAGTTGATAACTTTCTACAAGATCAACTTTACCAGCTAGGTATTGAGGAAACTGAGAGGCAACAGAATAGAAGCTGGTAATATTTAAATTGGTTTAAAACATATCTACAATTCATGGAAATGTATTGTGATTTTCTAAATTGCTGTACTTAAAACTACAATGACCTAATAAGTCTTAATTTAGAGTTAAAATGTATAAAATAAACCACCAATATCAAAAGTGGTAAAGATAATTTTAAGAACGATTAATAAAAACTTTAAAATGTTATTTTAGTAGTTTTAATCACTAAAATACCATTAACACTTTAGCTCCACGACCTGTGTACATTATGTAAATTAATAATGTAAGTAAATTATGTACATTTGATTGTTTTAATATTAAAATGTATGTTTCTTGTGATTTTCAAATAAATAAATATATAAATATTTATTGCTGCAGACAATAAAATTGTATAAGCAATTACAAAGGTATCTTAAAAGTAGAAACTAACGTAGTCTTCGTTGTCTTCCAAATAATCATTAGTGGAATAATGAGTCTTACCAATCAGATAATTTTTTAACTTCTTTTGGAATTTCTTAAGGTTGTCTTCAAATTTTATTTCTTGAGGTAACTTGTTAATTAGTTTGATTGCGTTGAATTTTGAATGTTTTCGTAAAAAGTTTTGTTATGAAATATATTTTCTAATAGATTTTTAGGTCTGATATTATAGGTTTTTAATTTTGTGGTTTCAAATGTAAAATATTGTGGATTTTCTTTGGCAAATTTTATTGTTTCAAAAATGTATATGTCTGGAGCGGTTAATAATTTATTTTGTTTAGATATTTCTTTACAAGATTCTCTAGCTTTTAGATTAAAAATTGCTCTAATTGCTACTTTCTGCAGAATAAATAAAGTTTTTAAATTGGAAGTTCTTCCCCAAGTGGGTATAAGCATATTTTAAATTTGAAATAAATAACGAGTGGTAGACATTCAACAAGATTTCCTTGGAATGTATAATCGACTGTTACAACAATTTAAACCAATAAATTAAATACAGAAATTTTAAAACTTACTTGAGTTTGAGATTATGTGCTGATAATCCTTTCGCCACTGAATTAACAATACCTACTCACTTTGAAAAGTTCTAAAATCACCAATTTGACAAGTTTCACAAGAAAAAACTATTCATTCACTACACTAACAATGAATAAATGCACTGAAAAAAATCAGGATTCACGCACTAAAACTGCAGCAGACAGCAGCTCCAACAGATCTAGAGAATGAAAATCCTCCAATAAACCGGGCTGAAGAATTCTTCCAATAAACGTAGAATGGGAAGAAAATGAACCATAACCACGTGTTATTGTTTGTTGATCAGAATGCAGACGCCAGAGTCTGTAGTCTGTTGTGTTGTTGTCTGAGGCACGAACCAGAGACCTGCCAACCACACTTGAAATTGCGGTGTTGCCAGATTTCAACTGACCGGCGTAAACAAACTATGTCCTGCCACCTCCAGTGCAATCCGTTACTTAATTAAAATTTCTTTTTGGAGGTTCTTAATATTTTTACTATATTTCATTGAAACCAGTAGCCACAAATTAGCTGTGTGATGTGGAGACGTCTGACGTAGATTACAGAGAATATAGAGGTCAAAGAACTTGTGCGTAGAGTTGGCAACGCTGCAGTGGCAGACGAAAGACCGGTTCCTTGCCGTGATGACCTTCGGCTCCAACTGGGAATTCAACTGTGATGATGGTGATTAGTTAAGTGTATAGCACGTTACTATTGCAGCTTGTAGTGTAGCGAATTTATCCAGTTTTGCTAATTTATACCCAAACCATAGGCGGCTCTAGGCTGAATATTCTCTGGGACACCGGGGTCTGGAATACTCCCCAGGAAGCAAGGGGTCCGGGGTCCTCTCCGGAAAATGTTTAAAAATACGATGCATTTTAACGAATTTTACACCGTTTATAGCAACATGCTCTATTTACCCAGGGCAAAATTGTAGCTTAAAAATAAATAAACTTAAAATATTTAATTTTCCCAGCTGTACGACCTTGTGTTAGTACAAACAGTTTTGTAAGGTTTTGAAAATAAACTTAATTTTAGGCATAACATGTTTTAGTTTATTAAGTGTCTCAGATTATTAAGACCAAGAACAACTAATACATTTTGTGAAAATGCATCTCAACGCTATATTTTTTGCTGTGTTGATGCCATCTTTTCTAATTTGTTGAAAAGTCCAAAATGATTCCTCATTTGCAATTAGGTTAGTAATTGTTACTAGAAAATATCAAAATTTACCATCGTAAATTTATCAATCCGCGTCCAGCAAACTCTAGAAAAACAGTAAGTAGTTTTGTTAGGCAATTAAAGCCAATTAAATGAGCCGCATCTGAAATAAGAAGAATTAAAGTAAGGACTACACAAATCAACTGCTCATATTATTTGTAATACTCTGGTAAAACGTTATTTTTCATGTAGTAAACTATCAGAAAAGGGACGTGTCATAGTCAGTTTGAGCAAAAGTACAAAGCTTTGAATATAAATTTATGAATACGTAGGTTTTAATTGCCTGTTTTTATTTAAATATGAGATATCACCGATCAGATATAATTTTAATTACTAGTCTATTTATCTATCTATTTTGTTGCTAAACACGGCTGCTACAAGTCATTTGGTTTGCCGTGAATCGGGTGGATGGAATTAAATTGCGCTGGTGTATGGATGCAGAAGAAATAAATATTACATAATTTTTTTCTTCCCGCAATTTTAAGGGAGGGCTAAGCCCGCCCAAACCCCCCTTCGGCCACCTATGGTCCCAAACAGTGGATGATTTCTTAATACGTTTATTACACATAGTAACTGACTTCATTTTACAGCTGTTGTATTTGATGGACCATTGAAGGTTACCAGTAATGAGATTGTTAGGTACAGGATGCACAAATACTTGTTTAAGTTCGTGCCAAATCTAGCAAAAATTACAGCTCCATTTAGAAACTTGACAAGTAAAATGTGGAGTTTTTGTGAACGGAAGAACATGCTGACGCTCTGAGGGTTGTAAAGACCATTACTTCTGGAAAATAACTATTGGCTTGCTTTGATCCGAAAACTAGAGAGATAAAATTCCATACCCATTTTACTCTTTAAGCGCAAAATTTGGTAACGGAGAGCCGCAGTAAGATAATGCGGCTCTCCGTATATATACCAAATTGATACAATAAGGTTTGCCAGGTATTTTAAAGGTAAACTAAGCAGTACATACCTGTTTTATCCGGGATATATTGAACACTTGCATTATAAATGTTACAAACTGATATTATTAGTTTTAGATATCAATGATATTACAGATAACATGAATTGACGTTTATAAAACAACTATTCCAAGTTCCAACAATGCTTCACTGATTGATTACTTAACCACAGTGCATTTTTGTGCGCGCGTCGTCATACAGACAGTGGCAAAACAAATAAATGTTTTATTATCTAGACATTCTACTTTGTATGACAAACTAGTTAGGACTTCGATTTCTGGTAAAAAATTGGTTTGCAATAATTACTGTATTTTAAAATAGTGTATTCGTCCAACAGTTTATATTTACACACTATATTAATAGAACTGATTACATTTTATAACTTAAACTTATAATTTTAACTTTTAATTTTGAAAATAAATACCACATATAACTATGTCATTACCCTGTATTAAATAACAAATTCCATAAATAACTATTCTATTAATCCATTAAAAGGAAATGTAATAGGCTTTTTATTATTCGGGGGGATGAGAAAAAAATTGGTAGACCAGATCACAGAGAAATATATAGGACCAGATCGGTTATGTAAGATGTAAACTAGATCGGCTAGATGTTTAGATTAGATTCATGAGGTTTGGTTCGGTTTTTTAAATTCACAACTAGTATATCACGGCGAATAAAATTACCCATCGATTTTTGCGGAATTATAATTGACTTGATTACTGAGTATGATCTGCTATACTACCAAGTTCACACCATTGACTTTTAGCCGTAGCCTGTAGACGAGTCTAATCTGTTTCAAGCATCTGGGCTGATGTGCCCAATGGCTTGTGGTCCGCTTGAGGGGGCATCGACTGTTAAGATATTGAGTCAATGTTTATACTCTTTGCACCTTATATTCTAAACAGCAATCGCTATACCATAACGTCACGTTTTTCTTTACGTGTTGTGTTGTTAAGTTATGAAAAAAAACACAAATGTAAACATAACCTACCATGTGACACGCCGTATTAACTTCTTGAACCCTAGCTTAAGTTCTAGTGTTGTATTACGTTGTTTTAGTTCAAATTGTTTGTTTGCGTTTGAATAGTTACCTATGTCTGTATGGGTTAGAGTATAAATTATTGTTTGGCCAGTTCCTTAAATTCAAATGAACAAGGATAGGGCTAGGCCTAGCCTACTGTACTTCATTTGTTCGTTCTACCCGGTTGAACTTGTAGTCCTGACAGTTAATTAAAGGTAAATCTAATTTATATTTTCAATTGTGGAAATATGCAAAATCAGTGCTATAGGCTGTAGGAAAGTCTGAGAAGAGACAAACTGGGTGAATAGATTGCCTGTTGAAATACCGGACAATTCACCACTGGAGCTCCAATGGTCGAAATAATATGTGCATGGTAGAGGTGTGTAAAAGAGTATTTAGTAGGGTTGCCATATGTTTAAGATTAATATGCAGAAAACTACCAACCCAAAGCAATTTCCTATTTCCGTAAATATTTCCTTACCCCATAAAGCTAATAAGGTTAATCAATATTTAAAATATTTTTCTTCAGTTAAATTTTTATTGACTACTATGCAAAGCAGGTTTAGATGGATATATCTGTAGAATATTGTTTCTTGTTACATTAAATACTCAGCGCTTACTATTCAATTGAAAACACTAATCTTTTATTTTTTGCAGAAAACTTCAAGCGTATTTAACTAAATTGAGCATACATTTTGTGAGGGAAAAATGGGTCAACCAAGGGAACAATTTGATGAGCTACTCGGGGGCACGGAACAGCTGCCTTCAACAGTAACACTGCTGAAGTTTGCAAATGCTAGAAGTCAGGAGATCCTCGCCTTAACGGAGGCTGTGGGTAAGTAAAGGAAAGCTTGATCGGCTGCCCAAGATTGGTAAAGAATAAAAAGTCAATTTAAATATTAACTTTAACAATTGTGTAAGTTCAGGTCATGAAGGGTCACTTGGTAGGTGCCAACCTGCCTCTGGAAAAGGGTCGCTATCTGTCATAACTCCATGCCAAACCACATTCAAGCAGTGTAGCTAAAAATGCTTTTGAGTTATCAAAACCATTTGAAGGGTAATTTGCTAATTTAAAACACTCTTAATTTTATTATAAACCACTGCAATAACTCAAAACTTTATATATTGACCTCCTGTTTTAAATTGTTTATTTATAAAATGCCAATATCTCTACAAAAAATCATCAGAAAACAATTTTTAAATGTCAGTTTTCTTTTTCAGAAGAGCCACAAAACAAACATTTGGCCTTCCAAAAAATGCCAAGGCATTTGAGGCGAAGGGCAATGAGCCACAATCCAAAACGAATGCCAAGAAGACTACGAGAAGTTCATCTAAGTCAGGTAACGTGAGATTACTGCCTAAAACACGTATTAGGCTAATAATATTAGGGTGGGCTGGTTTCAAATATCAGTTCACGGTTATATCGGTTTTGATTGAGTCTGAACTAATGGTGTGGAAAGTCTGCACTTTTGAAGAATATCATGTACACGGTTTGCTGTACAAATCTGTTAAACACAACTGGTGGTTTAACTGTCCAGAAAAATAACTTATTGTACATCTAGACTTTATATAAAAGTTAAATGGTACTACAACTTGCAAAATTTCTTTCCTCAACATTAAATTGAAAATTTTGAACTCTAGATGACAAAGTCAGGACTTCCAACCAAGGGAAAGAGGCCAAGTCGCAAGTTCCGACGGAAAGCAAGTAACCTTCTGCAAGAGTACAACCGACGTCAGCGCACGCACGTGTGGCTAGAGACGCACATCTGGCACGCCAAGCGTTTCCACATGACCACGCAGTGGGGCTACAAGCTGCCACAATCTCCCAACAACAAGAGCTTCCGAGCTTGCTACCGCGCCACCGCCAGGCACTGCTTGATACAGGTACTCTCACAAGATCAGTGACCACAAAAGTTACTTACTTCAAAAGTATACGAGGTCTGTCCAATAAGTTCGCGAACTGGTTCAATATGGCGGCCCTGAGGCGACGTAAAGCTCCGCCAACTACATCACGTGACTACTGGACATCCAATGAAGCAAGTGCTAGTTTGACAGTCGAGCTGTGCCTATCAAGCTGCCTGTGTCAGTTTATATTTTATTTGTTTTTGCTGTTCGTCAAAAAATGGAAATTGATCAAATCTCTGAACAACGAATCAACATCAAGTGATCCAGTGATGCCCTCTCATCAATTTCTGCATTTTGGAAAAAGGACAAAAACACAGGGGGCAAAATCTGGCGAAAAGAGTGGGTGGTCAAGGAGGGTGATGGAATTTGTTGCCAAAAACTCACAAACAATCAAAGCAAAATGTGCAGGGGCATTGTCATGGTGAAGATTCCATATCGCCTTGACACAAATTCGGCCTCACTTGACGACGCCACTCTCAAGCCTAAGGACGTCAACATAGAATTCAGATGTTCGTCTGCAATCATTCTAACAGTTTTCCGACGATCATCAGACACCAAGGGTCGCACACGATCAATGTTTTCATCCACACATGAGGTTGAAGGTTGTCCCTGCCTTGCATCATCTTTAGTGTCTTCACGGCCATCTTTGAAACGTATAATCCACTTGAAAATGGACGTTTTCTTCAAGGCATTATCTCCGTAAACAGCCCTCAACATATCTGTAACATCTTGAGAGCTTTTCCCTAGTTTCACTAAAAATTTGATGTTGATTCCTTGTTCAGTGATTTCATCAATTTCCATTTTTTCGACAAACAGCAAAAACAAATAAAATATATACTGACACTGACAGGTTAAAAGGCATAGCTCGACTGTCAAACTAGCACTGACGCTTCATTGTATGTCCAATAGTCTCGTGATGTAGTTGGCGGAGCTTTACGTTGCCTCAAGGCCGCCATATTGAACCAGTTCACGAACTTATTGGACAGACCTCGTATTTTTAGTTCCGTCATTAATTTACTTGTGTCCACCTGATAGTAAAACCTTAAATTATCCCCAAAGTTAAGTCTACCAACAGAAAAATGGAAAGCTATAAATGTTGAAATGTTTTTATAGAACTGAAAAAAAACATTCAGCTACTCCTTCCTATGAAGTCTTCGAGAACAAATGGCTTTGAGATGTGCTCAAAATGTAAAGCAGGTCTAAAATAACATTTGTAACATATTTTGGGGTTAAAATGGCACTAGGAATTTAATTAGTACTTAATATATAATTACCGACTGCAAGACAAATTACACGTAATTACTGCAATCAGATTTGACCGTTCCTTTGCCTACTGACAATATCACTTCTAATGGTTTTCAGGATGTGTCTTACTTGAACTGCATCGAACTTCGAGGTAAAGAAGAAGACATCTTGAAAGGTCTCAGCCAGCTGACGACTCCAGATTGTGGCCTTACATTTGCAGCAAGAGCTTCAATATTAGGAAACAGAGAGGGAAGTGTTGACGTATTTAGGAGAGGATCTTATCCTTTCCACGCAATCGGCAGAGTGACGTTCATGTGGAGACCGGAAACCGCAGAGGGTAAAAGAACTCTGTGGATATGGTGTCATCCGGCATTCTACAAAGAGTTTCTACAAGAAATAATCACAGCTTTTGGTTTTGAAATTGAAGAAATGGAGGTTGAACAGTCAAAAGAAACCAATAAAGCAAATGGAGCTGTAAAAAAGAAACCGGAGAAAAACATTGAAAAGTTGAAGTTAAAAATGAAAAATCTTGGAAATCTCCCAAAATACTCTGGCAAAAGTGTTGAAATGACTTTGTTGAAAGACACCTTGAATAGATTTCGCTTGACGGGTCCTCTAGCTCAAGTGGTTTTGACCGAGGCCTTCAAATTTGTCGACATTGACCAATTTGCCAAAAAAGAAAACGTTTCAATGGACGTAGACATGGAAGAAAGACCCCGTTCTGATTGGCTTGGCTACTACCACGAAGAAAATCAGCTGAAATGTTTGAACCAGCAACGAGCGTTTTGGGAGGTTTTGAAAAATGTGAACTCAGCAGATGAGATGTCGCCTAAGATGATTGTTTCTGCGGTCGTCATGGATCCAAGATTGACGATGCCTAACACTCGTATAAAAGCAGTCAATGATGAAGGTAATGAGTGACTTATGTACAATGTAGAGTGTATTGTCTGATTCCTACTTATCGTTGCCATTCAGTATGGTTTTAAAATTGTAGTAAGTTATAAGCAAAACAAAAACAGTTATTTGGTTACAGTTGTAGTTTTAAAATTGATAGAATCATGAAATACGAGTACAGTACTTACTTGATTGACATTACCCACCTTCAAAGTTAAAAAAAAGTAATATGCTAGGAAAATTAAAAATATTTTATGGTTAATATCTTGACATTTTAAACATTCCTTCGCTTAAGTTTCAAGCAAAATAATTAGGACTCCAAGAACTACTTAGAAAGATGTTCACTTAATATTCCCAAAACTGGCGTAGGGACAGTAGAGGAAAATTAGTACCTAAACACCTATTTTATTGTGTTACATATTTATCGGAATCATTGCAGTGTGCAGTCCCCAAGCAGTGATCTCGGAAGGGCTGAACGCTCACAGCGCTCTGTGGGATGCTGCGCTGCGCAACGTCGTGACTCACAGCAAGATGGCTGCCGCAGAGTTGAATCAGTTGCGGTCGCGTGCACTAGTGCCAGGACTCTCAACGTACGAGTCACTAGGGCGCGAGAACGTCAGTCATGTGCCACTTGTGCTGGTGCAACGGCCTGGGTCGCAAGGTATGCATTTTGTTGTAAAGCTTGTGAATGTAACAGAAATTTGGTTTAAAGTTAGTAGGGATGTGTAAGAACTCCAACCAACTTAGGGGTGCGTTAACTTTTCCAATCTCTACACCAAAAAATAGCGTCCTAAACAGGGGACTACAAGAGCATGTTTTGAGCAACTTTTTCTGATTCAATAAAAAAATTACTTCTAAAACCTCGAGTACTCGTCCAGTTTTACCTTGAACACATCCTCATGTAATGATTACAGGGTTTGGGAGCGGGTGGGATGTGATCGTGCCGGCAGGGTGGGGGGTGCCGGTGTGGCTGGGGCTGGTGTACCGAGGAGCCCGGGCGGGGGGACTCAGGGAGTCTCAACACCTTGGCCTGGAGATGTGTCGAGGCCCCGCCCTCCAGCCGGACACACTAGCCGGGCGGGACCTCGCCCTACAGCGAAGAGCGAGCGGCATGGAGAAACACTTCAGGTAACAGCAAGCAGTTTCTGTCTGACAAGGTATCCCGCGTACAGGAATTTTTGGAAACCGGTAATTATGTGGGAATTTGTCTCTAAACCACTAGACAAAATTGTGTGGGAATTTTGAGAAGGGAGGGAACTTTTGTGAAAGTTCTTTGCAAACGCAAGTCCCGAGTTGGCTGCCAAAATGGGCGGGAGTAACTATGATTCTTTTAAGATAGCATTTCAACAGCTTTTCCTAACGTGAATTGTGCCTAATAATATTGTACCACAAAGCTGGGAAATCGGCATAAGTTACCCAGGAAAATACGGAAATTTAACTTTTTCTGAATGGTGGTGAAGTATTGTATATTAGAGCCATAGTTATTTTGCCAGAATTATTAAGTTCAGCCATGTAATACGTTAGCTGACAAGTGTGAGTTGTAGCCAAAGGAGTCCAGGAAAGAAGGGGTTGTTTATAATGTTATGAAAATAATATTTAAAACATCTTTAGATTAAGACGTTCACTTTAATACAATATGTTTCACAGTAATTAAGATGTTGTGTACACGAGCAAAATTGGCTGGTAACTAACGTATTTCATGGTCTTTGCTAAAGTGCTTATGGTCTTGTAATAACAATTGTTTTGTACGGTTAGTTTTGGACAGTTAAAAGAATTTATTTATTCAGGATTTGGTTGTATTTTCAGACTGCCTCCAGACAAACGTGTGAACTACGCTAAGCTCGGAGTTGCAGCGCCGTTCCACTGTCCTTGGGAACAGCTGTTGCAAGATTGGGCGCCAGGAGAAGAATCCAGAGAATTCTACGTCATAAGAAACCGACGACAACTCGACTATTTAGAAAATCTCACAAGTCGGAGGAAACCACAACCTGAAATTGCTTTCAGTGAAACTGACAAGTGTTGTGGTCTTGTGCAAGTAGAACTGGAAATGTGTGGACGAGGCACTGTTGGCGAATTCTCGATGATTTGCAAGTTGGAAAAGAAAGACATGAAACTTGCCAGAGACAAAACAGGCAGAGGCCCGTTGGAGAGTCAACATGAAGACGTCAACGAAGAAGCGAGAAAATCCCTCAGAGAAAATCACCTGATGAAGTTGAAACGTCTGAGAAAGAAACGAGTTAAAGCTAGAAGAGAGTTGGAAGAACAAGGGATTTTCACCGTGAAGGAAAAGCCTTTCAAAAGTCCCACAGAAGAAATCGTTAAAGAACAAGCAGAAGTGATGAAGGAGTTATGGCTACCGAGGGAAGTTAAGAAGGTGAAAACGTCTTGTAGTCGGAATATAATCGGTTTTGTTGTGTTTGGTGACTACTCCTTTGCTCGTTCCAAGTCTGTCGGTTACGGGTTTGTCGCTTTAGCACCGTTGTTGAGTGTTTTAGAGAAACAACAGGGTCAGGTGTTGGTTAGGAACGTGACTTCGTTACAGTACAACTTCGCAAGACTGAAAGTTTTGCATCATAGCTAACAGATTGGTCGATAGTTGTTAACTGAAGTGCATTTGGGTGCCATTATGTGAAATATTTTAGTGTACAGACCAGTGTTTTTGTCAAAAAAGTTCTTATATTTGTATAATTTAAAGATAATTAAAATTGTTCTAATTTTGAGAATTTAAATGGACCTTACGAATATAAGAACCAATATCAAGACTCAAGCTTTCATCATTTTTGTGTTAGACCATAAATTTAATATAACAATGAACGACTCAATATTTTTGTATTTGGTTGGTTCTGTTTTGAACGACTTAGGACCAGTAAAATTAAATGTTAACTTCTATATTTTTTAATTTTTACCTTAAGGATAGCAATAATTTGTTGATAGTGTATAGTTTTATTTGTAAAAAAACATTTAAGACTGGTTTTGTTTCTAAACACAGAGTTTTTAATAACTAATGTTAACTTCAAACTTGCAATAATTTTGTAAATATAATCAATTAAAAATCAAAAGTAGTTTTACTTTTAATCCTTTCCAATACAATTAATTAAACATATTTTAAATATTTAATTGCTCGTAACAAGTGTTTTGGGTGCTGGGAGGTAATTTGTTCACATGACTGACTTCAAAAAAAGCCACTTGTCGTCGTGTTTGTTAGTGCGTGTCCGTGTGTAGGCCTACTGTAAACTGTTGTATCTGTGTTAATTTATTTTACTGAGATCTCGTAATTCGTTTGTTGTTAGTAAATATCAACGTTTGTACGTTGTGTATAACAATTTATGAAAATAAAAATCATACAAATCTTATGTGTATTCATCTAAGATAAAAAAAAAAGTGTGTTTTAAAAAAATTGTATTTTAGGATTTTTTTGTGAGTGTGTGAATGTCTACTTAACAAAGTCCACATGGATGAATCAGAAGATTTTCAAGCCTGAAGATGACGATTATTCGTCGAAACATGTAGCCAACTGATCTAACTACAAACAATTTGAACTGTTTGACGGAGGTAATAACCTAATTTTAGTCATTTGCCTACAAGTTCAGGTAGTAGGATGAGCTCACCAGGGTTTCTCACTTTAGATACGAATGACTGAAGGAGAGGCAAGTCACAAAACCAATGGGAAAATTCCCCTAGCTCAACTATCTTCTGATAATTACCGTCAGTTATATTAAAACACTTTGTATGGACCCTTTTTGACAAAACCTTCACACTGAATTTTATTTTCACCATTAATAAACTTATTATAACAGCGCTTACAAATTTTGTCAACATACTCATCCGCCATCTTAATAGGGGAAAAGGAGGGACAAGGTTACACATAGTAATGTCAGAAGCATTCAAAAAGTTTCAGGTATTTCAAAGTTAAGAGGAGAGTTCTTCTATTCTGGAACACCTGGTGTATGACATTATATTTCCTTTTGTATGTCAGCCCCAAATGTTTTGGTTTAAACGAAACCCAGTATCAAATTCTGTATGTAAATCCCTTTGTCATTTGACACTGTCAAAGTAATCAATTAGAAATAGACACATGAATATTTAAGACAAAGAACAATATTATCAAACTCAACACTGACTCAGTAAGGTCCACACCACAAACACGCTGTCGATCGAATGACAGGATCTTGATTGGTGTTGATTACTAATTGAAAGTGTAGTGATCGTTTTCCTTTTCTATACCTGAATTGCTAGTTAGCGGGTTGAAAACTCAACGACACCAATGTATGTCGGATCCGGGTGACGGATTGGTATGCTCATCACCCGTGGCGGGTTCGATCCCCGCAGTCACTACTTACATTTTAAGTGAAATACCACTAACGCTAGGTAAAGGTCGAGTTTGAGTGGTAGAGAGGACTTTGTAGTCCTAACTTTGCACTACTAATACTGGTAAATGTAGTTTACGTCATTTGAACAAGAAATAGATTCCAGTAGTTTTCAAGCTTGTTTTGTTTTGATGGAAAACCCACAAAATGTGGAAAATCAGTTTAATGTTAAACATTAGGGGCCGTTTTTTCAATTCAGCCTTAACCGGCGGTTAAAATTAGGACAGGGAGCCAACCAATAGGAAAGTTGGATATTTTTTAGGTTAAGTTTTACGTTGTCTGTTTTGATTTTGCATTTTGGTGTTACAGTTTGTATTTAGCTATATTAGCATAATGTGTACATGATAAATTCAATAAAATTGTAAAAGTATACCTTTATTGCATGAAAGATCTTCAAATAATTCATTTAAATACTTTGAACGTTGCGTGAAAATGTAAACATTGCAGACTGTAAACAACTTAACCGGCGGTTAGTTAATCAGCTGCTAACCAGGCAATTGAAAAAACGGCCCTAGGTGGAATAGTTTTAAACATGGGTTGCATATAAAACCAAATGACTGAATTGAAACTCTTTATTTGTTTTCTATTCAACAAAAATTAAGTAGAAGATGTTCATAACAAAATAATTAACTCTAAGGTGATGATTTAACATATGATTATAACATTGATAAAGCTTGATTTATACACTTAGTGATAGTAAAATATATTCTTATCATACAGTATCCTAACATATATGTAAAAAATCTTAACCTAAAAAACGGCTTCATAAGCTAAGTCTATGTGCAACTTTGATCGTGAGTTAAGAGTTATGTTGTTGATATTATGGAGGGACCATTTTATTCACATTTTTAAATTAAATATTGTTGGTATACAGTAAATAATTTTAACAGAACTTTTTACGGAGATGGGTCAGTTGTCAAATTAGATATTACGATTTTGACAGGGAAGCAGGTTTACATTTAAAACAGTCCACTTCTTGATAAAAACACAAACAGGACACAGAAAATTTCACATCTTCTGACCTAATTTATCTTTTTCAATAAAGCACTGAGTTTTCTGTGCCCTTCTTGAGTTTTTATCTAGAAATAGACGTTTTAAAAGTAAGAGTGCTCCTATCAAAATCCGACTTGTAAACTTTAAACTGTCCACTCCTGCCAACAAAACTTCTAATTTATAATTCTCCTAATATCATCAACACATTTTCATAAAAGTTATCTACACTAGCTGCAATATTCGATCTTAAACCTAACAGTCCAAAGAGTCTGTAGTTTATTAAGAACAAAACATCGGTTCAAAAAATGAGTTGATTCTTGCATGGCTTCTGCTGTCTTGGCTTTATTTGTTTAATCTATCAAGGGACATATTTTTTAAATTTTAAAAAGTTAATTTTTATGTGTAATTTATAACAGTTGTTACTTTTAATATAGTTCTTCCGGTTCACACCACGTTAAAACATCATAAAAATTAGCTTGAAATATTTCTGTTTCACTGTGGAAGACCATCTTCAGTCAGGCTTTGATTGGCTGAAAGTCTCAGTAACTGAAGATAGTACTCCAGCAGACCGAAATATCTCAGGCTATCATGAATATCATGATGTTTTGACACGGTGTGAACTGGAAGAACTAGATTATAGTTATGACACCGACCGAAAGCCTAAGGGTTAAGTGGTTATCTTGAAAGTCATGCAAGAAAAATTCCAATCGCACCCATCCGTAATAATAACGAACCGGTGCTACCTTCCAATTTAAGATATCAAAAGTTACAGAAATTGTCAATACTCAAATTTAGATACTAGCCGAAAGTTTACCAAACTATTTTAAACTCTCCAAATTTTGAATACAGTAGAGTCTCAATTATCCGACCTACCGGGGCAATTTAAAATCTGTCATTTATCACGAGTTTTCGCGGAAGGCTATTGCGCGAAACAGCCCCTTTCATCACACCCGACTGTACGCAGCAGATTCCCGTACGATGCAGCCCTTTCCTACCGACTGCACGATTATATTCAAGGCGTGCTAGGTGACAGGTTGGTGACTGCACTTTCCTACCCAACTGTACGCATTGTTTTAGTACGCTACATGAATTTTAAAAGATTCTTATGTGTAAATAAAATTACTTTAACACATTTTCAATTTTTCTGATATCCGTGTTATCCGACCTTGCCGCGGCCGGTTTAGGTCGGATAATCGAGACTCTACTGTATTTACTTGTTGTCAATTTGGATAAATTACTAAACCACACTGTAGAGATACAAGCCGTATCTTGCTGTTGTTGTGTTCTCACTGTACAGACTCTGTCGGACGTTTCTTATCAGTAAGGTCATGGCAAGCGCTCACAGACACTTATGGAATGGCACTGCTGCATCGATTGTGCTTTTGTTACGTCAGTTGAGGTCACAGCCAAGGGGGCTTTAGTCTGTCTAACATTAAGAAAATAAACTTGCGTAATAAGTTTAATTTTAAAATTATTGATAGTTTTACAAAATTTTAACACAGACTTTTCAGGTGCCCCCAAAAACAAATCATGGGAGTTAAACTTGTCAAACATTGCAAATTTAGTAGCACCAAAGTAAAATACAGAAAATTTCTGCCCAAACACACTGTTTTTTCGCTTTCTTACCAGTAACATTTATTTTAAACACGTCAATACAAAATTTCATAAAACAAAGTTTCTTAAAATTTTAAACAGTAATATCTTGTAACAAGTTGATATGTAAGCTCAGGTAAGTGAGTGATGTACCGACGGTTGATTGGTTAGTTGAGGGATCTCTGGCGTGTGATTGGTCAGTAGCGGAATGGAGCCCAGGCCCCGGTCTGCTCGTCTCTCCGGTAGTAGTGTGGCCGGTTGTCTCTGAACACCGTCACTGCCGGGAACGGGTTGTCCTGGATGTACTTGAGGGTTGTTCGGATCTGGAACATGCATGAGTAAATTTAACTTTTAGGCTACAAAATGTTATGTAGGTCTATGAGAGGAGTCGACAGATAAGGGAGTTCAACAGGATCTCAAACCATACATTTTGGGACATTTTACCTAGTATAGAGGAGGAGGATGATGGTTTTGGTTTCTTTGATTTATATTGAAAAATTAAAAATAGGGCAAGCGTGATAAAAGCACATGTTTACATCTTATTTTTGGCCGAAGCCTACTGACAAGACCTAATGTTTAGCCAATCAATAGCATCTTTAACCCTTTGAATGTCATTTTATTTTAAATTTTTAAAAACTTTCCGCCAGTCCCCTGTTAGCAAAATTTCAGCAAAACCGCTCTCTACGGGTGCATTACCAGTCAGAACCACTCACTTGAATAAGCGTTCCTAGCTCAAAGTACCACTCGCCTCACTGGATTTGATGAGCCATTTTCTCTTCAGTGATCCTCAGAGGGTCATTGTGGCCCCACACCGAATGATCAACGACTAGCATTGCACCATACCAGAGTGCACCTGTGGGATTGACTGTGACAGACAGGGCCAACTGTCCGTCACTATAACCACTAAACCAACTGTTTGTGGGCTGTCAAACTCACACTTGAGTTGCCGTCGAGGAGTGGTAGTTTGTGTTCTCTGCTAGGTGCCGTTAGTGTAGCGTAGTCCTCGCATATCAGAGACTGTTTCAACCGCAACCTATACTGCACATCCAAGCGTTCAAAAAGAAATAGGTTTGTCGACGAGACCTCAAAGGGTTAAGTGTTCACTGCTGCCCGGCTCCGAATCGCCTGCCATCATCGACCACTTCGGTAAATGTTCATAATCAACTCTTGAAACCCTATATAAAATCAATCTAAGTTTGAAAATGTGTTTCGAAAAGCTTCTTTACAAGAGGGTTAGGCCAGTTATCACATTTGTGGTTTCACACAAAATTGAAAAGCGTACATATCTTGACTTGATTAATTCCAAAATAAAAAATTCTGACCCAACAGGCTGTCTAGCCTTCAAGAAAAGCAAAATTCTTGTATATTTCCCACATGGCGATCTCTAATCTCCTGTTAGCATTGATAGGAACCACAACTTTTACATGACCGTTTGCAATGATCTCTAGATTACCGTTAACCTCTGCGACTTTCGTGACCATTCTTCTCAAATCCTCCCAGTTTTAAGTCAAAATTCCCACATAAATACAAATTTGTACGTATAAAATTCTTGTACAAATCTTTTATGCTGGACACCCTGTCTAAGGAACGCTAAATTAATAAAGGGATTAGCCTGACTTGATTGACGCTCGCCTCAAAGAGCAGAAAACAGACAAATCAACCGGTTTTATTCCAACGACTCACCATCATGACGAAGTGGGGGGGCTCGATGTCGGGCGTGGTGGACAGATGCTGCAGAATCACTTCGTCCGGCTGCTCCAGCCACAGGTCCACGCCGCGCAGGGGGTTGTAGTTGAACGGGCCGATACGCAGCAGACCCAGCCCGCAGTCGTAGATGTCGAGAATCTGCTCCACCAACACGACCAGATAGTGTTAAATTCATGACTCCGACCAGGAGGAGGGTTAAACGTCAAGAGATTCAAGAAAGTTTGCACCCACTTCATTCATTTCATTTGGACCCACTTCAAGTTTGTCTCTTATTCTAGCAGTAGTGGAAGACCAAAACTAAGCTGGAGATCTTTATTTCTCAAGCTCAAAGCCACCAATCAGTAAAATTCGGAGGAAAAGCCATGTATTTGGTGAACCTCGGAAAACTAGGAAAATTCTTGTTCATTACTATTTTCTTACATTATATTTTATTTTATATACTTAATCTAGTAATCTGTGGTTATACAATGAATGAAACTCAATTGTTTTTGTGCTAGAACATGCAAAATTTCTGCCCCTGGTAATTTAACAGAAACCAAAAAAAAAGGTTGTAAAGTTTGTCTTGTTTAACTAGGCAAAGTTAGGACTGCAAAGTCCTCTCTACCACTCAACCTCGACCTTTACCTAGCTGTAACTGTATAGTACATTACAAATTGTAAGTGTTGACTGCAGGAATTGAACCTGCGCCACCAGAGTGGATGACTTCCAGAGTGCACGCGATACCAATCCGCCACGAATCCGCTAAACTAATATTGGTTAAAATAAACCATTTTTCAAAATATCTCTTACATTTAAGAGTACACAATTCTAAAACTGTATGAAAATGAAATATGTTTTTGGACTGTAGCAAGTTTGTATCACTGCTAGTTTCCCACTCTTAGCCAAAAGGAAAAGGAAAACTTGATTAATTACATGCTTTGAACACAGGAGACACCCTATTCAGACCGTCAAATGGTGCCATTGCTATTTCTACAGCGTGGGAAAAGTATTTTCAACAAGAGGAACGATTTACAAGTCTGTCTTTGTTACAAATATTGTAGACTGACAAATTCCAGTTCTTGAAGTGTTTTGAATAAAGATCTAAGTTTTCTAAAACTTTCAGGTGAGAATCGATTATTTCATAAATTGTAACACTTCAGACTCAACTTACCTGTTGGCCTCCCGTCAGATGCCTCGCACACCTCAGAGCTTGTTCCGGACCTTTGTCCGGGAATGTGGCGGGGAATATTTCTCCAGTCTTAACGTTCACACCTGCAAACATACACATACCGTAGTTATCAGACTAAACACTGAGTGAGAGCAAAAGCTAAAGTAACTTGGCTAGCCAATTGGGTATGCATCTACAAGTATTTTATGTCAGGGTCCCAAGGTGTTGGAAAATTCCTGACAAAATTAAAATCTCAAAAATCAGGCAAAGAGAAGGACTACTTTGGGGATGTTTAGCAAATTTGTAGCTATTATCCGCAGAAAGGGTTATTTAAAGGAAACGTTCGGCAGATGGGGTATTTTAGGAGGATTTTTGATAGTCAATCAGTTTTTTTTGTTATAATTTTACCCTGATTGCTGAAATATCAGATTTTAAACAGGGTGTCCAGCGTTAAGGAAAACAAAATTCCCGAATAATTCCTGTATTTTTCCGCATATATTTTGCTAATTTCCCGGATTTATCTACCTTAATGTAGTCATGGTTACTCCCGCCAATTTTGGTATTTTTACGAAACCAACTTTTTCTAGCGCTTGCGACGAAATAATGACTTTCATTACCGTTCAAGACGATCTCTCGACTCCCGCTAACACATGCAGCGAAATCACGACTTTGGTTATTGTTAACGACAATCAATTGACTCCCGCTAGTGCCCCCGACATGATCACGACTTCGATACCGTTCACAACGATAGCTAGACTCGTCTGTGACATAATCACCACTTTCGCGACCCCTGTTGCAAAATTTCCCGGTTTAGGCACAAAATTCCTGCACAATTCCGGTATTTTCCCGTATCTCGAAAATCCCATACAATTCCCGGAGTTCCCATATGCTGAACAGAGTTAAAGCAAATTATCCTAATCACTACAACCTTTCTAGGGTTAAATGTTTTTTGAAGTTCTTATGTTTACTTTTGCTTATAATTATTGCAATTAATTGTAGGTGTCCCCTTTTCCAAAAAGGTATCCCTTTTCTATTGAACTGAAGTTTTACAAAAACATTCCTAAATTTAATGCGAATGTCTGTATCAGAAGTATAATATGCTTTCTGACAAACATAAAAAGATCCCTAAATAAAACGTCTTCAAATAACTTTTTTTGAATTGAAAACGCTTTTTTAAAATTTGTTTGTGGTTAATAAAACTATCAGATCACTAAATCACTATTTGAGATGCCGACCACTCTCATGAGGGTATTTTAAGGCAAATATGTGGTGAGGGATGAGTGTGATGAGTGGTAGTAACGAGTTATGAGGTGTAGTCAAGTTACAAACTAAGGCCGACTCTTCCTTAGAATGGGTCATTAATTAATAGCCCAATGACCGATGGAAATACAGGGACCAACGGCTTAACGTGACTGGGTGATGGTCTGATATGTCTAACGATGGTGGGAGTTGATGCGGGTATATCAGATGATCACTGAGATATCTGAGCCGCTTTAGACCTATATCATCCTCAAAACCTGACCTCTATTACTTAAGAAAAACTAAAACCATTAATGGTCTTACCTGCTCCATAGAGAATTGGCCAGTGCACTCCGTTTCTGACTATAGTGTTTAGTTCTCCTATACAAGCCAGCACTAAGTCTATTTCTATTACTTGTTTGTGAAACGAATCTGTAAACACAAAAAGCTGGTTAAATAAAGTTTTATAAACGAAACCAAGAGGGAGAATGTTTATACACTATACAAGCAAACAATTTGGATGTCTAATGACTTAGCTTGCATAAGGTCTCTACTATAGTCTAATTTAAGTTAAATTCACGGTCAAGCTGTATGACTAGTTTTCAAGGTTAAAAACAGATGTTGGTACTTTTAAATAGTGATAGTTACTCCCGGCATTGGTTTTGAGTCATAATTACTTGGGTCGCCCAGTCTATAAACGTTATATTTCACTCCCAAAATAACTTTTGAGTACTGTTTTGAGAGCGGTTTAAATCTTGAGGCAACTTCCGAGTGCTGTAAAAGTTCTATGATATGTAATGAGTGATATCAAAGATTATGTTATAATAGGTAGATGAGATGCCGAAGAGCTGAGGCAGGAAAATCAACATTGTTGCGGCAGCCCGAGCACAGATAGCACCGCGAGGGATTTTGTTTAAACGCCTCAAGTAGAGCCAGTGACACAAGCAAAAGTTCATTCATTCTAAAAAATCGCACAATTTGGTCACATTTAAGCCATCATCAGACAAACTCAAGCATAATGACGAGGGGTGAATAAAATGGCATGAGACGGCAGCGCTATCTGTGCTCGGGCTGCCGCAACTATCTTGATTTTCAAGCCTTAGCCATTCAGCATCTATGCGCCATCTACCAATTATGACATAATCTTTGGTCCCATTATTGACCTACGTTAACTATCGTTTTGACCTGCGTTAAGTTCAATGTTACTCCCTCAACCGTTTCCAAATACATGTATTTATTTTTGCCCTTTTGAAAATACCCAAAGATTTCAACCTCTCAGTTTGTTCAAAATAAAAATAATCATCCCACCAACATTAACATCAAAAACGTAAAGCACTCACGCATGAGGTTGTAGAACAGTTCTTCCGAGTAGTTGTGTGAGTCTGAGAAGCCGCCGATGAGCGAGAGCTCGTATCGACCCTCCGGGTATCCGGCCATGGCCAGCTCCTGTACTCTGTGCACCATGTTCAGCACTCCCTCCTCTGTCCCGGCGCCGTCAAAGTGCGCCAGTCCCACCGCTCCTGACCCTGTGTACAGATATACTCGGTCGGTTGTTTGCATAAGATGAGTAAATTTACCTGTGTCACAGTTAAGACATAATGTCTACATTGGTATTTGTTCAGAAGAGGACTTATAATCTTATGAATAGCTTGTTTTGGGGTAAAACTGATTACGAGCCGGGCGGCTAACACTTTGGAGAAGGCTCCTGCAAATATAAAAATTTGTTTCTGGGGTGCAACGGTCATTTAAAAGGTGGCTTCCGACCAATAAAGCTTGAGGACTATTTTACGAGCAGCAATGGCGCACTTCAACGCACTCATGGTAAGAGTGACAGTCTCTGTCCCACTGGTTCAACTTAATCAGTCAAGTTATTATCAGAAGTAGGTTAGTTTTTTTAATGTTGAACATACCAAAGGGTTAAAAGTATTTTTTTTAGGAAAGGCCTTGTGCCAGACTTTAGCGAAGGTTAAAGAGCGTGCATTTTGGGACTTTCCCTCAGAGGCTGAAACAGGCCTGAACCCCTCTATAGTGCAGACTGCCTGTGTCCCAGTATTTGTCACACTTCAACATTGACACCATTCGATATCAATGCAAAAATATTTGGATGGGTGAGAGTTCCAAAAATGTCAGTCTCAGCGATAAAATAATTAAAAAAAAAGCTCAGTGGTATTAAAAGGGCTCAGGTACCAGGGCTACAGTAATTAACTTTTAAGGACCCCCAAGATTGGAAAGTCACATTAGCCATTTGTCCAGTGTGCATTGTAAAACTAAAATTAATTAACTTAGGGTCACTTGGTTTATTCATGAAGCTATGGTTTCTAGGAAAAGTTCCCACTAAATTACGGCCCGTTATTGTATGAACGTAAGACGGTGGACGTAACACAATATTTAAACAGATGTAGACAAAAACAACTTTTGACATGTTGTTTTTTTAGTTGACCCTCAAAGTTTATTTACATTATGTAGTAATGGACAAGCTATGACTTTGTTTACAAAACAAAATGTGTCACCTGACGAGAAAACCTTAACTAGCTTTCACGCTAACTTTACGTCCACCGCTTTCTAGAAACCACTCTCATCTGATTGTATTGAAAACAAAACTCACCGTCATATTACGGCCGTAATGTAGCGGTCACCGCTTTCTAGGAAACCATAGCTTAAAGGCTCATTCTGGGGAAAATTTAGCCCTTATGTGCAACAAGATGACATCTCTTCATCTAACTAAATTCAAAACACTCAACACCCCAAAGTAGAACAACAGGCAAGCTTCCGACATTGTCACAGAATGATTCATGACCCTGCAGAAAGATAGATCATGACTTTGGCTACACAGCGAGTCATAGTTACTCCTGCCGAGGTTTGCAGCAGATGTATGGGACAAGTAATTGATACATTCATGGCCTGAACTTGATGAAAACACAATGAAAGACCCGACCTATTATTTCATAAGTTACAAAATGCAGTGTGAATTAGTAGAACCTTGCAGTAAGATTTTCAGGTTTCCTAATTTTAGCTATAACCTTTGAAACTATTCTGCTTTGGGGCTCATAATACTCGCTATTTTTATTATATTTAACTTAAAATACCTCTTAATAAGTGGTCATTGCCTCTTAACAATGTGCATTGTAGAACCTCTTATGAGAGAGGAAAGAAGAATCAAACCTAAAATCTTTTGCACAGAGAGTTGTATATCTCCCACTGAGCTACAAATGTAGGTAACTTTTCTATAAACTAACTTAAGAGCTTAGTTTTACAATTAATTTTATACAAAAACTCACCTGTATGCCTTAAAATAGCTATGATACACGTCGTCACATCATCAGTTCCTATTATATTTACATTCTCTGAAACATAAAGCACAATAAGTTAATTTCAAACAGATATAAACCTATACATTTATTTTATTGTGTTTGTTTTTGGGCCATTTGAATATATAATTTAAAATTAACTAGAGTTTAAATTAACTCATTTAAAATAACACAAATTGCTTTAACGTATCAAGGTGAATGTAACAACGCTACCCTACATCTGTCAAGTCTAGGCTATATCATGACTAAGTTACTTACTATCGTGAGGGACAGTGACAGCCATTTCTCGCTGTTGGACGTACAACAGGCCCATGGAGCCGACAACCTTGGTAGGTACGGAGGCGAACTGAGCCGCTGACTCTCGGTAGACAGGGTGTGCAAGAAACAAGCTGCGAGTGTCGGGGGGAGGCTCCTCCTGGCCCACTCCTCCGATCACCACCACCATCCTGAAACAATACAGTATTGTTTGAAAAACAAAACACTGGAAGCGTAATCCCCGGTAAGTCTAGTAGTGAAAACTGTATATGTAATAACAAATTGTCGAGATCTAACAAGTTGTGGCATCGCCAAGGAAGTGTTGCTCCAACCGAGTGACGTTCCAAGTGGTAAAGTTGTTTAAATACCACCCTTTTCCAATATATATTTTGATTAGAAAGGATCGGTGTGAAATTAAATCTCTTATTCTGACATTGTGGCTTGATTTTAACCTAGTTCAGAAACATCCTAATGACCGATTTTTCTCAGTAGCCACATATATGTGTCAATAATTACTTGTCACTGAAGATTATCAGTTATGGGACAGGCCATAAACAATTGGAAACTGAGTAGGGCAAGCCTAGGTGTCGTATTTGAGATGTATATAACTGATATGTAAGTGACAAGCCTAGACTAAATAAACAGCTGTTTTAGGGACATTGAAAATTGCTCGTTTTTCAAATTTACAAAGGTTTTATGCCTACAAAGACCTAGGTAAATCTGGAAGCAAGCTACTACTACTCAAGTAAGATAGGTTCAATTTACAAGATAAAGTCTAAGACATACTGCACAGTCGCAATCAATCAAAATGAGTGAAGAACTATAAACTAGGGCTACCCCTCGGCTAATTACCTGAGTCTTTGGACAAGATAAAGCGTGGAATAATATGATGTCGATCAAAATTTTCGAAAATGAAACTGCGTAATAAAGTTACATTCAATGTTTCCGTAAATAATTACGAACGAAGATTTTAGCTACTAATGACTGAGATAGGCCTAATAGTTGTTTCTTTTTCCTAGCATGTTCTTTTTCTTTAAACGTCAAGTCGTCCACAGATGTTTATATGCAGTTAAACAAAAAGGGTCTGCTTAGTACTGTATGGAAGAACGAATTCACTGCAATAGCTACAACCATTGAGTTTAGCCAGTTTTACTTGTTAAAAAAACACACTCATTCATTTCAGAGTGCTCATTTCCGAGTAAGTCTACTTATGCACACGAAAACCAATAATTCCAACATAATAGGGACGAAAGTATCCTAAAACGGTAAAATATTATTGTGAAACTAAAATGCAAGAAAAAAACTCACGGTACAGTTTTTCATTGTTATTAATATGTGTGTGAATGTTTTAACGGTTAATGTATAGTCAGTATCAAATAATCCCGCTATCGTTCAGAAAAATGAATGTATGTTTTTATATTTTCTTGTATTTAATTAAATTCATAAAATAAGATTTCTAGAGTTTTGCTATCTGATTAGAAAGTGTGACAGATACCAGTTGGGTCTTGTACTAGGGTACGCGTACGGTTATCACCTACGTCCTCGCTAAACGGTAAAATACCTGTCGTTTCACATATTCCAGTATGACTGCACAATTAATCTTGCCATCAAAGCCCAAAGGTGTCGTGTTATCTGTCTTTCTGTCATCACATATAATCTGAGTTGTTATATTCTCTCTTTGGTTTGAGAAATGATGCTCGTGGTTCGTGGACATCACGTGGGCGGCCGAGGTGACGGAATCCGACTCATATACGCACGTGGTTCACAATAGAGCTTTGTCCGTCTGTCTGTCTGATTATAATGTCATTATCCCCGTTACGTCACACTATTGCCCATTGTATTCTGCCACGGACCGTTATTCTAGGTGTCGGAGAGGAAAATGCCAACGATAACCAGCTTGTTGAGCTTGTCAAGAGAGAAATTACCAGTGGAGGTAGTTTGACCCGCGCGTTGATTTTAAACGTTTGTAGTATAAATTATATGTACCTGCGGTTCTAATAATGTGCAATATAACCAGCGCAGTAAACAATCTAGTTTGGATATCTAATTTAAGTCCTCATGAGGAACGTAATGGGAGGATTAAACAATTTCGTTCTAAGTTAATTTAGCAAAGAAGATGCACAAAATAATAGAATGTTTTTCTTATCCTAAAATTCAGAGTAACAAAGACATATATGTAGTCAAACCTTAATTTTCTGAAGCCATTTTAAATCACGTTTTGAGGCATGAATGGGTTCGAAATGTTCAAGTAGAGAGGGTAGAACTTAGGACTCACAATCAGGAGGGGCGTTTATCATTTCTCCAGGTCCCTTAGACGGCGGACACGGCTGAAAAACGTGATAAGAGGGTTTAATGAGATAAGGCACCCTAAGAAGGCCACTATCTTATCAATTATCGTTGCCAGAAGAGCAAGATAATCATCTCGGAGCGATAAGTAAAGCCATTAATTAACTATTAAGTAGGGTGGTTCAGCGGACGGCGTTCCTTAACCAAATGAAACCGTGTCAAAATAGCTAACCGGTATGAACTTCACAATAATTCTCTAAAATTCCTAAGAGAAAGTATTTCCCACGCCAATTTGTGATTGACATTAAGTTATCCGTCCACATAAGGTAACAGCAAACATATGGCATTTTGTGGTGAAAGCCTGTCTGTAAGGCGACATCGGGCTGAACACTATCAACACCCCATATAAGGACTGAAGTTGAAGTATAAACCGGACTTGCGAGTGTTCTCTCATGTGGGATATTTCACTGTTAACATCAGACAATCAAACACACTCTATGTTGTACACTAAATCACTATTTGAGATGCCGACCACTCTCATGAGGGTATTTTAAGGCAAATATGTGGTGAAGGATGAGTGATGAGTGGTAGTAATGAGTTATGAGGTGTAGTCTTGTTACAGACTAAGGCCGACTCGTCCTTAAAATGGTTCATTAATTAATAGCCCAATGACCAATGGAAATACAAGGACCAACGGCTTAACGTGACTTCTGAACCACGCAGGTGATGGTCTGATATGTCTAAACGATGGTGGGAGTTGATGCGGGTATCATCAGATGATCACTGAGACTATCTGAGCCGCTTTAGACCTATAAAATCCTCAAAATTCTAAACAACGTAAACGCGGGGAAATCCTCTCTTCTTCGTAAAACGATCTTGATTTCGAATTTACTGCCTAATTTTTTGGTGCGTGTAGTCAAAGCAGTTAGTAGGGCTATTCAAATAAAACCACTTTGAGCCGTTGGTCCATTTTGATTGGTCTTAGGGCTATTATTAATTAATTACCAAACCTGGGGTAAATTCCGTTCTATTTTCTAACAAGACATCATCCACCAAAATACGTATACTCTTTACAATTCACACCGCCATTCATCTCATATTTACCTGAAAATAATCTTTAGAGTGGGTGATGTCTCAATCAGTGACTGAAGATGGTACTCCACAGCGAGACCGAAATATTTCACCCTAATTATTATGATGTTTTGACGCGGTGTGAATCGGAAGAATTAGATTATAGTCTTTGTTCGGATGCGTTGGTTTAATTTCTAATATTCACTTTACGTAGTCAATATTTCAATTATAGTCTATAGGTACTAATACTAATTGTGGCTCCACAATTCACTTTTAATCAGATACATTCGTGTAAAAATCAACCATTCACTGCGTGTTTTCATTGGTTCGTCTTTGGGCTGTTAATTAATGACCTAATCTGAGAAACAGTCTGCTCTGGTACACCTCATCATTATTCAAAACAGTCATGTAACTCACCCTTCATTCCATATTCACCTTAAAATACTCTCTAAGAGTGGCCGGTGTCTTAAAGTATCAAGTTCTATTATTACAAGCAGTTTAAAGAGGAGTAGGTAGTGGTGGGCGAAGAGGGTGGACGGTCTCCCCTAGTTTAGCAGGTGGCCAGTCCACCCCACTCGCCATAACTTTAGTTGACAGGGAAATAACAGTTATGGGTCTACAGGCAGGTCTAGACTCTAGAGACTAATGAGCTGACCAGCTTTGGGTATTGAATGTTTTGATTACTTTTATTTAATTCGTCGCAAAGTGATTTCTTTTTTCAGCCCTAGCTACTCCTTTTAATAACTTCCTTCTGTCCAAATTTCCAATCCAACACTTTTTTCAGATTTATCATACTTTGATGTTTTATTGTGCAACTCTCGTCGAAAGTAGAGGACAACATTACGGTTGCAATGGAGAGCGAAAAGAGTAACTGCTGCAATGACGCAATCCGTTCATCAAAATGTAATCAGTACGTTGAAACTGTGTAACACAACAACACAACAGTCGACAGTACAAAGAAAGGTCTTATCAGTGACCTTCACCTTTAACAACATACATATCGTATCACAAAACACAGATACATTAGCCTCAAAACCAACCACTCCTTATGATTTCAATATACTCGTACAGTCGTACAGTAGATGGCCAAACTGTTGACATCCGCGTTTCTGTAATAAATTGTCAAAGAGGAAATTTGTTAGGTTTTTGAACAAAGAGAAATAATTTACACCACGAAATGTGAACGTCAGATGTGCTGTTTGAATTTTTTTTAGGGTTCTTTTATTTTTGTATTACAAATCAAAATTAGTCTATAACGATGGTATTGTAAATTATAGTGGTGGCGTTTGGCAACAAACTTGAAATTCAGGCAAAGATGAGCCAAATGTTTTCCACCGTAGTTAATTCTTAAGTGATTATTTGTGCAAAAGACAAATCATAAAACACGTTAAAAATGACAATTTTTACTGGTAACTAACAACAGCATTTTCTTTAAAACTAAATCACTAAACCACTATTTGAGATGCCGACCACTCTCATGAGGGTATTTTAAGGCAAATATGTGGTGAAGGATGAGTGTGATGAGTGGTAGTAATGAGTTATGCGGTGTAGTCTTGTTACAAACTAAGGCCGACTCTTCCTTAGAATGGGTCATTAATTAATAGCCCAATGACCAATGGAATTACAAGGACCAACGGCTTAACGTGACTTCCGAACCACGCAGGTGATTGTCTGATATGTATAAACGATGGTGGAAGTTGGTGCGGGTATCATCAGATGATCACTGAGCCGCTTTAGACCTATATCATCCTCAAAACCTGACCTCCATGAAGCTGGATTACAGGACCACGCCACAAGTCCCAGTCTAAAACTGTTTTTAAGCTTATTCTTTATTATTTTTTAATTATACCTATATGGGCATGCTCAACGTGTCTTTGTCGAGGCCCTATGCTCCAGATAGGAGCTACAGGAGTAAAGTAAGTAAGTATGGGCATGCTCAACGTTTGGTTTCAGTAAAGGTAGTTGAGTGCGCAGTAGTGGTTGTGACCTTGAATTTCGTTCCGTAAGAACAATGTAAAAACATGTATTTCCTTGGGATATCTCACGCCTACAGTTTTCATTGGATTTTTATGAAATAATTTGTATTTTGAAATACGTATTAAATGTTTTAGTAGCTCCGCTGAGCCGTATTTTAATTTTCCCATTCATAAAACGGTGACATAAATCCAAAAATGAAGAAATTTGAATTTGATTTTTTGGTTTTACTATAAGATTAGTAGAAATTTTGAAAAAGTTGTCAGTGAAGTCACTGCAGTACATCGTAATCTTTCTAATAAAACTTATTTCAAAACATCTGATAAATATATTTATTTGACATAAATTTGTAAACACCAATCTTTAGTAAGTAAAAGTAAACAGAGACGAAAATCATATATTTATCTACAGTTCAAATAAGTATTTTAAGTGAAATTAACTATTCAGTATACACTTAACTCTTGGGTTTTCGCGGTCGGTGTCAGAACTATAATCTAGTTTTCCGGTTCACTGATTAGCTGAAGATGGTACTCCACAGCAAGGCCGAAATATCTCAACCTAATTATGAAGTTTGGACGCAGAGTGAACCGGAAGAACTAGATTATCTGCGTCCAGTTAAGTTTAAAAATTTTAGTTTTAATATACTAAAAATTCACGCAAGACTAAACAATCACAAACCGGACGGCTCAGCAGGCTCGAAGGACCATATGTCGCGCCCGCCAGTACGATGACGTAACGTGGCGGAATGTCGGTCAAGCGAAACCTAGTACCTGGTTGTGTTGTTAGAGGCGCTAGTGTCGCAGCCACCGCCGCCAGAGTCGAGCATAGATCCTGTCCAGCAGTAGAGAACAGCCAGCAAGTACTGGATAAAGTCAAGAAGCATGGTCAGTGTCAGCTGAAGAGTAAGAGAATCAGCTGATGCAGAAGTCAGCTGCTGAGGAGAACTGGGGGAGAACTTTCGCTGGGGTGTTCAAGGTCAAATGTACGCGGTGGGGTCCGCTCGTTCAAGCGAGAAGTAAATATTGAAGTTACTGCCACAGAAAATTCAAAGGATTCTAGGCGAATCCAGAAAAATCTCTAATTAATCTGTGTTACTGCTTAGCTAGAAAGAATTATTTTGACATTGTGGATTACCCCGGAATATGTTTTGTGAGTGTATAAAACAACTATTGCAATGTCAATTGTTTCTTCCGCAATTTAAAATTGTTAGACAAGGAATTTCGTTAGAAAGATAGAATACGGAACGGTTTTAGAAAATAGAAAGAAATTACATATTTGCTAATTACTTTTAATTGGTAATTATATGGGCTATAACACCTAACGCCAATGTTATAGTTATAAGGTAAGGATCAAATCAAATCGATGTTATGATTCACGAAATTTTTCATTGTAAACACGCAATTTTGAACTGTTATTTATTACGACTTTTCCCTGGTAGCTTGTTTAGTTTTCTCGCCTGGAAAGGTTGTTTTATTTGTTATATACTTATATAGTTCTAGGAAAAGCCTTTTGAAATTTAGAAGGTCCTGGTGATAGCCTACGTCAGTTGTTTAAGTGTAGCGTTTGTGTCGAGTTCATATGATCAAAGAATAATACAACGCTATAGTTTCAAGTACGTAAAGAGTCATTATCATGGTAGGCAAAACAATAGAAAAATGTGATACTCGAAGATTTCGGCAATGAAATGTTTTTTACAGTGAAAACAGGGAAACAAGAAAAATAATCAAATTAGAAAACGCACTAATGATAGAAAACACAAATCACAAAACTATATTCACCACTGAAAAACACAAACACACTGAGTTTAGTCCAAACTGCGAATAACTTTGGCAAAATAATCTCTCAGAAGGCATTGTAGGTCAGCTGTGATACACAGGAATTTCTTGGTGATAACCTTTCGTGTAGTTGGATTGATTTATCAACAGAAAATCCCAGTGATATTTCCGATACTCTAATAAGAACCAGCTGTGCTGGTTTAGGAGAAATGAATCAACAAAGGGAATAGATTGGTTAGATCATGATATTCAAGAAGACCAACGTACTTGCCATTTGTGTACTTTCGATTTCCAGGCTAAAGAAATCAGAAACGCATTTTTCACATCAACTTGAAGGAATTCGTGATTAAAAATGTAACGCAAGACGTCGAAATGGAATCAATTCTACGTGATACTATGCTTGAGACACCGACCACTCTTAAGAGGGTTTAAGAGACGAAGAGTGAGTGTGATGAGTATCTCGATGGGATTATGAGTGTAGTCTTGATACAAATTAGGGCCGACTGTTCCCCAGATTAGGCCATTAAATGAGAATGTTTTCGTTGGCTGCACCGAAAACTGCCTAAATTGACTTGTGAATTTACCTTTTTTAATCCATCGTATAGATATTACAAACGTAAATGATGTCTTTTTAATTGATTGGGTAATTGTTTTATCTTTAAAACAATTTCCATAACGTCTTTGAAAGACAGGAAGTCTCTCCGAGCAAGCTCTGGCACTGGCATGGTGAATCAGTGATAAATTCAACTATCTATCTTAATCACGACAATGAGTCCAAGGTCCCGCGTCCCTCCTGTCCACAACACAGATAAACCGCACCGTGCACACAGATAAACCACACCGTCCACGTGCACACAGATTTACATTAGTTCTAATTTGTGTCACACACAGATTATGCAACATTTAATGATGTCTCGAGTTTATGACCTAAAGCTATGGTTTCCTAGGAAAACGTTGACTGCTTTTCACCGCTACTTTACGTCCACCGTTCTATAGGAAAACACTCTCATCTGATTGCATTCAAAACAAAACTCACCGTCATAGGCTATTACGGGCGTAATGTAGCGGTCACCGCTTCCTAGGAAACCATAGCTTTAAAGAGAAACCATGTTTGTGATTATTCATATTACAGATGGTGTTTTTAGAACTGTTACACCTATAAGACAATTTTAAAATGTTGATATATCCTCAGATGACAATGGTGATTGTTTGTCTATGATATAACTAATTGTTTAAAGGGTAATTGAATAGCTGCTATGTTGTACATAGCCATTTAATTTGGGAAAACGTAATTAGCGTAGTGGTTGCTCCTAAAATACTAAATCACTATTTGAGATGCCGACCACTCTCATGAGGGTATTTTAAGGCAAATATGTGGTGAAGGATGAGTGTGATGAGTGGTAGTAATGAGTTATGAGGTCTAGTCTTGTTACAAACTAAGGCCGACTCTTCCTTAGAATGGGTCATTAACTAATAGCCCAATGACCAAGAAAATACAAGGACCAACGGCTTCACGTGACTTCCGAACCACGCAGGTGATGGTCTGATATGTCTAAACGATGGTGGGAGTTGATGCGGGTATCATCAGATGATCACTGAGACTATCTGAGCCGCTTTAGACCTATATCATCCTCAAAACCCGAGGCCGAAGGCCGAGTTGAGGGCAGGGGGCGCAACATCCCAGCGAACCATGCAGAAGGGCGAGTAACTGGTGTAAAATTGATTGACAGATATTCTATCAAACGAAAGTCAGAGCTGAACCTTTACTGTTTGCAAACGTTTGTCAGGGATCTGAGTCTGTCAATTTACATAATGTTAATTGAAACAGTAATGGAATCATGACGTAGCTGAATAAATCTTCACAAGACTTCTGATTGTCCGATGCAAAGCAAAAACATTCAACACTGCAAATGCTTAAATTATGAATATTTATTTATTGCATTACATTTTATACGGGTCATAAAACAACAATCCCCTTCGTAAATGTCAAAGACAGCTGTTCTTAAATTTGACACGGTTGTAGATTGAGTAAAATAGATTGAAGCCGTTTTCAAAACTGTCAGAAGATGCATACGATGAATTTTATACTTCGGACAATAGAAATGTAAATATATTATGTGGGGCAAGACTTTTCCGATTGTGTGTCTAACAGGCAGGTACTCAGGGAACTAGGACTTAAGGAAGACTCAAATTGTGATTAAATGAATCTATTTATCGTGTGTTACATATATAACAATAAACAATCGTCAACTAATATTATAAGTCCACTGAAGGTTTTCAAATAGCACACTTCCAGATCCTTTTAGCCCTATTATTATGATGTTATACATTAAAACAACCACTTAGTATAGTTTTCGCCAGTTTAGTCCCTTCGTCAGTCAGTCGTCAACGCGTTCTCACAGTCATGTGTCATAAACTCGTCGATGCTGGAAATGTTTTACTACCAAAAGCCGAGTTTTAAATAATCCCTCGGCCCTGGGGCCCATTTTAATTGAATTTTCTAACTTGCTAACTAGTTGAAATCCTGCGTGAGAAGGCGACTTTCACGAACTATCGTTCTGCGTTTCCCAATTCGATAGTTCTCCCTATCTCTAGTTTTAATAGGGTGTATATTCATACCACTTACAAGTATCAAAGTAGTCACTGTGATGAAGGTCCTTAGTGAGTTATGATACGAGACTTAAAAATTAATTAATTTTAACTACTTTAAACCCGTCAGCATGATTATAAAATCCCTAGTGTACAATAAAAGTTAAAATATTAATAATTGCACCACAATGCACAGATTTACGTTGCCCGTTCCCGATACGGAGTGAACTATGACCTCGCCTTTGACCTTGGTTTAAAACACCACTACCTATACGTAGTCTAAAAAAATACATACCTAAATTAAAAACGTATCCCCAACAAGCAGCACGCAGACGTCCCCAGCAGCACGCACACTCACTCACGCATAGCGCACCGTACTGGCGACTTTCGCGGGGTGAAAGGCACTCGGCCGCTAACAAATAATCGAAAACCAGTCCGATATAAAATAATGGCAGCGGCGAACTTTCCTCCGCATTGCCGTGTGAAGAGGGAACCGGTCTGCGCGTAGATGTGCGCACGGCCACCAGAGGTACAATACTGAACCCCGGAGTGCCGGAGTGCGCTGTGCTGCGCGGTACGCGCTGAACTCTTCACCCGGCCGCTACAGGCGGTGCGCCTAGAGACAGACTGGTATGCAAAACTCACACGTGAGGTAGGTGTGGGAAAATTCCACGCCGCTGCAAAGTGGCCGGGTGGTGTGGTGTTCCGCAAGGTTCTTCGGCTGGGGCCTTTTCTCTTTTTAGCTTGTCTTTATCGTTGCTGAAGGCGTGTGATTGTCATACGCGGTGCTTTTTTGTCGTTTTACGCTTGGTTTTTACTTGGAGAGTTTCCTCAACTAAGAATAAGTTCTTTTCACTTGGTTGTGACAGAAATAGACGTTCTATAGTTCATAACATGCAGCTTTTAGGACTGAATTCCGTAATTTTTTGGAATAATCCGTAGTTTCATTTAAATTTTGATTTAGTAAAATAAATGTAAAAATTTACAGATTGTTATTATTTACGTATATTCCCAATTGGACCTCTCGACGACGTCTTCAAAAAGTGGGTTTTCTTTGTGTCTATACTTGCTTCATCTTTTCGGAGTGAGCTCTTTTTAACAGAAAGTAAACTGAATATAATTTTAAAAAGTATTCCTCTACACTTTACTGTATCAGTAAGGATCCCTATCATCTACTATTATTCACAGTATTCGTACAAAAGTAATCACATTAGGTTGAACTCATTTTGTCTTATTTAACGAGGCAAAGTTAGGACTACACTCAACCTATTTAGGACTCTCTACCACCCAACCTCGACCTTTACCTAGCGTCACCGTATTAGTCACATTACAAATTGTAAGTGGTGACTGCGGGGATCGAACCCGCGCCACCGGAGTTATGAGCTTCAGCGGGTACTAATCCGCCACGGATCCGATTTTAGTCTTTGCGTTCATAAAACGTAATGTTTTATACAAGTACTAACTCCATCATCCAATCAACCCATTACTACCGAGCAAAGGAATTTTCTTGGAAAGCTCCTGAAGAGCCAGGATTCTGCACACTGGGTGACGGTGTTCTCCAACTGCCCGGAGCATAGTTCTCGTGCCACGGCCCGCCCGCAAGCCGCTATTCTCAGTCTAATCATCCTCAACCATACTCGCACTCTCTCAACTCAACAGTCAACTAGCCTCCAGCCAGACAACAACAGATTCTTCTCCTTCTTCTTCTTCCTTTCTCCCAACACGCAGCCCGGATGAATGAATTGGCATTGTTTTGTCGGGAGATCAGTCAACTCTCAACTTCGGGTCTATACCCTCTCCTGAGTATCGGAAGATGCTGGGCTTCGAAAATGTTTGTGGATGTAGTGATAAGAGTCCTTCATTGGTGTGAAAATTGTTATAAGAATTTCTCTCATACTGAAGTCGCAAAATGAATGCAAGAACTAAAAAACATTGAAGAAAGGGTTATGGAGAAGGATCAACACTATTTATCAGAATTCCAAGTTCCATTTTGAATGAATTAAGAGGAAAAATCCATTCCATAGTCGAATATCTTGAGCGGTACTAAACTAAAATACACCTGTGACATCCATCCTGTTCTTCCTATGAAACTTCAATCAATCTCAATAAGGTCAATAGAATAAGTTTTGTTTCGAAAAGGTTATCCAGTTTCTATGGCAAATGAATCTAATTTGTTCTTAATAAGTTAATAGTGTGTGCTTTTCATCGTCCTTGAAGAAAGTCCTGCCTTCTTTAGAAGCCATTCTGCAATGGATTATGGAGGAGGAGTCCTATTCTATAGAAGAATATCTCGAGAAGGACCAACCTAAAAGACACATTTGACGCACATATCCTGTTTATTAGGAACATGTATCAAGTTCAATAAGTTCAAATAAAAAAGTAGGCTATGTGTTTCAAAAGTCATCCCCTATCTATGACCAACTTCTCTAGTTCTCACTGTGCAGTGAGAACTTTTAACCATCCTTGAGGATAAATGATAATCCTGCTTCCTTCAGAATTACAACAGCTGTGAAACTATGACAGTGGATTAAGTGAGCCCCATAGAAAGAAGAAAATGAAAAGAAACTTCCAAGATCAAGATCGAAACCTTCCAACATTTAGAATGTACAACACACAACACATTTTCTCAGTTATGGTTCGCTGGTCAGGTTCTCTTTAAATCATATTTCTACAAGCAAGGTCGACTATCGTTGACGGTTTCCAATGCCCGTTGGTCACTCGAGGCATGTTACTGCTAGAGTAAGGTAACCGTAAACTTCCAGTGAAGGATAACAAGCCCATTACTGACAGCCGTTTATATTTACTAGCAGAAAGAAAACATGACAGTCAATATTCTGAGAGTCATTTCATTTTTAATGCGATTTAAGCATTTGAAGATTATAATTCATAATCTTAGTAAGTGAAATTACTTTTGATGATTCAGCGCCGCTGGGAAAGGAGGTTTAATAAATTGGAGATAAAGACTATCTTGACCGTTTTTCAATTCATGTTTAATCTGAGATTAAGGATTACTGAAAAGTCAACCAATAGAAACGTTAGCCAAAAGGTTAACCAACAAATCTATAACGTTAGATTCAAAGTTCATAATAGTGGCGGAGATCAATTTAATTGGAAAACCGGACTTTTCCGGAAATCTATAACGTATACGGACCAAAGATAATGTTAAGTAGATTGCGCATAGATGCTGAATGGCTGAGGCAGGAAAATCAACATAGTTCGGCAGCCCAAGCACAGATAGCGCTGCGAGGGAATTATTTCAAGAGACCCAAGTAGAGCCACTGACGCACGCACAAGTTTGTTCGTTCTCGAAAATCTCACGATTTGGTAAGCTATCGACATCGGAAAAACTCGAGCATGTGAAGCCGAGGGGGAAAGACGGCGAGGGTGGCAGCGCTCGCAGCGCTATCTGTGCTCGGGCTGCCGAACTATGTTGATTTTGCTGCCTCAACCATGTGGCATCTATGCGCAATCTACTTATCATAGCATTATCTGTGCGTATACAACTCATTAATCAGGTAAAGTGATCGCAAAGGAAAGGACTCGCCACCGAGTGCGAATTAACAGTTCTAGTTTCTCAATAAGGATAAGCCAGCAAACGGTAAAGGTCATCAACTGAGAGATAAGAACCAATACGCATCGTAATAGATGTGATGAAACTGTGCCCTTCTGTATCTCAGATCACAGATTAGTTTATTGTTTTAGTCAGCTGTTGTTTTTTACAGGCGTAGGCGTAGTCTTTGAAGAAGTACAAGGTTCGTGAAATTTCTTACACATGGATTGGGAAATTTATTTCAAAATTATAGTTGAGATAATCATGTGAACTTTTAGAGTTTGATGTGCAGTAGTAAATTTTTAAATTCGGTATAATACGAGGATAAAGCTCCAAGGGGAGGGAAAGCGTGGTTAGAGCTTAGGAATGTAGAATTGCAGGTGGTTCTAATTGCCATAGGGCCGTAGGGTACAAAAATGTCACAAGAAAATAATTGCGCCCCAATAAGACTTCCTTAAATATTTGAAACTTGCCATCACAAGTTTCCAGGAGGATTATTTAGGTTTTGATTAAGTTTTACAGGTGTTTTGAAGATCACTCTATAATCACTAACGGCTTTTAAGAAAGAGCCACTTCTTTAAAAAGTGAGTAGCTGATTGAGAGGTGAATGCAAGTCTTAAAACACGTGTCAATCATTAGCCAACAACTTTTCACCATGGCCACTCCTCGTGTTTCGAAAGTCGAGCTTCCATTGGTCCATTTCCATTGGTTGTTAGGCTATTAATTAATGACCCAACCTGGGGAACAGAATTAATCAGGACTTCGCCATCAAACGACTCATCACACAACACCCTTCATCCCATATTCATCTTAAACATCCAAAATACACCTAAAGAATAGTCTGGGAGTTTTTGTTCTTGAAAAAAAAACAAATTGCGAGAAGTACCTTTTTTGGTGGATCATCTTCTGGTTACATAAGAATCGTATCGATAACACGAGAGAGCATTATCACAAACAAACCTGTTGCAATTGAAAATTAATCTTATTTTTGAGATAATTTCACCATTGACTTTCCATCTTTTCCATCCTACAAAGATGAAAAGTCAATGATTACACTGAATAATATTGGCAATTCGTAGCTTTTAAGTAGGGTTAGTTACTTATCCAAAATTTACAAAAACGCGTTTCATGATTTTGTCTAATTTCTCCCGGAGGAGGGTCCCCGGACCCCTGTTTCCTAGAAGTATTCTATACACTCCAGACTTTCCGATATGTTACTCCCCCCCCCAACACCACCATGGAACCTAAGGACGATCTTGATTGAGTTTGCAGGATGAAGTAGGCTGGGGTCGCAACCATAAAATTGTGATTCTTTTGCCTAATTCTTCTTCACAATGGCTAATTATTTTGCTCTGTCCTCGGCTGGGGTGCACAGAATTCTTCTCTGAAAACGTACGCCTGCCTGTGGGAACGTAGATGAGCAGCGATGCGATGCAGTGATGTAGATGAAGCAGCCAGGATGAATGGCCACCAATTCAGTCTCGTCTGTCTCTAATTTCTGACTCACTTGATGAGCCACAACTAACCGCTGCTTTGCCGCTCGGCTAATTTGCTCATTGTTGCATCATTCCTGCACCCAACGAGCAACGAGTCAACGAGCAACGAGCCTGGAGTAGCAACGAGGAACGATGCATCGTTTACAGATCTTCGGCTTTAGCTGCGATCGTTATAACATATAATAAGCATAGCAGTACTATTAGGTTAGGTAGATTGCACATAGTTGGCTGAGGAAGGAAAATCAACACAGTTGCGGCAGCCCAAGCACAGAAAGCGCTGCGAGGGAATTATTTTAAGAGTCTCTCTACTTTAAGTAGCTCCACTGATGCACGCGCAAGGGCGTTCGAAAACGCATGATTTGTTCACATTTAAGTAGACATCGAAAGCATGTCAAACCGAGCTGGGCAGCGCTATCTGTGCTTGGGCTGCCGAACTATGTTAATTTTTCTACCTCGACCATGTGGCATCTATGCGCAAACTACTTATCATAACATTATCTTTGGTTCTACTATAGGTTAACCGAGAACCCAGGTAGAATTTCTATAGATCGAACTAACAAGAATTTATCCTGAAAAATCACAGGAAAAAGTAAATTATCTGTTTGTGTTTATGTTGTAAAAAAATAACAAATCGAAAAAATTATGATGCAGCTAAAATAGTATAAAACGACTTATTTTAATCACATCTGAGATATTGGATATTGAATGTGGCTCAAAAACTTAAAAAGTAAAATGAAGTTCAGATTATAGATTTCACAGATGAGTTGGTAACCATCTAAAGTAATCGATTCCATTTCAGATTAAAGGATTTTAAATCTTGATCTTCCAAAGTCTTCTTTTATGATCGAACGTTAAATCGAACGTTTCGATTTGGTTTACTTAACAAAAGAGAAACTGGTTTCATCTAGATAAGAAACTGCGCGAAAGAAACCCCATTCCCATAATCTAGCCAGGAACACCCACGTCTCTGACCCGAACTGGACACCGCTACAGGTCATTTCACTCTCACTTGGTTGTGTCATCTATCCAAGTCTACATCCGTGACCGTATATGACAGAGATAGTTGATTTGCCGCTCGAGTATTTTATAAGACTATTACTTAGAAGTCTTGGGGTAAATTTCAATCGCGCAATATTTTTTATTAATGCATACATCCAACTAAATTTGAAATGACCTGTACCAACACGCACCGCTGACACTACTGGCATGGAATAATAAATAGCCCGACTGATATATGGTTAGGCTAGTCTGTAAAGTCTAATCTGTTTTAGAGAGCTTTAAACAACTTTGGATGTCACGCTTTGCCCGGCGTTTTCTCGTAAAATGTCCTACTCGCGTAAAACCCATGTGGTCGACTGTATGTAAATGTTCAAGGATTAAAGGAGCTAAAAGAGAATAATAGACTGAGGAGAAAAGTATGATAGCCAACAAATTTGGTACGAAGCTCCAAAGAAAAGAAATCACTAGAATGACTATATAATCATCGTATTAAGAGGATTGATCACCCCAGAAAAGTTGCTCAAAACATGCTCTGAAGTCCCCGTTTAGGACGCTATTTTTTGGTGTAGAGATTAGAAACGTTTCTTCCATGTTCTCAAAGGTTGTCTCTAGGTTTGTATGACCTGGTTTTAAAACAATCTACGCCAAAATTAACTAAAAAAGTTACAGTTGGTCAAAAATAGGCTATTTTAAACTTTTCACAGGCGGTTTTTTGCCTTTTTTGTTTATAAGGAACATAAAACCACTCCTGCCCTATCATATAAACTCGCATTTGTACGTTTCGGTTCATAAACGGCGTCGGAAACAGGGCTACGAAACCATGTTTTCCACTTTTGATGAGCGGAGCAAAGTTGGAATATTGCTACTACCATTTCTCTTGACTGGCAAGGTCGGCGGCCAATGTTTTAAAGACACATTGAAAACCTTTGGGAACATGGAACTTTTCTAATCTCTACACCAAAATATTAACGTCCTACATGGGGGACTACCAGACCACGTCTAAAGCAACTTTTCTGGAGCGATCAATCCTCTTAAACAAGTCCGTACGGCGGAGGACGTCCCAGGTCTGCCCGGGTATAGGCCATGTTTCAGTGGGTGTTCTCTAACTGGCTGACCTGTAGGGGATATACTGGCAACTGGTTAGTTGTGGGATGTAGATAGAATAAAGAACTGCCAGATAGCGGCGCTTTCTCTTGCAGCTGCAAGAATCTTGAAACTGCAATTGCTGTATAGAACTCTCAAAATACCTTGTACTTGCCATCGCACAATATATGTAGTAAAGTCAGTTTGATCCAACTATTTACTGCAGACGACTTGGTAGATTGGTATCACTGCATTACCGTTTGAATGGTTACCATCGATAGAGGTTGTTTTTCAAGCTGATAACATAATTTTTGTAGTCCCGGTTCGGTCCAAACATTTTTGTCTTCAAATTTTTTAGTAACAAATTTCAATATTGTCAGCTTCAAAAGAGTTCGTGTGGAATATTTTACGGAAGTATAAAATTGTACAATATTCTTTTAAAGGTCTACTAAAATCAAAAGAATAATTTGAGCTCGATACCAATCCATTTTCTCTTGCGGATCGAAATTGGGGAACGCAATGATTCAACTAATTTGCTTTGTGTTCGTAGTTCAACGGTCGAGGTTGAGTGGTAGAGAGGACTTTATAGTTCTAACTTCGCCTCTTTAAACAGGACAAACTGTACCTCTGCCTTTTGGTGCCACATTTTAATACGGAATTGTATAGTCTTCGTTGCGAACATATCCAAATCCCTGTACCACTGGCTCATCCATAAAGATGTTCCCAAAACGCACAAAATAGGCCTACATTATTCTGCATCAGATGATCAGTGAACTGATATGATGCTTTTAAAGTCTTTCGAATGCAAAAGAACATCATAAGACTCATGACAAAATCACCATTCAAGGAACCCTGTAGAGCTCTTTTCAAGCAGTTAGAAATACTTCCCCATTCATTGTCTGTATATTTTCAAATGCCTTCTCTTTGTTTACTCGCACCCAGAAAGGTTTTACGGTAGAAACCACACACATCATCATTTTACTCGAAACTCCGCTCTTCTGCAATATCCTGGTCATCGCACAACTTTTTTCGAAAAACACCGTGGTACTCTTGCACAAATCTCTTTAATAAACTACCAAACCATCTGAAAAACGAGACATCTCCTAAATTCTTCAAGCAAAGTATCTTCAAATTTATTCTTAATAACTGCTTTCATAGCGTTCCGGAGTACCTCGCTTGGTCATCGGGACAGTCCACATAACAAGAGCTCAGGGTTTGCGAAACTGATTTTTTTTTCTTTCTTGCCTACACAATGTGCATTTTTCACTAATATTTAACTTCAGTTGTTTTTGTTAAGACCCTACACACTTGTATGTTTTAATCTTTTAACGTCATTTTTACTGCAAAATATTTAAGTTAATTATTGTACTTTGACTTAATCACAATCAATGTAAATTGATGTAAATGATCGAAATAAATGACTATGACTATATTGTACAAAATCCAACCAAACACCAGAATAGTATCGCTAATAAAAACATTTCAAAATTTTTCTCTTCAAATTTCAATCAATAGACTAAAAATAGATTTAGCTTTTATAGGTTCAAGCTATTGAGACCCGTATACGGGTACGAAAAATATGACACATAAACCAAATTCAAAATGTGTTGAAAAAAAAGGGGAAAAACACACGGGACAAATTCCAGCACCCTGCGTTGGTGTCCAGCTATCGCAGACGTGGGGGCAAAAACCACCCTGGAAAAGGGGAGTTTTTGCCCTTCTGGGGTGCCAGACCTAATGTTCAGTGATTTGTGGTCATTGCGGATAGATTGACAGAAAACAAACCCTGAAAACCGGAGACCCCGACATCAATGTTTGTATTTTCCAACACAGCTGTAGTTACAAAAATAAAGGTTTTGTTTGCATATACTCGTGTGCCATTAAGACTAATATGTAGATTTAATCTTTTGAAAGCACATCCTGAACTTTAAATTAACCGTTTTCTTAGCATCTAAATTAAAAAAACATAGCCAACACTTAGCCACAAGCGCTGCTGTGAATCTTCACGAATTTCCAGTAAAATAAAAGGAATTTCTGCACTTTGACTGGGATTAATTTATACCCAGTGCTCTGAATGTCAAAGTGCAGAAATTCTAATTAAATAATTAAACATAAATTACTTTAAAACGGTAGGTTCTAGAGCAACGGGAGTTGTTTTAATAGATTAGGAGAGTAAAACTCTACTATACAGGGTGGGATTTGTGTTCGTTTAATGGCATCTCTACAATTTTATGGGGAAAACTAAACTTTGAATACCACCATTTTGAAACGTATGATCCGACCAAGCTGGTTAACGAACTTAACCTAGAGATTTGCAAAAGGAACATTCGTTCCAAATTTCGTGAAAATCGGACCAAAAATGCGACCTGTAGAGTCACTTATATATATAAAGCTTTGCCATATGACTCAGGAGGTGCTAAGAAGCAAAAAACTGCAAACCGCACCTTTCTACGAATTTTCGTTCTCTTTGGCGAGAGACATAAATAGCTCTATTTTCAAAGAAAATTCACTAAAAAAAAACAAAAAAGAAGTAGACCGATAAACATGATGAACAAGTTGATTTTTTATCTAGGCTTTCAAATGACGTAATTAGAATCTAACATGACTCACAAAAGCATGGACACGTGAATCAAGATGATTAAATGCTATGAATAACCTCTTTGTGAATGGATTCATTTAAGTACAAGTATGACACATTCGTACTCGTCCACCTTATAACATGGGACGTAGATCGTTGAATATTTTGTCCGACGCCTGTTGACTCTGTAGATTAAATGTTACATATTACTAAAATAAATAATGATAGAAAATAAAAAGGGATATAATACAAAAAACTCTATATTTCGTGTTTAGACAAACTTTTCAAGAGAGGTATAGAAAGGAAATGAACTTATTTACAAAACAAAAAAAAAATGTAAACATTACAAAACATGTGTATATCTAATTTTGTAACAAGTTAAAAATTAAAAACATAACAAAGAAATAGTACAAATTTGTGATACTTACTATAATTTGGAAAAGAAATTTAGAAAGAACATTAAAAATTGAAAGGTAAGCTAGCCAAATCGTAGGTTAATGCCATCAGGCAATTTAGTCCTTAAAACCTTTTGATGGGCAACTTCCATGGGGTTAATGAAACGCGATTGGAATTTTGAAATTGATGGTCACTTTTCAAAGAATAACATTCATTAAATTTTGGTTCTCTTACGTATTCTCTTACCACTTTTGATTCGCAAAGACTTTGATTGCCCGTGGTTCGGAAGTCACGTTAAACTGTCGATCCATTCCATTGGTCGTTGAGCTATTAATTAATGACCCAATCTGGGGAACAGTCGGCCTTAGTTTGTAACAAGACAAACTCATCATCATCCCATATTCACCTCAAAATACCTTCTGAGTGGTCGGTGTCTCAAAGCAAAAGTAAAATTGGCTCCCACCGAATGGTGCCACAGTGCATCTCGGAAGGTAGCCTACACGTCCAGCGGACAGATGGTACAGTACGGATGCTGCGCAGAGGACGAGGATGGGGTTATAGAGGATAGAGGTCAAGAGGATATAACGGTACCTGTGCGGCCACGACTGCCAACCATACATACCATCCTCCATCCACAACACAACCACATCTCCTCGTTATACCTGGGAGCAACCATCTCACTGGCGTGGTGGCAGAGTCGGTAACGAGTGCCAAGTTGGTAGGTTCGAGCCCCGTCCCAGCTCATGCGGCTTTGTAGGTTAGTTATGAGGTCACAAACAGACTAACTAATACTCAACCACAAAGAATTTTCGATTTGTGAACATCTAGAACGTTAATAAGTTGATATTACACCTAGATATACAAAGCAAATTACACTTTAAAATGAATTATAATTTTCGTACAAACGTTAACCCTGTATAAGTTTTATAAGTTTTTTGACTGGGACTCGTGGCGTGGTCCTGTAATCCAGCTTCATGGAGGTCAGGTTTGGAGGATGATATAGGTCTAAAGCGGCTCAGATAGTCTCAGTGATCATCTGATGATACCCGCATCAACTCCCACCATCGTTTAGACATATCAGACCATCACCTCCATGGTTCGGAAGTCACGTTAAGCCGTTGGTCCTTGTATTTCCATTGGTCATCGGGCTATTAATTAATGACCCATTCTAAGGAAGAGTCGGCCTTAGTTTGTAACAAGACTCCACCTCATCACTCATTACTACCACTCATTACACTCATGAAATTGTTGTTCATCCACGATTTTTAATACAATATTCTATTGTTTCACTTCTTGCTTCAACAGTAAACGTATTACTGTACTGTTAGCGGATCCGTGGCGGATTGGTATCGCGCGACTCCGGAGCTCATCACTCCGGTGGCGCGGGTTCGATCCCCGCAGTCACCACTTACAATTTATAATGTGACTATACGGTGACACTAGGTGAAGTTCGAGGTCGAGTGGTAGAGAGGACTTAGTAGTCCTAACTTCGCCTCGTTAAACAAGACAAACTTTACCTTTACCTTTATTACTGTACGTAATACGCAGTTCTTCTCTAAATGCGTGTTTGCGATGGCCGAAGATCCCATTGATGACAAACTAAAAAAAAGTCATCAAAACAACCAGTTCTGATTGGTACCGCTTTGTCTAAAAGTCCAAATAATTTAAGACGTCATGATATCATTAACAACTTTAGAAATCTTGTACAGTGTACAGTTCGTCAGGTTTAGCATGGCCGGTGAGATGGGCTATAAGGCCATAAGCGGCCAGCAGGAAATCTCAAGGCCACCGGCCATGCTATACCTAACGAACTGTATATTTTTAATTAGGTAACTAGGTCGTATTACGTCTAGTCTCCTGTCACATTAGAGGCAGTAATTGAAAAAAAACAAAACAATCGTATCGTTTAGAGCTGTTTTTTTACCACTGTTCTACATGGTGTAAACCTTTTGTTTTCTACAAAACACGTGGTAAAACTCGTTACATATGGACTGTCTCACACTACAAAAATACACTAGTTTTACGTTGTATCAAAGATTATGTTGTGGTAGGTAAATTGCGCATAGATACCATGGCTAAGGCAGAAAAATCAACATAGTTCGGCAGCTCAAGCACAGATAGCGCTTCGATAAAATTATTTTAAGAGTCTCAAGTAGAGCCACTGACTTGGTCACATTTAAGTCATTGCCATCGGATAAACTCGAGCATGTTGAGCCGAAGGGAAAGAAAGACGGCAAGAGATGGCAGCACTATCTGTGCTTGGGCTGCCGCGACTATGCTGATGTTCCAGCCTCAGCCATGTGGCATCTATTCCCAATCTACCTACCACAACATTATCTTTGGCAAGTTCCAAGTGTACTTTGTAGTGCATGCTTTACTTGACAATCACGTATTTCAGACAGTTTAGTGATACGGTTTCAAGTCTAAGGAAAGCGGCGAGTTTATCCCCTGTTTTTACTGTCATTAAATCACTGCTCCGGCGCAAAAAATAAGAGAAGAAACTGCGCATGCGCGGGGAATAATCACAGAGCTCACGCGTATAGGCGGTTTCAAGTTCAGTTGGTATTTTACATTCAAAGTGTCTAATGTTGTACACGCAAAATTAATAATTTAATTATAAATAGTTTGCTTTCTGGTCTTTGATCAGAGAGCAATCGGGGCCCGAATATCTCCAGTAGTAAATTTAACTATTATTTAATTCAATCCTTGTTTTTAAGCATAGAACCCTATTAAGAGTGTGCAGTAGTGGCTGTGACCTTGAATTTCTTCCCGTAAGAACAATGTAAAAACATGAGTTTTCTTGGAACACCTCACACTTTCAGTTTTAATCGGATTTGTATGAGATAGACTTTGTTTTAAAATACATCACATTTTTTAGTGGCCGAATTGTCAATTTTTTTATTTTTAAGACCAATTAATCCAACAATTGTAGAAACTTCGTATTTGATTTTTTTATTTTACTAGTTAACTAATTAAGTTCTTATAACAGTTGTCAGCGGGGTCACTGCAGTAGACGGTTGTATTTGAATTAAAACCTATTTCAAAAAGATCTGATGAAATTGTAGGTGTGAAGAGTCTCAAGAGCTTAGTCAAAATATTAAAAGTTGAAAAGACAATTTGACCAACTTTTAGTTCCACAGCAAGGCCGAACTATCTCAACCTAGTTATTAAGTTTGGACGCTGTGTGAACCGGAAGAACTAGATTATAGTTGTAACTTTTAGTTCATCTCTGTTACTACTCAACTATAAATACTAATAAACATAACACAAACACTGATTTCAAATAGGTATTATTTATAATAGTTAATATCGCAATACTTAATTTTAGTTTGATGTATTGTTGAAATTTAGATAGAGATTGTTCGTCTAGAAAGAGGAGAAGGCAACAGTAACTCTATAACTGCCAACAATTTGCTCGCTATAGAGTTGAAGGCACTAATGTACAAGAGTGGAAAGCGTTCATACATTCAGTAATCTTTTACACGCGTTGGGAAATAATACACAAAGTAAAAACACTGATTAAACATTTTAACTTTATATTTTTCAATCTTAAGTTTACAAAAGTTGAAATGTTGTAAAATTATTTAAAAACTATACTAGGCCAGTTACACACATAGAGAAATAGCCACAAGTCGTATTGTAGATCTTTCTTTTTGTTTGAAGTAGGCTTAAAACAGTTGCCGTAGGTCTTATGACTGGGACTCGTGGCGTGGTCCTGTAATCCAGCTTCATGGAGGACAGATTTTGAGGATGATATAGGTCTAAAGCGGCTCAGATAGTCTCAGTGATCATCTGATGATACCCGCATCAACTCCCACCATCGTTTAGACCATCAGACCATCACCTGCGTGGTTCGGAAGTCACGTTGGTCCTTGTATTTTCATTGGTCATTGGGCTATTAATTAATGACCCATTCTAAGGAAGAGTCGGGCTTAGTTTGTAACAAGACTACACCTCATAACTCATTACTACCACTCATCACACTCATCCTTCACCACATATTTGCCTTAAAATACCCTCATGAGAGTGGTCGGCATCTCAAATAGTGATTTAGTGGTGGGCTTACTGCTTTTCCTCTTCTACTATATTCGTCCAGAACCACTAGTAAAACAGTGGTAGAGTAGGAAGAAGTGGTAATCCCTGATTTCGTTAATTTATAATCATTTGGATTTTTGGTTTCTCCCTTTTAAAGTTAAAACTGCATTTTATCCTGTGTAATAGATCAGAGCATTAGTGTCCCCGACGTAATGGATGTACAAAAATTAGTAAATAACATCAAACTGAAGTTTACCTGCCGTTTTGAGGGGGCGCTAGGAAATTATCCACTTTGAAGTCTTCAATTTCACCCACTGATCAAGAAATCCACACTTGACACCACTTTCGACACGAAACCGCTCCGAAAACACACGACGACAAACTGTTCAGGACTCGGAGAGGAGATACAGCCGGATTGTGGTTAGCCGGCCGCCGACCAATCAGAAGCCAGGATTCGTCCCCTCAGCCAATCAACGGCCACCTCGTTATCTCGGACCTGCTTATCTCCGGGCTAATTGGAACTTGACTCGTTTGGTTTATTATCTCATTAAATAGACTGATTAATGCGCACCGAGCTTATCGCTATTTTTTCCTCAGCTGTTTTCATCTTTATCGTTGTTGTTCTGTTTACTATCTTTTTGTTGGTTAATATGTAAATATAATTAGAAGAAATTGTGATTAGCTGCAGCTAATTTTAGAGAAATTGAAATGTAAATCGGCATAGTCCAATACCAAATCATATCTATTAGCAGGTTTTATCCATTCATTAATAATGGTTCTTTGTTTGAAGTTTGTTGTTGACGTTGGTACAATTTCTGAGGTTAAAACATTATTAGTCTTTGAGTGAATAGATATACACGACGTTTCGGCATCTGGAATCTGATCCTGTCTTCAGATGAAAAGTAACCTAAAACACAACACAAAACATTAGTAAAAGAACTAGCCTAAAAGTAACCAAGGCAAGCTGACCACCACCACCAAATTTTCCCCTTTCCCTTCCCTTGTTAAACTTGTTAATTTTATAACAGATAGCCTAGAAAACAATACAAAACGTACAGCTTTACCAAATTAAAAAACAAATTGAGAAATCAAGCACGTCCACGGTCAGTGACAGCTGTCCAATTGCCTGACCAGCCGCAAGAAATTGACTGGCTCGGAGCAGTGAACGACCAATCACAGCCGTGAATCAGACCGACCAATGTAAAAGAGAACACAAAAAATACTATTTATGCACAGCCAATAGAAGGAAAATTCTTTAAAGTTTTGATGAATGAATCAGGTTTTCTTAACAAAACAGTTGACATTAATAAATAAACTGATTTAGAAAAATTCCTATCCGGCGAGTCTCGAAAACTGATTATAATCCTAAAATGATCGTTAGGTTCATGTGATTTTTGACACCCTTGGCCACATAATTGAGTACTCTAGCCTTTGGGTAAGCTGACCATTCCTATCAGAATTTTCCCGGAAAGTCCGAGTTGAGTTCAAACTTTTAGGAAGTCATCCGGGACGGAATAATTTATTCCTTAGTCAAGTTCTGCTAATTTAAGCTTTTCTTAACCACGAACTAAGCACAATTAACAAACATGTTTATTGTCAAAGAAACAAAACATTGGTTCAATCTAGAATCACCCATGATTTCAAAAATGTAAAATTTAATAAAGGATTGATTTCTTTCAGTTCTCCCTAGATTATTGGGAGGGGGTTTGTACAGTGTTTGGTGGAAATCGGACCAAAGGGAGAGTGGTCACACACACACATATATATGTATTAATGTAATACTAATTATATACTTGATTAATATATATTTACATTTTACCATGCTTGGAGGCTCAAAACCGCTACCGTTTTGTTTTGCAACGTGTCGATAAGGCGGTAGAAACGAACCGCTCTATTTCCTGTAAATTCGCTACAAACACTGATGCACCTATAGTATGTTTCACTCTCCACAGATAACACTACATTCTAAATCCACCGGAAGTGAGGTTAACTCAGCTGGCGATATGATCAGCTGTTCTAGGCCGGATATGCTGTCCGCTTGTGTACCTGGCCGTCGTTAGACTTGGTAATTTACCGCCACAAGGACATTATCTTGACTGTGGTCACCTGTGTTCTGAAATAACATCTTCATTTCACTGGGACAGGTGTACACGTAGTTCACGCTTTGACGTTTATTTTTGACATAAACAAGTCACTACGGAGCAGAATTCCGAAATTTAATTTGAAAAATAATTAAGGACTGTATATTGCAGCGTTGTGCTATTTTCACTACAAATTAGAGTTTATCTCAACTGTTTCGGCGATAGATGTTTTTCATCTGCTGCTATGTGTGATTAGTCTGGTGTTTTCCAAATTATTTTTGGAGAAGAAATGATATGACTATTTTAAATTGACATAAGCAACCAGGCCGACACGCAGTGTCTTCAATTTTTACTAATTAAAGCCTACCTCCCCGAGTTGTGCTCTATTACCTTATTAAAATTCGCTACGCTCACGGCCTCGCTTCGGCCTTTGGCCTCAGCCTTTCGTCCAGCCTTTCCTGAAGTGGCCGGAAAAGTCTGAGATAAAACTTGTGTATATCGTAAAACACCATTATGTTTGGGGTTCCAGCATTGACTTTAAACTAGGCGATTTTTAAATGCCCCCACACCATAAATATAGTATTATTCTGTAATAACTTATAAATATCTTTATAAAGTATGAACTTGTTTTCAAAGTTTATTTGTTGTATTTAACTTTTAAAAAGGAAAATATTTGAAAACCCCTATGGAGAATGTTTTTGATACTTTGATTTGAGACAACGACCACTCCCAGAGGGTATTTTAAGATGAATATAAGAAGGGTGAGTGTGTTGAGTAATTTTTATGGAATGCCAAATTTTTTAAACACGAATTGTCAAACCCCCCTCTTGTGGCACCTCAAAAGAAAGGTAATTTTAACACAAATTTAACGACGCAAAGAACAATTGTCTATCTTAACTCGTTTTTTATTGTTATACCCATTTAAAGATTACAAGTTATTAGGTTTGAAAATGCCAGATTTCACATACAATAATTTATTTTCATTGACAATTTTTTCTTCAAAATCCTCTAAGGAACTTTGTTACAGGGCTGTGACATTGACTACTAACACGTTCGCAAATATATATACTCGTACTCTGTGCACATACGACTCGACAGGAAAACATGTGCAAAAGTTGGCGAACATTATTATTTATTGGTAACTATAGGATATAAGGAATACCATAATATACTACAACATAGCTTAAACTAAACTGAAACCCTTATGAAACCATTTCTTACCCTATTTAACATATAGTATTTTTGCACTTTTTATAGTAAGCTGTTTCATAAAACAAACCTCATAGTCTCTCAACTTTAAATTTTATCTGTAGCTTACTTTTTTTGTTTTGCCTTTTTCTTGTTTTTTGAGGTTATGTTTACGCTTCACTGTTTCTAACCTTTCTTTCGGTGTGGTAATTCCTTAATCGGCATTCAACAACTGGTTAATGTGTATATGCCTAGCTTTATTGTTGTAACCCTTAATGATACATCTCTCAACAACATTTAAGGTAATAAGATGACAAAATAATTTGGCGTTTGTCTAGCTCATCTGAATTTATTTAATTTTCACATCAAGTACTAGGCATATGACTACAAAATTAAGTTAAACAACCTTTAATCAACTAACTATAACAGATACAAATATAACATGGCCCTAGATATTATAAAAATTAGCCCTATGGCTTTAATTAAACTTCAAATGTCCCATTGTTTCAGTACATAACTTGTTATTTTCTTGCCAGATTGTTACTAAGTGCACCTGGTCAAGTGACCTCGTGAGGACGATGAGTGTGTTCACAAAGAAGTTAAATCTTTTGAGTGGAGCGGCTGAGTGGGTTTTGCAAGATGATGATTACGACTTTCATCAGGAGATAGCAAGATCAGCGTTTGCAGATATGCTGCATGACTCTGAGCGGGTAAGTTATCTCAAGACTCATTTTAAACCTCATATTTTCACGGAAGTCAATATTCTTTGAGCTATCCAATTTAGTCGATTCATCAACAACGGGTTAGTTAAGAAGATGACTCTGAGACTCCTGTCTTTTTTTTAAATGAAAGGTAGCGTGAGGCTTTTAATGCCCTTGTAACTGTGAGCTTGTTAAACATTGCTCTTTCATCTTACAAAGTGTTAAATTAGCCGTTTACAAGTGGCATGGTTTTCAAAATCTTGGAATTAAACTTGCTTTCTAAATAGCCTTTGTATTTCTTTAGGTATGACAAATGTTTTGTCAAGTTGGAAATCTGCTATTTCTGAGTTATGTTGCAGAACGATAAATATTACGCAGCAATCAAGAAGGTGATAGAGCAGACGCACAAGGCTGGTAAGAAGGCTAATGTGTTGGACATCGGCACAGGCATGGACTGTTGGCCATGATGGCAGCTCCGTGCGGGGCAGACACAGTCTACGCTGTGAGGTTTGTTGATAATACTAGTTGCTTCAAACAAAAGTTTCACGACCAGAGAATTGTCAGCATACCTGATTTCCATCAGAAAATCAAGATCATTCATATGTGTAGAAGTTGCTAATGTATGGGCAATTTTGGAACATGCATCATAATTTGTGGCATCTTATGGAGACTGTGGGAGAAAAATATTCACTAGAAATTCAGCCGTTGAAATATACAATTTTTGTAAAGCACTTATTTGGAGTACTGTAACTCTTAAAACTTACAGTGGAAGAACTTCGGATGGTCAAAACAGAGCTTTGTCAAAAATATTATTTATTTAATACGTTAACATATTTTTCTCAGTTTACTACTTGTGTGACAGGCATTCTCCCCGATCTCGGAGTGTGCAGAGCAAGTGATAGCGGAGAATGGGTTGGCAGATCGTATCACAGTGGTACACAAGCGGTCTACGGACATGACGGCAGGGGAGGGGGGAGACTTGCCTCAGCGAGCAAACATACTCGTCACGGAAGTGTTCGACACCGAGCTGATCGGTGAGGGAGCTGTCTTCACGTTCAACCACGCACACAAACACCTGCTAGAGGTAGGAACTAATAAGAGACAATCAACTGATTTACGTTCTTAAAGCTCTTAATTTGTCCTTAGAAAATTCCTCTAGCTTCAATTAGCTTGGGTTAAAATCAAATAAAGAAGAATAATTATTTGACCGATATGTGCAGAAAGACTGCCTGGTTGTGCCGACGTCTGGCACAGTCTACGCCCAGGTGGTGAGTAGTGAGTTCATGGAGCGATGGAACCGGTTGTCAGCGTGGGGTGACGTCAAGCCCTCGGCAGCTATAGCACGATGTCCCGGTGCAGCAGCCGTGCACGACGTACAGCTCAGCCAACTACCAACCACACACTTCAAGTCTATCAGCTCCCCGGTGGAAGTGTTCAGGTATGTAGCATTATTCTGTTATAGTAAGATTCTACTGTACAGTACAGTCTCTATAATCCGTCCGTTAGCCACTCCGACACATCCAGTAATCCGGCGCTGTGACCACGTCAACTAGACACCTATTTTCAAGTCTCTACTTGTCTGTAAAGCGCGTATGACGTCTGTCTGTATCGATTACCACAGTTCACTGCAGACAGAGAAGTGTGCGTTGTTTATTGCTAATCTGTGCTTCCGTTTACTACAAGCCGTGAAATTTCCGAGGAAATTTCACAAAAACGTAATCATGTTACTTTGACAAAAGATAAAAAGTACCATTTTAGAAAGATTAGAAAGCTACTCATTCAAGGAATTCAACATTGGCAAATCATAAACTCACAGACATGAGGAAGAAAAAAAATGAAATTGAATAATTTTTTAAGTGTAGTGAATCATCTTCCAACATAAGAAAGATTATGTCTGGCAAATTGAGTCTTTTTTTTTAGTGAACCTCCACTAATCCGGCATTTTCGCTAATCTGGCGCTTCCGATCCCGATATAGGGCTGGAGTAGTGAGATCGTACTGTACTATGTTTGTTCTTTTTTCTATTTTAAAATCACAAGTGGACCTAAAAATAGTTTGTGTAGGCTGAAATATTATGTTGTGTTTTCAGGTTCGACTGGACGGGAGGTTCTCCCATTCCCGAGAATGACTCTACCTCTGTCCCCGTCACGGCAGACGTGGACGGTCAAGCAGAGATGGTGTTGATGTGGTGGTCTCTTGATATGGACCCTCAGGTAATAAGCAATAGATAGGTGACAATTGGTTTTTTCTAGTGAACAGTTGTGGTAGAAGATATTTAAAAGTAGAACAAGTTGTACATAATTCTTGATCTCTGTAATGTAGCATTAGTAATTTGGATTTAGAACTGAACAATGGAAGTCATACACAAGTTCGCGTTTAGGAATTTGGAAAATAACCCCATATATTTTTACCGAAAGTTGATCTGGATGAACAGAATTAGTTGCCTCAAAAGCTAGTGTGATACTTCTAATTTCATCTGAAAATACACATTTCTTCTTGGAATTCTCCAGTTTTCAAAACGTTAGTTTTCGTAAAACTTTCTAAAATTCCTATATATGCACAAGACCTTGTGAACAGGAGTGCTCCACATAAGCGGAAATTCAGAACTTGTCTACTTATTTGGAACTTTCAGAGGACGAGGAAAGTGTACACGCTCCGCTCTACTCCTCCTCCCCACAAAACCATCAAATTAAAGTGGTTAAATTAAAACATATGCTTTCTTTATCCAGTAAATAATTACATCCAAAATCTATGAGTTAACTGGAGATAATATCTAGAATATAAGTAATAATACGGCTCGTCTACTTACAACAAAATTGGCGATTTAGTTAATTGTACAGTTTTTTGTTTCCACATACCTGAAATAAAACATTACACTCTTTCTTTTTATAACACAATTTGTCGACCTTTTAACTGGTTAAAGACATTGAATTGTACTTAAACAATTTTATGCATTGCTGCATGTGTTGCCAACAAGTAGGCATAGCTTATTAAACTTATTCATTGCATAACAAATCTGGTTCCATACTGTACCTTTCTCATATAACCACTTGGTATGTTTTAATTCACTATTTACTGATTATAAGTAAAGACAATACTTACAGGGCTTATAAATTAAAATATTTCAATTTAATGTATTACAACTTTTGTACAATTATTTACATGTGTCAATGCTTTTTAATTTTCTTGTGCACCACCTAAAACAATAAAAATGTTAAATACATAATTATTACTAAAATTAGCACTACAAAAAAGCTTAATTGTACTAATAATAAAATAAACAACTAAAATTTACTTGACAATCTTGCCTTCTAGGCAGTGTACACAAACCTGGAGTTATCAGGGCAGAGGGCAGGAAGGATGATAGGGGAGGAGGGCAACGGACAGTTCTGGAATTTCCGTTCCCTCAGGCTCACGTACTTTAGGCGTGCAGAGAATCACTTTGGCCACAAGGTCTTGTGATCGAGGGAGAGAGCTGTAAGTGTAGGCATCGACTTCCGGAATTTCTTTAAGTGGCTAAACTTTGCTCCAGTAAAAGCACTCTAGGTCACAAGGTTTCGCTCTTTTTCAGAGATTTGTTGAAATGTAAACACTTGCAACATCCACTGAATAGTATTGTTGTGTTGATAGGGGAAGGTGGTATTGAGTTGTGCTCCGTGGTGGGCTCACCCGGCACACACGCTTGACCCGGACTCCATCCCGTGGCGGGATCACTGGATGCAAGCCGTCTACTACTTGCCCGCCTCCGTACCTGTCACCCGGGGGCAGCAGTTGACGTTGCACTCTCACCATGACGAGTTCTCACTCTGGTTCAACCTTGGCAGGTAGGTTCGGGGACTGTAAACTGTACACAAACTAACATTGGTTATCCAAACCCTAAATTAGCCAAAACTCATATTTGAATCTCAAAAATTTACTTAAGAGCTGATAGAGTACATGAATGCTCCATAGCTGATTGTATGATCGAATAACGTTTTGAGATATTTTCTGACAGACAGTAACTATTCATAAGTGTCAAGAATTTTTTCAGGTTCAGTAGACTCCCTCTCGTTCAGCCTCGCTTGATTTGGCTGTTGGATGGTCCAGCCTGCACCTAAACATAGGCTATATCTACTTTTTTTGCTAAATATATATTAATTTGAGCGGTTTCTTTTGAAATTAGTCCCAAGTCTTAAGGTTTTGCTGAGTGTTATTTGCATTTTTGCCCTTAATTAATTAACTTAACATAGGCCTAAAGCACTACATCAGTTTTGGAGTCTTTTCCTCGTATTTTCGGATAATCTGCCATCTTTTAGTTTTGGCCAAGGTCCGGTCCCAAGGTGACCGAACAAGAGGGAGTCTACTGTAGTAGAAGCTTTTCTTAAATGTCTTAATGCCTAGGATGTCTTTCGAATACCCTCGAAGTTAGGCTCCGTCCAAGACCTCTTAGTCAACATGAACTGTACGTACTCACACCTCTCCAACTGTCCACAGAGAAGCGGTGTCCAAGCAGCTGCGGCCGATATGTGACTGCATGCTGCACGTCAGCTGTTCCCGCTCTCGCCTCGGCATGTTGAACGATCCTCGGCGCAGGACCAAAATGCGGCAGTGTTGAAGCGACTGGTGACACGGAGAGTGTCGTGTTGTCCCTGGGTGACACATCCTTGCTGGGTCTGCTGGCGGCATCTCTTGGCGCTCAACAGGTTTGTTTTGTTATTGCCCTGTACAATACACGACTGGGACTCGTGGCGTGGTCCTGTAATCCAGCTTCATGGAGGCTCTCCCCAGGAAAATTTTGCTACAGGATGATATAGGTTTTGCTAAAGGGGCTCTGATTGAGAGATATTTTGTCTCAGTGATCATCTGTCAAATGACTATTGAAACCAGCACCGCATCAACTCCACCATCGTTTAGACATATCAGACCATCACTTGTGTGTTCGGAAGTCACGTTAACATTTATACGTTGTATAAGAAATTCAAAAGCAGCCTATATTTCCATTGTCACTTGTTTGGGTCAACCACTATTAATTAATGATCCATTCTAAGGAAGAGGCGGCCTTAGTTTGTAACAAGACTACACCTCATAACTCATTACTGATACTCACACTCTAAATCCTTCACCACATATTTGTTAAAATACATTCATTCATTTCATGAGAAAAGGGTCAATCACAAGTAGTGATATAGTGATACAGGTCTATTTAATGTACATTTATTTTCCATCAGCTGTGATATTAACTCAAAGATTTAATTTCAGGTTTACCACCTAGAAGAAAATGTGACGTCTAGAGAAGTCTTAGAGGAACTAGTGAAGGATAACAACCTCAAGTCTAAAGTCACCATCCTGGATTCTATGAAGTTCAGTGAAAAAGTGAGTTCAGATTTGGCAGCAAGGTTTTGTTATATATTAGTTCCAAAGCAACATTTCGTGGTATGTTTTACTTTGTCTATTTTGCACATTCATAAATTTTATTTGAATTAAATGAATTCTGCCATTGTAAATTCTACAAATATAATAATCTACATTCAAATGTTATTGAAAGAGAAAAATCTATTAATGTGTACAGGTGAGGTCGTCTGTGAACCTAGTGGTGGGGGAACCGTACTTCCTGAACACCCTGTATCCCTGGGACATCCTGCGGTTCTGGTTCCTGCGGCAGCAGTGTCCGACAGCGACCTGTATGCCGGTAGCGGTCACTCTCCACGCGCTGCCCTATGCAGTTCGACCATCTGTACAAGATACGAGCTCCCCTCGGCACAATCAGCGGATTCACGATGGAGCCCTTCGATAAACTCATACAGGCAAGTCATCCTCTAGGATGTGTATGGTCTAGAGGAACATGAAGTAATGGCAACTCGTGGAACATCGTGCCCACTTGTGTAGTTGAAACACTTGATACGTTTGCAGGAGTCCAGTGAAGTGAGCGACAGCAGGCTAGAGGTGCAGCCACTCTGGGAGTATCCCGGCGTCGCTCTGTCGTCCGCTCAACAGCTGATGAAGTTCGACCTCACCTCCCCTCCACCCCCGGACCAGCTGAAAGCACAGGGCAACATCCCGATATCTGCGTAAGTATACAAACCCCTGTGATACCTGCTTGCGTACATGTAATAGTTATGTTGTTGGGGGGTGGGAATAGCTCAGTTAACATGTTTTGCGGTACAAGACTCAACTTGTTAAAAAAACACAAATCTTACAAAATTAGCTAAAGGTTTTCAATTTTAGTTGAAAATTGACTCTACTCTCTGCCCACAGAGAAGGCACATGTCACGGAGTGGCGCTGTGGATGGATGTTCACCTAGACGCATGAGAGAACGTGGTGACCTCCGGACCCCTGACCCCGGTGACCCCAGGTACAGTCCACCCTCAGTTCGACCCCTACACCAGGCAGGGACTGTACTTCCTGGTGCCCCAGGTTCCCGTCACAGCTGCATCCAACCTTGTGTATTCGGCCGTGTTCAACTGCACTTCCGGAGAGATGGACGTCAAGTTTGAGGTGGAGGAGTCGTGAAAGTGATGCTGTGATCGAGTGGATGACCACCGTTTAAGGACCGACCAAAAGAAGATGCGTGTTTAAGTTTTGTAGGTCAAAACAGGACTTATTTTGTTTGTTAAGTTACCGTGGAGCTTTACAAGGGACTGGACGGTTGAAAAAGAAATAAAAAAAAAATTATAAACACCACTGTGTTGAGAGAAGCCTGAATTGATAACATAACACAGTGCAGAGTTATTGTGATTTTCAAAAGATCATGGATAGTGAAAATAGTATGAGTATTATTATATGAGTATAAAATTGGCAACCCTTATCATCTGGTTGTTACCTATTTGTTTATTCACAAACACTTTTGTTGTGAACGTAAGTGAGCTAAAAAATTAATTAAAGTAGTGTTATTGTATTAGAAGTATAACTTTTATATTTTGTATATCCAATTGTAATAAAAAATTGTTACTATTGAAATTCTTATGTTTTACTAACCAACCTTATCTAGAAACAGTAGGATGTCGATAATCCGAATTAATTGGGACCAAGGGTGGTTTGTAATTTCAAACAAAAGGCAAAAAAAGACGTGTGTGCTTTAATTTTGTTATTTTATTCTATTTAAATAGGTTAAAATAAATGACATCTTAAACTTATTTTGAATTGTAAGGCAAACATGTTTCCTTTTCAATTTAGTTGGCGTTGCCATTGGGAGAAACTCTCACACCACAAGTGATAACAAGCGAAACAATGAAAAGCACTAAACTGTACATTGTACCTAAGCGTAAGAACGACTCGTCACTGTTTGTATGGCAGAGTACAGACTAGTGTGTTGCTAGTGGAAAGGGAGGACGGATGTAGTGGGTAGGGGGTACCTAAAATAGCTTTTGGAGGTCGATGCCACAATACACTGCGTGAGTCACCCGATACGCGTGCGTGTAAATAACTTATTGTTGCATATGGAGCATTCCAGTTCCAAACACACTTATATTTTAATCTCGCTTGCAAAAATATTGTTCTTGTGTCCATCCTTATTGATATTTAAATCGTATTTGACAAAAACATATTTTTGCATTTTCTTCCCGGACAGGCGTTTGGACTTTTGACGTTTTCAGATTATCGACTTCCTACTGTATGATTTACAGAGACTCATCATATTCAGGCATCCTCGACAATTATATTAAGAGTACTTTAGATTAATATAATAAGGATGAAAATCAATTCATATAACATTCCACATATATTTATTTTGACATTAAATGCGTTTGTGTTGTCTATGGTGGGCAAACAGTTAGATAAGTAGTCTCTGCGTTCCTGAGCAGCTGTTTCTCGTCTTGTACAGTCGCCGCTGAGGTCAAGCGCCGAGGTCGATGAGATGAGCGCCCTGTGGCACACGGCCAGGTAGAAACTGGCGCTCTGACTGTACTTGGCGGAGATGTGCGCCTTCAGAGTCTCCACTGCTTTGCTGTGAACCTGTTGTTTGGAAAAAGTCAAAATGTTTTACACATATCAAATTTTGGATCTACTGTCTCTATAATCCGGCCCGTTCGCCACTCTGACACATCCAGTAATCCGACACTTGGATTCCAATCATATTCACAGACATGAGGAAAGAAAAATGAAATTGAATAATTTTTTAAGAGTAGTGAATCATCTTCAACATAAGAAAGATTATTCCAGGCAAATTGAGTCTTTTTTAGTGAACCTCCACTAATTAGGAATTTTCACTAATCCGGCGCTTCTGATCCCGATATAGGGTTGGATTAGTGAGATAGTACTGTGCTGTATCTAAGGACATTGCAATATTAATTATATTATCCTAGGTTACTTTACAGATTGGTTTAACCTACCTATATTTACAGTGCTTTTGCTAACCTAATCCATATCTTTTATTAAAATGATTTGTTCAACAACAAAGACAGATTGATGCAGATTAATTATTTATTTGAGTAAAAAATTTGTCTTAGATTAAAAAGTTACATCAATTAACTTTTTAATAAAATTGACAGGTCAACTTGAGATAATAATTTGAGTATCATACAACATTATGAGTACCTATCCTATCAAATATTTACTCAAGGTTGCTTAAACGTCTCACAGAACATACTAAAAGTTACATTTAAGCAGAATGAAAAATAATGAATTAGGGTTCAATGTATAGACTGTAAAAGAGAATAAGCAAGAAGCAATGGTATACAAGAGGTTAAAGCTACATACGTTATAGGTAGGTTATAGGAGACTCTCTACCAAATACCTTTTCGACAACCGGTTCGGCTACGTTATTTAGAAAATGCTTTAAGAAAGTTCTCATAACCAACTAAAAATACAAAATGTTACCAATGTGACGGTGCAGCCACCAAATCCTCCACCAGTCATTCTAGAACCTAAAACTCCGTCCACTTCTCTTGCAGCATCGACAAGTTCGTCCAACTCCTTGCAGGACACCTCGTAGTCATCTCTGAAGCACAGAGGAGTCAGATTAAACAAGTTGAACTTTGAGCTACAAAATAAGCTATAAAATGAACATTTCTTGCCAGCCAGGCACAGGAAAAGTTGTGCTTCACAGTACAAACTACGTAGGGACTCCCAAGATTATCAACACAGAATTCTGTTATCAGTTTTGGTTACTTAAAAGTTCACCCCACTGTTAGCAGCTCCTTCACTCTATTAGGCCTTGTTATTTTGCTCAACAACTTTCAGTCTCTCCGTTTGAATCCACATCGATATCTAAACTATTGGTGACTACAAAAAAGTTACAGTTTCTAAATCACTATTTGAGATGCCGACCACTCTCATGAGGGTATTTTAAGGCAAATATGTGGTGAGGGATGAGTGTGATGAGTGGTAGTAATGAGTTATGAGGTGTAGTCTTGTTACAAACTAAGGCCGACTCTTCCTCAAAATGGGTCATTAATTAATAGCCCAATTACCAATGGAAATACAGGGACCAACAGCTTAACGTGACTTCCAAACCACGCAGGTGATGGTCTAATATGTCTAAACGATGGTGGGAGTTGCTGCGGGTATCATCAGATGATCACTGAGACTATCTGAGCCGCTTTAGACCTATATCATCCTCAAAACCTGACCTCCATGTAGCTGGATTACAGGACCACGCCACAAGTGGGTTTTTAGAAGGTTAAAATGTTTTTTACTCGAAGTAGTTGAGATTGCTTTTTAAAATCAGCAAAGGATGAGAGGGGAAATTTGAACTACTTGAGATTTTTAGGGGAATTACATGTAACAGTGCTTGAAAATATGTTTTTAAGATAACATCTTCATTTATTTTTTAGAATATTTACTAAACTACTTGAGTATAAATCAGTGAGAATCTGTTGCACTATGCCCACCTCAGAGACTCGTGACTCTGGTACATGAGCTGTCCGAACTTCTGGAAGTTGCCGGCCGGGAGAGCTTCAGCCGCATCTTTCGTTCTCTGGATCTCCGTGATAACGTGACGAGCCCTCTTGTAAATCACCTCAGACATTGCCGCCTTTTTTGCTATCTGACAAAAGTTTAGTTAACCTCATGGGAATCAAGTGGGTTGCACTTTGTTAAGTTTGTTAGCATGGAAAGAGCTTATGAGTTTATGTTGATTTAACAGGACAAAAAATAGTTAGAATGTGTGCTGACTATTTTTCAAAAGTTGCCACCACCGGCATATCATTTTGGTTTCTGTTAATCCTTCGCTTTATTAAAACCGCATATACAAAGTCAATGTTGATTGGAAGGGTTTGGGGAGTTTGCCTGCAAAATATGACAATAATTTAAGAAAAATAATGGATTTGAGACGATCTCAGCAGTTAAAATTTACATTTTAAGGAAGTGTCTAATCTAACAATAACAAAGGACTTTGTTAAGACATCAAAAGGCAAAGATAAGGTTTTAAAGCCCTCTCTACCACTTAACCTTAATCTACATAGTCTACTTGGTTTGCCTAATGTAGTTTGGACCGATTGGCATAAAATTCTGCATAAGAGTACTTTGAACCAAAGACAAATGACAAAAAGGATTTTTAAAATTAACTTCCGTTTCAAGGTGACTGTCTTTAACTAAAAATCAGCGGACACAGCAAATTAAAGTCCCTAAATGGTCAAACTCTTCGTGAACCAGCTACGTGGCATCCCAAGATCACCGTTCTTCTGGTTGAATGTGCTTAAAGAAATATTTCTAACATTTATTATTTCAACACATTTTGATACAAGTATAAGTAGAATTTTTCATCCTATCTTTAGGACCATAAATATTACTATCAAGTCTCAATTTAAAAAATCGATAAAAATTATAGAGCACGAGATCTATTGTTCACAGAACTAACCGTTGAGCATGTCCATGGTGGCAGTTCTCAAGCTCGGCTCGCTCAGTATCCTGGCAGCCTCCTCGCACTGACTGCGTCTCACCGCGTACTCCCCGGAGCCCAGCTCATGCTTCACGTTGGAGTTGGTGATGAGGATCACGTAATCTCCGATGTGCATGGGGATCAACCTGCTGGTCAGCTGCCTGCAGGGACAATGCAAGGTCGGTCATTTGGCTGAATCTCTGAGTCTGAAAATCTTATTGAAAAGTTTGGAAAACTCCTAAAAGAGGTGCTTGATAATTTTGCTTTGGGACAGGGACCACTCTTAAAGGGTATTTTAAAGTGAATATGGAATGAAAGGTGAGTGTGATGAGTGTTTTGATGGATGATGAGATGTAGTCTTGTTACAAACTAGGGCTGACTGTTTCCCAGATTGCATCATTAATAAATAGCCCAACGACCAATGGAATGGACCAACGGCTTAACATGACTTCGAACCATGGGGAGTGGCCATCGTAAAAGTTATCATTGCGCTGGGGAATCGAACCCAGGCTGATTTGGTGCGAAGCCGCACTATACCACTGAGCTATGGCCACATCCAAAGGATGCTGGGCAGAATATTTTGTTACCCAGAGTAATTTGACTTGACTCTAGGGTGACCATCCTTACCAAACTTTCCGGGACAGTCCTGAATTTTCAGGTAGAGTACCGATTTTTTTAAGGGGTCATCCGAGGTTGTCATTTGTTCCGGATTGACCTAGATTCTATTCTTAAAAATTAGTGCCACTAATTTGAGTCAAATTAATGTGGTTTTCTTAACCATGGACTGGAAAAATATGTTCAACTTGTTTTAACCGCTCCTTAATTAGAGTAACAAGTCTACAGGCCAGAAGTCGTTGGGGTCTATTATTGTCTATTTTATAATTTGTCTAGAATACTATTCAGTTCCTCTATTATTTTTCTACAGATGTAATCTTTGCTGTAGTTGGTCAACATTTGACTATTGCCACTAATAATCAAAAATTTTCTCAACGGAGAACCATTTTTTCATTTATTTTGAATAAAATCCCCTCACTTTCCTCTCAGCGACTTATATCCATAATACTTTAAGAACTGTTTACTTTTTTGTAAACAGCATTTAACATGAGTTCAATGACAAAGAAAAAACAATCAATTTCTTTGTTATTGCAATTTAGTAAACTTACTACTATCACTCATGTTTAAGGCATATCTACAAGTGGGTTATCCAATAATTACTCCATTATCATAATCCCTTACAATAAAAACAAGTGATACGTAAATAATTTTAAGAAAACAGCGTTATCTTGCTCAATAACCTTGAAATCACATTGAAAAGTGATAAGGAGTGTAGACTATTGAGCAATAAAACATTGACCAGCTCACTAGACATTCTAACTAAATATGAACCAATTAAACTGGTACTAATTGGGATTTTAGTTCAATATTTGTTTACATGAAACCATGTATGAACTAAATTTTTATTAAAAAAGACCCGCATTTAGTAGACCTTTTTCAGTAGGTTATTAAATTTCTAAATGTCTTGATAGGGTTGGATGCACAACTAAGGTGCTGGAATGCCAATTCCTTGAGGTGCTGGAAATGCCTGATCATTCCTAGGAGTGCAACCCCCCAAACCAAAAAGGGCCCAAGGAGCCCAGCAGTAAGTGATCCTTAGGGAAAATGTCCCAAGTTCTCGCCTGATGCAACTATTTTAATTTCCAATCCTCTGTAGAATACTTTTAAAGAAATAATAACTCATAAAACAAACGCTACTAATCAAGAATTTCATACCTAAAATAGAAGCTGTTTTTATGTAAAATCATAACATAATTAGAACCTTAAATTATAACATTGTTGACTGTTGTAATACTAACTAAATATGATTATCTATGACACTTCACTTCAAGAATACATTATGATAACAGTTTTCTTTGAATAGATTTTGTCATGATTGTTGAGCAGCTAGGAGTTGAGGCCTGTAGAAGTAGTTCATTTTTAATTTGAGTTAGTTGTTTAGGACAAAATTATGGGTCAGGCTGAAAAGATTTGGCTCCCATTAACTTTTGTCGATCCTTTCCGTTTTGGCCTGTGCCGATCTATGGGCTTCGCTATCGTCTTCGTTACAGCTACTGAGAGGTTCTCATTAACAATTACAAAATTAATTTATCGACAGGAGTAACTATAACACTCGTAAGGTAGTGTTAACACCTAGTTTTATCACCCAACATCAAGATTAAAGTTGGGTCGAGTACTTTGCTGCTCAATCGAGCTACCTGCACAGATCTAGATGACTTACATGCAGTCAATGAGCAACGCGTTGTGCTTTTCCCCCAACACAGAGATAAACTGGTCCATGATTCCGCACGGAGTGTTGGCGAACACGTGCTCGGCTTTCTGACACGCCAACGCTTTGTCTGTCAAACTGCAACAATAAATAAGGGATACATACTTGCGTAAATCATATTGTGACGTGTGATCTTATGAAATAACATAAAATAGTGAGTTACCTTCTTGTAGCCTGGAGGTCCTGATGAAACTTAGATTCATCAGGATCTCCAGGCTACAAAGAAGGTAATTAACTTCAAAAGGTCCTGAAACCGGAAATCATAATTTATAAAATAGTGAGTAATAACCTGGTTTAACTGCCTAACTGCCAGGGAACATGTATGAAGCCAGTGGCTGCACTTTTACGCTTGTGATGAGGCGTCCTAATGCAATCAGCTGTTTCCACTACAACCTTTGCTGAAATATTGGGGTTTGCTTCTTTCTAGCGGTGGTTCTGTGTTAAACCACTATAGATTTTCAAACTGGTTTGTTAGTGCTGCCTTTTGACGGTACAGTTATTTCAGCTTCTACTTGGGATGAAAATAGTTAGTTTTACATTATCTTGAAGAGCTGGATCTTATTAGATGATTTAGAATGTTTAATAATTAAATTGTTTTGTTCCTGAGGCCTTTCAAATGCATTTGTGGCATGCATCATCAGATACTCTCAGCAGTTTCTTCAGTTGGTATTTTGTTTAATTTGTTTTCTGGTTTAGTCTTTACGTTGCATTCAACCTGTTTCCAGACGACATATAATCATAACTTGGTAGTCTAATGAAATGTTATCACCAGCTGATTGTCGGTGAATTAGACATAATTTTGTTGTTGTAACAAATTATCAAACCAGGACCTTGAGTGGTAGTATGAAGACAATCATACTGTGCTATTCCAAGGTAGTTTAATTGAATATAATGAATGCCATTACATTTTTATTAAGTTTGTTTATGTTACTTTTCTTTTATGGGTCTTTCAGCATAGAGAAAGGTAACTAATGACTAAAGACATTTAGAATGGTTTAGACTTAAATCACATAGTAAAAATAGTTTTTGGACCTAAGGCTTCTGTCTGGAAAACCTGGCGGTGACGGATCTACTAGGCTGTAGAACCTGCAGTTCAGGGGTTAAAAAGGTTTTACGGTTGCAATTACGGTAAGAAAAGCTAAACATAACTCATGTTGATTGACAGTACACCCATAACATAACTCTGACAGTTTGTGTATTTTGCCAAATGTAGGGTTAAACCGAACTGCTTTAGTTACCTGCGAGCTTTTCCGAAAAGGCCCTCTAGGAATGTGTACGTCGCGACTTCCAGTGAAGCACTGCTGGACAAGCCTCCGCCCAGCGGCACACTGGAGACGATCACAGCGTCGAAACCCTGGACTGTGCCTAAAGAAACACACATCCGATTTTTGCAGAATTTTTATCTTCCAAAAAAGTCATTTGAACAATCGCTAAGCTTCAATGGATGAAGAGAGTTGTGCAAGCCATGGTTCAAAGTTTGGAAATTGTTTGAAAATTGTCTACTTTTCAAATCAAAGTGGGATTAAAGAAAGTGACATTCGCTTTTATAAAACACGAAGCACTGAACTGGGAGACACAGTTCATATTAATTATTTTTCTCTCCAAAATAAAAATAAAACAATCGTTAAAACTCTAAGTGGATGAAATTGTTTTAACTTTAAGGTCATACTAAGTTAATGCAGATCTCTTCCACCGACTGAAGGGTTAGCGTTAGTCACTATGAATGAGTGAGAGGGTTCCATTTGAAGGAAAATTTTAGCTCTACAATGCATTGATTGAAATAAAACTTCCTTCATAACACTTTAACACAACAAAATTAGTGAATATATGACCATTAAGGACTTGGGCCTGAAGCTTCATTTGTAACAGAAAACAAATATAATATACACAAATGGAATAAACAAATTAATATAAATAAAATACTCTATACACTTCAATATTGGATGCATTTTATAACTGATTTAATTAATAGTTGAAGAAGATATTTTAGCTTTTGTTTCTTACCAGTGGTGGTAGATTTTGTGTGTTTATAATTCCATTTGCAGTTTCCTCTCTCTATTGTTTTGGTTGTCAACACAATAATGTATATTATTCTTGACTTAAATTAAATAAAAAATAAATGTCTGCAAAAAATCAATTTTTGGTAGTTTTGGATTATTGTTTGTTTTAGTTGTTAAAGAAGAAAATTAAAAGATTAATAGCGTATACCATAGTTTAAGTCTCTGAGAGTCTATGATTGGCAGCCGAATGTTGTCAAGGATGTTTACATTTCTGTCGCTGTCAATCCATCAAAGTGTAACTCAAACAAATTATTCCAGTGCCAACTTTAATAATTTAAATTATCAGGAACCTGCTAAAAATCTTGTAGAACATGAGTCTACCACCTTTCAAACATTGGCGTTTAGAATTTTATTATTACCAAATTATTTCTTAAATACATTTTCTCAAACATAATAGTATTCCTGCACCAACTTTAGTGTTCTTTTAAATTTTAGAGTACGATAAATTATCAGAACTTCCCTTTGAAGTAATAGTTTTGGGGTTTACCTTTACTTCTACATCTTGAAAACAGAGTCTACCACACCCTTTTTTAGCCGCTTGCAATGAGTTAGAATTGTTGACCAAGTTATTTAACTCAAAAAAATTAACCGATAAACTTATATACAAATATAGTTGAGGCTTTAATATTGGTTAATTACATGACAGATTTAAGTAGCTAAATTGGGGTAGAGAGGCATCAGGCAGGACCACTACACCGGTCAGCTGTGGCATCACCATACTCAGATCTTTCTTTCCTATAATAATATAGTGTGTTTTGTTTTAATGTGATAAAACATTATTAACATTCAAACAGAACCAAATTGTTTATACTAACTACCTATTCAGTTAAACAGTTGGTAATTTTAATTTATTGCCTGGAAAGTAATCAAATTTTGTTCAACTCGATTAAAGAAATATTTAATATCACGTGCATTTTATGATATTGCTGAGTTTCTGGACCAATAATCCTAAAAGCAATGATTTTACCTTTTTCATTAACATGCCTGCGTGCATGTGTGTGAATGGAACTACAATTTGTTTGTATGTTTTTTGCAACACATTTTTAATATAAAATGAAAATAAAGTTATTTATTATCTAGCCCTAGTCTGTATCAAACTATGCTTAGAACTTTTCTAGAAAGGTCTAATAATAGTGTAGAATTTAAAGAGTTATGTGTTTGTTTTTATGAAACAGAAATATCATGACTAAAAAATTGGCTGAATAAATTGGCTATAAACTGCTGTTTTGAAATTGGAGGAAGAGCTTTCATCTGTATAATTTTATATTTAACAAACATTATAAGAAGCTCTACCAGTCTCCCAAAAAGTAATTTATTAAAACTTAGGGCCCTGATAAAAATTTAAAGTCTCATATTTTGTAGAACAAACAAATAAAATGGCAATGCTAGAGGCTTCTAAATACATGTGTTTTAGTCGCCAATATATCAGTGATTATACCTTCGTAGTAGGCGACCACTCCTTTCACGTAGTTGGCCCAGTTTGGTTTCCCCGGAGCTAGTTCTTGTTTGGAAGGGATGGGAAACTCTACGACAGTATCTTCACCCAGACTCAGGCAAGTTTTCACTCTACATTTGTCTGTGTGGTTTATGCTGCCCACCACTAATGTAGCCATGTTCAACGCCTGAAATTAAAATAAATGATTTAATTTCAAATATTTCATTAAATATGTCTAGTAAAATGGGTGTTTCTTTTTCCAGTCTCCGACACGGTTTCTTAAATCATTACTTATGGGTTGAACATGGTATTTTTTAGTCTACAGTCTCCTTTTCCAGAAATTGAAGTAAAAAACAATACCCAAAAAACAATAAAAGTATTTGTGTTTTTATATTAATCTTATAAAGCAAATTAGAGAAAATTAGACCTAAGATCTTTAACTAAAGTTTAATTCTTGTTAGATATTTAATTTATTTATTCAATAAAGAAAATTTTTTAACTCTTAGCTTAACTTTTAAGGTGGAAAATCAAACGATTCAAAACCAAACAAGAAAAATACATGTGCAAAACAATTACAAATAAATAAAAACAGTATGTACAAGAAAAAAATCATAATTTAATTTGCACGATAGTTCTTTTTGTTAACTACTATGTTTTAAAAAAACCTTCATTTGTTTTTTTAACTGGCTGCATAAATGCAATATAACTTATTTCTTGGCAACTAAAAGATTTCCAAACTTAGGGTTTAAAATCTTGAATATATTTTTATGACAATGATATTTTGCTCGGCAAATTGACAGTACATTATATATATTATTAATATTTCCTGATGGTACTCTCACTTCATTTCTTAATTACATGTTTTATAAATATTACAAATAACTTCAAAAACGTATACAAATGAATTGTGTCAAACAAATATTTTTAGAAAACACACCTACAGTATCTAATTGGTACATTAGGTTAAATAACTGCTAAAATATTCAACTTCTATGAACTTAATTTAGAAAATTTAGAAATGACTCAATGAATATATTTAAAAACCAACATTATACTTACAATAGGCAAAACAAATCCATCATTGTAGTCAGTATGCTCTCCAATAAGGTTCACTCTTCCCGGGCCATACCCTGCGAATTTGGGCAAAGTCCCGAAATGTTCCCTAAAGGAGTCCATAGCTTGTATCAGTAATGATTCCATTCTGTTTTAAAGAATTAAGTTACTCAACAAATAACTGTCAAAACAAGTTAAAACCACACAGAAACTCTTCAGTGTTAAACCAAGGTCGACTTGCCGTGGAGTTTAGAACACACAGAACGGCATAATTGTGTGGAACGCCTGACAACTTTAGATTGATAACAAGTGATTATAAGGTCATACTTATCAAACAGAAGCCGGCTGTTGCTTGTGGGAGGCGCCGAGAATATGCTTCGATTACTTGCGCGCTAGTAGGTATCGACTATCATATCGATAGTTGTTACTAGTAGTTGTGAATAGTTATAACTAATCGATTTTGTTGTTATGCTAGGTTGTTGACAGGACGATGTTAGGGCTATTGATTGAGGATGGTTGTGCAAATATAGTCATTTTACCTTAAAGGAATCACAATTTAGTTACAAATATAAATTAAAATCTGTTGTAAAAATGGGGGTAAACATTAGAAAATGCGAGATTGCGAGTATATTTCTATACAGTACTCTAAAGCTCTGTTTTCCTAGAAAAGTGGTTACCGCTTTTATGATCGTAACATTACGGTGAGTTTTGTTTTCAAAGTAGCTCAGTGGTAGAGTGCGTGCTCCGCACCAGATCAGCCCGGGTTCGATTCCCGGGCGCAGTGATAACTTTTCGCGCCATTCCTCGTGGTTCGGAAGTTACGTTAAGCAGTTGGTCCATTCCATTGGTCGTTGGGCTCTTAATTATACGACCAATCTGGGGAACAGTTGGCCCTAGTTTGTAACAAGATCTCATCATCCATCAAAACACTCATCACACTCCTTGTAGTTTTTGCTCAGCGACGATGAGTCAGTCAGTTCAACAAAGCCTTTTATAAATATAGAGAATGCACAGAAGTGGTTATGGGAAAGGTCGACGTCAGATCGAACAACGCTCGACACTCGACAACAAGATCGAGTGCCTACCCGGTCGCAAGTAAACGAAGCTTATCCGTAGACGACGCGTTGGTGCAACAGCTGTTTCCTCAAAGAGGGGGGAGATAACAGCTGGCCCAGTGCTGCCGCTATGAACCGCCGAGCGTGAAATATCCCCAGAACGGAAGGGGACTTTCCCGTCCGTTTTCCCGATTCTACTGCACAGCCTTAAGAGGCAGCGTGATACAGCGGGCGCGGGCCCAACTTTGGATCCCGATAACACATGGAGTAAACAATGAAAACCGTCGTTTTATGCTAGTTAATCACCGTGCCTTTGAGAACCATCCTTCGACCACAGACAATAGAGCCGAGAATGTATATAGAGATCAAATGGGATAGGGATAATGTTTCGAAGTTTTGTCTTCAAATCCATTACCAAGCACGGTAGCCACACCGTGCAGGTTGGCGCGTGATGGATGTAATGGTTGAACCAGCTTTTATAACGAAGAAATAGACGTCTGTAAAGATTTTCTATTATCGCATCCAACCATAAACATTCTTCCGACCATAGAAATTGTAGAAGTGTCTTTAAAACTTTTAACAATAAAACAAGATTTTATACAGCTTGTTATAGTCTATAGTTTAAAGTTTTTTATAATTCTTGATTGCTTAAATATGTATTTTTACAATCAACTACAACATTGAAACAGACTAACTAGGTTTTAAAAAATCCAGACCGACACGCAGCTAAGCGCTAAAGCGCCGCTGGCATGAATAAATCGAATTTCCTTTGTAATTTGTTATTCGCTGCGCTCACAGTCTCGCTTCGGCCTTCGGCCTCAGGTTTGCGGGGTTTGTGTTGGAAGTTATCTACATATTATGAAATGAAATCACATTTTAAATTTCAATAAAATCGGTCTACTCATTCCGCTGTTATAGCGAAAAATTACTTTTTGGCCGCTATTTTGAAACAACTAAATGGATTTTCATACATTTCGGTATATTAATGCACAACAACAAACTACATATTTATTTTAAATTTAATTAAAATCGGATGAAGTGTACCGTTTTTAGAAATTTAAAACAACTTAGAAAAGTGAAAAGTCCTCCCCAAAAAAAAGGGTTCCGGTAGTCCGATTTTGCTGGTTAACGAAATCGACCGAGGTATTTACAAAAAGAAAGTTTGTACTAGATTTGGTGAAAATCACACACAAAATGTGACCTGCAGAGATGATACACATACTCGTATATACATAATTATGTACGAGTATATAAAGTTTTGAAAGATGTGTCCTAGGGTTCAGGATTGGTGCTCATTTCATGGTCGCGGGCCTGGGTTAATCCAGTCGATTTGATGTGATTTCTCCCAAGACTGCAGTCGTTGTAATGCGACTTCCCGAGTGTAAAGAAGTCTTGGAAGTCCAATCACGTAGATCAATCTCACTTGAAATCTTCATCACTTCCAGAGAGTCTTTTGTCTGCAGTGAAGTATTCTAACAATTCCCTCAGCCAGTCAGCTGATTCCGACACTGTGCAGTTGAGAACATTGTGGTTTACCAGTAGTTGATTTAATGACGGTTTAAAGGACTAAAATCACTGTTTAAAAAAAAGACTTAAACAGAAAAAACTCCAAAACGCCTATTAAACTAAAATGGCACAACTTTATTAAGGTTATAAACACAGCTGAAGTTTCCTGTTTCATTGTTGCCATATTAGTGAGAGCGTAAACAAATTGTATAGTTCTCGTTGGTTCATCCTGTATAAATCACTAAATCACTATTTGAGATGCCGACCACTCTCATGAGGGTATTTTAAGGCAAATATGTGGTGAGGGATGAGTGTGATGAGTGGTAGTGATGAGTTATGAGGTGTAGTCTTGTTACAAACTAAGGCCGACTCTTCCTTAGAATGGGTCATTAATTAATAGCCCAATGACCAATGGAAATACAAGGACCAAAGGCTTAACGTGACTTCCGAACCACGCAGGTGATGGTCTGATATGTCTAAACGATGGTGGGAGTTGATGCGGGTATCATCAGATGATCACTGAGACTATCTGAGCCGCTTTAGACCTATATCATCCTCAAAACCTGACCTCCATGAAGCTGGATTACAGGACCACGCCACGAGTCCCAGTCTAAAATGGCACAACTTTATTAAGGTTATAAACACAGCTGAAGTTTCCTGTTTCATTGTTGCCATATTAGTGAAAGCGTAAACAAATTGTATAGTTCTCGTTGGTTCACCCTGTATAACTGCTGTTAAAGCCTCACAAAGTTTCAAACACCAAACTAACGTTAGCGGGGAGTTTGCGACTTGAGGCGGTTTTCCCTGTGCAAATGACAACACATGAGATGCAGATAAAGCACTTTGTACTTTCCTTAGCGTGCTTTGCTGAGACGTGTTTCAAACCCGAGGCACGTGTTTGTAAACAATTATAATCCCACTTAAGAACATCATCTTCTCATCTTCATCATTTCACATAATCTGGTGAAGTGTTACATAATTTCTACGAAATATATACGAGCTTCATTCCAAAGTAATAGCAACTCACCTAACTTGGGTTTGAAAAACCATAATTATGTAAAACAATAAAAATATAAATAACTACACATAGTCTCCGGAGCTTTAAATTGTTGGTTTGAAGTTCAAGTTGAGGTTTTGAAGTTAAATTTCTCGGCTAAGTTTAACTAGAGTAAGTAAAACTCGTTTAAGTTATCCTCGGCTAAGTAAACCTCGGTTAATAAATCCTTGGTTACGTCAACCTGGGCTAAGTTACCCTTGGTTAAGTTATCCTGGGTTGAGTTATTTTCGGTTAAGTTATCCGAGTTCCCGATAAGTTATATAAGAAGTTTAAGGTATAAATTAAATTTTAAGAACTTTTAAAAGTTTAATTTAAGGTAGCCGGTTAATTTATTTAAGTTATCCTCAATTAAGTTATGCTTGGTTAAGTTAACCCCGGTTAAGTTATCCTTGGTTAAGTTACTTTCGGTTAAGTTATCCAAGTTCCCGATAAGTTATTTAAGAAGTTTAAGGTATAAATTTAATTTTAAGAACCTTAACAAGTTTAATTTAAGGTCGCCTGGTTAATTTATTTAAGTTATCCTCAGTTAAGTTATCCTCGGTTAAGTTAACCTAGGTTAGTTACCCTTGGTTAAGTTATCCTTGGTTAAGTTAACCTGGGTTCAGTTATCCTAGGTTAAGTTAACCTGCCGGTTAACCCTTGGTTAGTTAGTTAACCTCGGGGTTAAGTTAACCTCGGTTAGTTATCCTCAGTTATCCTTGGTTAAGTTAACCTAGGTTACCCTTGGTTAATCCTCCCTAACCTGGTTAAGTTAACCTCGGTTAAGTTATCCTTGGTTAAGTTAACCTAGGTTAAGTTATCCTTGGTTAAGTTAACCTGGGTTAGTTAACCTCGGTTGAGTTATCCTTGGTTAAGTTAACCTAGGTTAAGTTATCCTGGTTAAGTTAACCTGGGTTCAGTTATCCTTGGTTAAGTTAACCTCGGTTCAGTTATCCTAGGTTAAGTTAACCTAGGTAAGTTATCCGAGTTAACCTTGGTTAAGTTATCCGAGTTCTTTAAAAAGTTTACACTTTGCTTTTGCTATCAAACTTCTGATTTTAGTGTCTTGTAGTTCTAAGTGTTTTAGTATTACCAAAGATAATGATTATGGTAGGTAGGTAGCACATAGATGCCTCATGGCTGAGGCAGGAAAATCAACATAGTTGCAGCAGCCCGAGCACAGATAGCACTGTGAGCGTTGTCACCTTTCGTCGTGTTTCTCCCCCTCGGCTCCACATGCTCGAGTTTGTTCGATGTCGATAACTTAAATGTGACCAAATCGTGCGATTTTCGAGAACGAACGAACATGCGCGAGCGTCAGTGGCTCTACTCGAGACTCTTAAAGGATTACCTCGCAGTGCTATCCGTGCTTGGGCTGCTATCCTTACACTTGTTGGTTTTCCTTCCTTAGCCATTCGGTATCTATGCGTTAACTTCCTACCATAACATTGTTTTTGGTATTATTTACTAGGCTCCATGAGTTGCTAAAGATATTTTCATATTGGAGTAAATGAAGATTTAATCGTTCTTAAGGTCATTTTGAACTAACGAGTTCACCGAGATAAATATAACGGCATACGCTGAGGTCACGGTTTAACCAAGGTATCAGTTATCTATGTGTCACAGATAAACCGCACCTGAGAGAAAGATGCTAACAAGCCGACCACAGAGTCTGAGTTTGTTACTGAACCCCTCCCCTCTCACCCCTCCAACCCTTCACTCCCCCCACCACTCCCTTATTCACTACCGTGTTCATTACATTCGTGGTTTCTGTCACTTAGCTGTGTTCCCTACCACTCCACCGCTGCCCGTGAATATTGCATTCATGATATTGTGAATATTGGCTATATTCGAGTGCTTAACTGCTTAATTATTCAACTGTTTGCATTTAGATTAAACATTGTAACGTCCATTGCCTTTTAGCACGGGTTTGTACTTGTAAAATACAAAATGGTTAATTCAAACCCTCCGAGTACACGCTGGTTAAGGGTCCGCCTTAGTTTCACCTCAGGGAAAGCCTAGTAAATTCGTCCGCGTACCTAGACAATCACAACTATAATCGTGTTCTTCCGGTTCACAGCACGTCAAAACACGTGGAGTATTTCAATAATTAGCTTGAAATATTTCAAAGAAGACAGCATTGAACTTTCCAGAAGCTGGCTACCAGTCTTGAAGAAGTATTTTCGATAGTGTCACAGCCAATGAGAACATCGACAGTTGACATCCCTGCTTCAATGGATGGTTGGCAGCCCTGCTACCAATAGGATAGCAGACAGCAAGTAATTACTGCTGAGCTCAGTTTCAGCAAAGATTTGTTATGGTGGGTAGATAGCGCATGCCGAATGGCTGATACAGGAAAATCAACATAGTTACGGCAGCCCAAGCACAGATAGCGCTGCGAGGGAATTATTTTAAGAGTCTCAGGTAGAGCTGATGACGTACGCGCAAGTTCGTTTGTTCTCGAAAATCGCACGATTTGGTCACATTTTAAGTCATCGACATCGGACAAACTCGAGCATGTGGAGCCGAGGGGGGTGGCAGCGGTCGCAGCGCTATCTGTGCTTAGGCTGCCGCAACCATGTTGATTTCCCTGTCTCAGCCGTGTGGCATCTATGAATCTACCATAACAGAATCTTTGGTGTCAGCCAACCATTGACTGGAGATGGTACTTCACAGTGGGACCGAAATATTTCAAACTAATTATTATAATTTTGACGTGGTGTGAATTGAAAGGACTAGACCACAGTTGTGACACCGACCGCGAAGGTCTGAGAGTTAAGTTCGATTATTCATTTGCACAATAAACCTACAATAATTACAATCTACGGTTAAGAGCTGGGACTCGTGGCGTGGTCCAATCCAGCTTCGTGGATCAGGTTTTTATAGGTCTAAAGCGGCTCAGATAGTTCAGTGATCACTGATGGTATAGGTTCGGAAATCGGATAATCATAATATGTCAATATATACAATATTGTTTTGACGTATACATATAAATAGACTGGTAAGACTGAAAGTTATGTAATTTACTGCCGTGAAATCCTGTACCTTGTAAAACGAATTTAGAAGGTCGTGGATTGGTAATTTATTATATATCTGTAGCTTATCCAGTCTATGGTAGGTTCATGACTGATTTCTGGTGTTGTATGCATTATTCTGTTCTTCAAACGAATAATTGGAGTAAAAAAAAGTTTTTGTATAGGGATGATATGGCAATATGGATATTTGGTCTGCAAGATTCTCGGTGTTTAAGCCTGGCGGATTCACAAACTCCAGCCATAATATGTCTCACATGTTATACCAAATCAATGTGGTGATACCCGCCAACAAACTCCTTTTCTGTGTATTGATTTAACCACGTTTCAGACAATATCAGATCCATTGAAACTATCACAGCGTATTGGTTGGTTTAAAATCGGAATGTCACGTTAAGCCGTTGGTCCTTGTATTTCCATTGGCCATTGGGCTATTAATTAATGACCCATTCTAAGGAAGAGTCGGCCTTAGTTTGCAACAAGACTACACCTCAAACTCATCCTTCACCACATATTTGCCTTAAAATACCTTCATGAGAGTGGTCGGCATCTCAAATAGTGATTTAGTGAGAAACACTCATAAGACACAATGCATATTTCAACAGTTGAAATGTCAAAGAAGAGAAGACAATTGTCAGTTGAACGGACTCTAACTCGGATGAATCGTGTCTCGCTAGATGAAGTTTCCCAGCCTGTATTTGACTTGCAGTGTCACACACAAAGCTCATATACGTCGAGACAATGTACTTCCTTGAACTCAAGTCACTTTATATGTTTCAACATCTTGATTACATTTAAGCATTCGAGTCTTAATCATTATTATATAATCCACATAGGTATATCTATCTTCTTCATTTGAGTGGGACTGTCTTATGTTGAAGAACATGTACAACATGAGGTGCCCATGTTCAGTCCTGTGTTTTTTGTTTAGTCGTTGTTACGACTTTTAGTTCTTTGACTGGGACTCGTGGCGTGGTCCTGTAATCCAGCTTCACGGAGGTCAGGTTTTGAGGATGATATAGGTCTAAAGTGGCTCAGATAATTATAGTCTCAGTGATAATCTGACGATACCCGCATCAACTCCCACCATCGTTTAGACATATCAGACCATCACCTGCTTGGTTCGGAAGTTACGTTAAGCCGTTGGTCTTTGTATTTCCATTGGTCATTGGGCTATTAATTAATGACCCATTCTAAGGAAGAGTCGGCCTCAGTTTGTAACAAGACTACACCTCATAACTCATTACTACCACTCATCACACTCATCCTTCACCAAATATATTTGCCTTAAAATACCCTCATGAGAATGGTCGGCATCTCAAATAGTGATTTAGTGATTTACATGAAGTTTTCTATAATGCAACGAACTGCCATCTGTTAGCGTTTTCAGGCACTATTAACAAAATTACTCTTGATAGTACGGTTGTGCGTTTTGTAGTGAGTTTTGTCATTCATTGTCTCAGATTAAATAAAAAAGATTAGTTGCCTAGTCATCCAGTCCAAGATGTGTTTAAATCAGGCAAAACTGAATGTACTATCTAAAGTCGCTTTGATTTAAATCGTTAAAAATCTGTAATTTTGCGGATCTCTGGCGGATTGGTATCGCGCACGACTCCGGAGCTCATCACTCCGGTGGCGCGGGTTCGATCCCCGCAGTCACCACTTAGAATTTGTAATACGACTATACGGTGACGCTAGGTAAAGGAAGAGGTTGAGGGTAGAGAGGACTTTGTAGTCCTAACTTCGACTCGTTAAACAAGACAAACTTAAACTTTTACCTTTTTAATTCCTCCTCAAAAGTTCGCTCATACATTCTTTATGGGGCGCAATGGAACCTACCAAAAGAACTCATTTTAAGAAGTAAACTTAAGTCGATCTTAACGGTACATATATACGTTAATAAATGACAGTTCAGTGCCTTGTGGTTTAAGAAACACATGTCTGCGAGACCTAAAAGTTGTTGCCGAATAAAAGAGTCGTCTTGGACTGAATTTGACTAAGCCTTCTATGTTTTTCTCAGTTAATTTTCTACAAAAAAGGCTCTCATTAAATAACAGATGAGGTTAGAAATAGCCGTGTTAAATCTTAGACCATTACCTTTTTGAGTGGAAACAAAAATACTTTTCAAGGCTTAGTGTTACAAATACCCAGCTTGGTTCGTTACAGATAACTGGATCACAAAGGAGTGTTACAGCACATTGTTACAGTGAGATATTAGCCCTGAAATCCTGTTTGTTGCTACGTAACAAAGAGTGTAGCAATGCGAGTTGGAGTGGAAAAAGCTTTCAACAATATTATATTGTAAGTAGGAAAGATATTTCCGCTATCAAAGAGAAACAAACAACACTTTAAAAATAATAAAAAATGAAAAAAAAATTAAAATCACATTTGACTGGTGGCTTATGTGGCCAAGCCAATCATCCAATCAAAAACGAAACAGAAAATAAAGAATGGTCAACAGTCCTAGGTTAGGTTCAAGTAATTGTTATTAATTTTGAAATTTAATTCATGCGAGGTAAAATGAGGTGTTTAAAAGGGTTGTTAACAAATCGTAAAATACCTCGGGGTTGTATTTACATTTCGGTATTTTTCGTTCTGAACGTGTTTACATACGGCTAATTGGACGAGTTAGACTAAAGCAACCTTCTAGGCACGAAGAAACATCAATGTTTTGATAAAATACTGCATGCAAGGTACTGTTTTTATAATGAAATTAATCAGTTAACGTTTAAAAGTTGAGGAATTCAATCAAGAAATAGTTTGAAAAGTCCAACTCGGCGCAGCGTCTCTTATTTAAAACTCAGTCTATCCCGATGACGACTGTGCTTTTTTGAGGTAAAAATAATTATTACGGACATTTTTCATCTTGTTTAAAAGAACAAAAGTACACGACGTTTCGGAATCTGGAATCTGATCTCGTCTTCAGGTGAAAAGTAACCTTAAACATAACACAAAACATTAGGAAAAGAGCTAGCCTAAAAGTAATCAGCGCAAGATGACCAGTCACCCACCATTAAATATCGGTAGTATTGTTTTAAACTTGTTAAATTTTACAGCTAGCCTAGAAAATAACACATGTTCAAAACCTTACGAAATTAAAAGATCAACTAGAGAAATTAAGCACATCCCCGGGCAGTGACAACTGCAGACTGATTGACTGCCTGGCTAGCCCCATTAAAATTATTTCTGTAATTAAGATTTTCCAATATTTTTCTATTCTGATTCTTATTCCCACTAATTTGGATTTTATTCTTGAGGATTGTTGGAACACGGGAAGTATTTAGTTGGAAAATTTCAAAAATTCAACTTGCGAAGCACAAAATGCGAGGAACATTTGAAACCTGTCAACAACAGTGTTGTTGGGGGCATGTATATCAAAATGAACAACCAATCAAATGTCGACGAGGAAGCATTGTATTTCCTCTACAGTAACGTGAGTGACGGATATTTCACGATATATTGTGATGGAGAACATATTACTGTGTTAACGGTATAATTTGATTGCAACCCATTTGAACTTGTATGGGATTCGATTTTTGATAGTCTTGCCAAATAACGTTGAAGATAGATGAAAATAATGTAAATACAAAAGTTGAAGATAATTTTATTCCTGTGGCGATTTTTCGTTACATTGAAGATCCGACCTATGGTTTAGTCATTAAAACCATAAATGTGTCACAAGTACGTGTAAGAAGTTATTTTCGCAATTCGTATTAGGCTTTTGGGCAGCTTAAAAAACTCACTTCAAATCAAAGTGAAAAATCCGCCTGTGTTCCGTATTTCAGCTTAAAACCTCCATCGCTGTGGTCTGCCAAACAATGTGAAAAATGAACATGGAAATCCCCAAGATAAAATATCGTTGCTCTGTTGATCTTTATTCATATCGACACCAACATGACTCGATGTGAAGGGAAGCAAATTCAAACTACTTGATACTTTGCTCAACGGGATGATTTTATCGAAATTCCTTTGGAAAAAAGAGATATTCACGCCGTCAGCATGGTAAGATCTAGGCCCGGGATCATGAAAGGAGCACGGATCCTGACCCCAGAACACGTTTAAGAGCCGTTTTCGAGGCTGTGAGCGTAGTGAATTGGAGTAACAAATTGCAAAGGAAAATTTGATTCACTCATGCTAGCGGCACTTTAGCGCTAGCTGCATAACGTACTGCTTTTCCTTTCTATAGTTAGATGTAGCAGACAGTAAACACAATATCCTTACTTCACTTTGCATTAACTTACATGCGATTTACCAAACACCATCAAAAACAACCTACTCTGTATCCCTTCGCTTTTAAACAACCCCTACTATTTCTAAAAAAAAAATTTATAAGTAAATACCTCTTAATACCATTTAATAAACAGGTCTTATTGATTTCCAAGCACGCTACACTTAGACACAACAACAACCATAATCATACACCAGAATGTTTATGCAGCCTAAGTTTTCCATACAAAACGGCTTTAGATCAATTCAAAATAAGGCCAAATCAACAAAGAACAAAACTTTACTTTTAAGTAAAGAAAAATGGTTTTGTTGTAACATTAGCTAAAATCTAGTTCTTTTGTTGACACCGCGTCAAAACATGTTTACAATTAGCTTTAAACATTGCGTGCTCTGTGTGGAGTACTATCTTTAGTCACTGATTAGCCAAAACTAAGATACTTGTTGTCTGCTATCCTATTGGTCACCTAACCATCCATTGGAGCAGGGATGCCAACTGTTGACGTTCTCATTGGCTGTGATACTATCGAAAACACTTCTTTGGGACTGGTTGCCAGCTTCTTGAAAGTTTATTATTTAATAATTACTTGAAGTAAAATTTACCAATTACTACAACAAAAGGATAACATTTTGGACTTAAAACTTATTTGGTTTGTCATAGTTGAAACTAAACTTTTGGGTCTACCACAATGCAAAACATTGTTTAATTTTACAATACGTTTCGATTATTCTATGATAATCATCATCAGTTGTAAAAAGAAGAGAAATATAAAATAATTATATACATTAAAAGAAAAGTGATTTGAAACAAATAGTTGTTTTAAATTGTAAATAAATCAAAAGGATAACATACGTCAAAAAAAGCTTCACGAAGTTATTCAAATTTCCGCATAAATATGAAACGAGGGAAGCCTGGTTTGAAACCTGCAGATAATTGAAATTGTTATAACACGACGGGGTTTTACCAGAGTAAACTCTTTAAAGAGTGTTTTCCATCATATTCCCCTGAGCTTGAGAAACAGCTACCATTTAACTTTGCGTAATACTTTAAACCCTTATCGATGTATGTATTTGAATTTTTGATAAGTTTTTTACTTATTAAGCATTATGTTTACGTCTGCATTTAATTTTGAACATAATTTTCTCAATTTACTAATTTTGTTAAGCATAATTGTTTTACGGAATTTTTTGTATACAATTTTAACTTACTTTGAATTCAAGTTTCTCTAAAAAAGCTACCTAATTACTTAACAAATAGTTAGTCAAAGGTCGTATTTCTTCTCACACATTGGTTTTAAATATTCTGAATTTCAGGTAATTAAGTGTTAAGAAAATCGTTCAAATGGTATATATTATGTAAACATTAAATAAATATCCGAAACAAATTACTAGAAGTATCATGGCTTACATCGGTTTAATTGGTTTGTTTATGTTTAAAACATTAACTAAATCACTATTTGAGATGCCGACCACTCTCATGAGGGTATTTTAAGGCAAATATGTGGTGAAGGATGAGTGTGATGAGTGGTAGTAATGAGTTATGAGGTGTAGTCTTGTTACAAACTAAGGCCGACTCTTCCTTAGAATGGGTCATTAATTATAATAGCCCAATGACCAATGGAAATACAAGGACCAACGGCTTAACGTGACTTCCGAACCACGCAGGTGATGGTCTGATATGTCTAAACGATGGTGGGAGTTGATGCGGGTATCATCAGATGATCACTGAGACTATCTGAGCCGCTTTAGACCTATATCATCCTCAAAACCTGACCTCCATGAAGCTGGATTACAGGACCACGCCACGAGTCCCAGTCATTTTTTCTATGAAGATCATTGGAAAAGTTGGACAGCTGTACAATTTGGGCCCATGAAAACTTCAATAATCTAAGTTTAAGTACAATTCCAATAGTTTAAATTAATTTTACGATTTTCAATCTATACAAATTTTCTATTTAAAAAAGAACCCCATATCAAGGTAAAAGCTCACAGCTAAAAACTTAAGTTATCGATTTTAAGAGACAACGAACCATTGCACGTAAACAAATACAACATGGAGTTTTCAATAAAAACACTTTTATAACGCTTGTGTTTGAAACGGGGTTTCATCAGTAAATGAATTTCATAAATTTAATTAAATAATTTCATTAAAAAGTAATTTAAATTTCATAGTTAAATTTAAATTTCCGTTACTGGTCAGCTTTTCAGCTTTGGTCAGGTTGGTTGACTGATAATTTTTTGTTTAATATCTTGGAGGGATGAATCCCGGCTTAACTCTCAAGGTTTACCCTGTCATCCTCTCTCAACCCGTCAATAAACCACCGTGGATTATCTTGTCCAACACTCTTGTAACATGACCGCCGAGTATAAGCTAAGGGTTAATACCTTAACCTCGTAGCTATAAGAAAGCTTATACAGGATGTCGGTAAACCTCTTTAAGTATTCGGAAATATATTCTTAGGGTTAAAACAATCAAAAATAATTGCGTCCAGAAAATTTTGTTCCAGCTAGTCGCCAGGTTGTGTTTTTAGCGGACCCTTGGCGGATTGGAATCATGTGCGACTCCGGAGCTCATCATCCCGCTGGCACGAGTTCGATCCCCGAAATCACCACTAACCATTTGTTAAGTTACTTTGCGGCAACGCTAGGTAGAGGTCGAGGTTGAGTGGTACAGAGAACTTACAGGAGCCAAGCTTTTTTACAATAGTTTACAAATTATAGAAAATTCGGTTCATCTTTAAATTTGTTTAAACATAATTTTGGAATAACAACTGTTTAGTTCAGATCGTTAGCTATAAAATAAGAGCAGTTGGACGTTATGAAACTCTTAAACTAATTAAAAATTTTAAAAGTAAACACAGTCTTATCAGAATATTACAAAACATTTGTGGTAACTCACATCATGTTGTGTTGAGTAAAAAGAACGAATTCCCTGCCTGGAGCTCAGTTTGATCAATGGTTTATTTACACAAAGCTTGAATCTTTAGGGATTTGCTGAAAAATGCTCCACCAACGTGTTGGGTTTGAGTAGGTTGTGTTGAATATTTGTTGAATTTCCCACTGTTGAAAATGTTCTTGTGTCAGAGTCTTTTGGTAAAAATTCTGCTCGCTGGTAAAAGGCCGATTCTGGGTAACCATTTTTAGAAAAAAATGTTTTTGTGTTCAGAGTCAAGTTTTGAAAGAATTAACGGCGTAGTATTATTGTATTGGTTGAAAATAAACTGCCTTAAACAAACTATTTACCACATTTTATAATCTCAGACAGGCGTTTTTCAACTATAATGTCTGCAGCTGATTCCTTTAAACAAAGAAAACCTATCTGCATATAAGCAGTTTGGTGTAAATGTGCAAAATGAAGATAAACATCCCAGAGCTACAAACATTCTTCCCTGTCAAGACTTATGTGGAATTCTCACCACAAACTGACAATGATTTACCTTTTCACATTAATCTTGCAACAACAACAACTTTAACTCACTTAAAACACAATCTAAGTGCAAAGGAGAGGTTGCTTTCTGTTGTTCGCAAGCTGCCTGCAAGTTTTCCAACTATAAGTTTTCATAAGAAATCAGCTGGGGTTTATAAGAGTGATCTGTACATACTCTTCTCTCTATTTTAAGATTTAATTTACATTTTTTGGGGAACTGATTACAGTAATTTGGCCACGCATAAACTTAAGCGAGAATTGGGTTTAAGTAAAGGTTGGGAAACTCGTGCACACCAAGTAAGATCCCGTCGTTTAAAGTAGGAACCTCAGCAATGTAGGCGGAGGTTAAGTTCATAAACATTGTTAATTCAGCTGGCTGTCTGAACAACGGACGACCAATCACAGGCGTGCATCAGACCGACAAACTGTAAACGAGAATCCTAAAAAGTTTATGCACAGGTAATTGAGGGGAAGTCTTTAGAAGTTTTGAGGGATGAGTCATTTTTCTAAGAAAGGGGCTTAAAATATCCAATAAGACTTTAGAAAACCTTAATATGGAGAATCATAAGAATTGACTGTGTAGAGATTTTGAGAAAATACGCTATCCTAAAGTGATTAGCATAAACTAACCAATTAGCAGTCACTCACCACCAAACAAAATGGGGGTTTCTTCTTAAAACAAATTTAATTTTGAAACTGTCAGCCAAATAGCAAACTACGCGTAAGCGTGAGTTGACGTTGAATGTATCAAGAGAATGTTGTTGGTGGGGGGGGGATGAGATAGGGGAGAAAGAGGGAGAGATGTCTGAGTGAAAACGTGCCTCGACACCACAACAGTTAACCGAATGAGTTGTTTGCAACGTAGAAACAACACATGAAACAACACATCACTATGAGCACTAGTTTTGTATACTATATTCAATTCAATTAGTTTATTCAACAATGCATTACAGGCAATGCCCAATTAAAATGTGCATTCAAAATCTATCAATGGTAATAATGTTAGTAATAGTAACAATCTTGAATTATCACTAGCGACAGTAACACACATTTTAAAGCACAACAATAACAATCATGTTTAATGTCAAATTAATTACAATCAATTTTTTTTTACAAGAACAAATATAATTATACCACAAGTAAGACCTTGAATCAAATTAAAAATATTAGTATAGTTTTCAATATTCATAAAATTCCGCAACAGTGTAACAGCCAAGAAATAAATTAATACTATAGTAAAATAATGTATATGATTAGGTTTTAACCTAATTAATGACGAGACTAAAAACATAACAACAGATCATCAAATTTGTATTAATCATATAAACTAAGTATAGCCTGCAACGATATAACGTAATCTTGACATTACAATATCAAAATATAGCAATAACAACAGTTGAACTAACATCCCTGACCAAGGCACTCAAGCGCTCCATAACTGGAACGCCAACACAGGCGCTGCCCTTTCTAAAAGATAGACAGTCGGATTTGAATCACCAGCCCGTACTAACAAGAGTAACCAAGGCCCGTAAAGAAGCGAGCAAGTTTGAAAGGGTGTAAAATATAATGTAGAATATATGGGGAAGAGAAGTCCTGTGAACCTTCATTCATTGTATGTGAGGTTGAAAGCATATGACACTTTTTTTAGCATATTTTTTGTCTTTGATTTTATGTCACCGGTTTCTCGCTTGGCATCTAGTTGTTTTTAGCCCGAAAAAAAACAAACAGATGGCTTATCTAAAACTATGGTTATTTATCAACCAGTTTGAGAACAGAACCCAACCTCTTTATAAATTTATTAACACTCGTTGAGTTCAGAAAAATATAACAATACAGATAAAAATAGATAAATAAAATAGAAAATACAGATACTGATATCACCTGAGGCGACACAATCAGTATCCACAGTAGATATATCCTGGTCGGGAATAATCTTAGTAAATAATGATACACGTAATTCTTGCCACAGGTGGTAAATGTGCAGCTTTATAAATGTATCAATTGCACAAAAGAAATTGACAAAAGGATTTGATATTAAATATCCAATGTCCACCCCAAGATACTGGACTTGTAGTGGAGTGTTGTGAAATTCAATAACGAATGATGTGTAAACAGCTGTTTTCTAAAACTAATAGTGCAATCAGTGTTTTAAAGTGGCACCAATGCACATCTCAAGACTAAATCACTATTTGAGATGCCGACCACTCTCATGAGGGTATTTTAAGGCAAATATGTGGTGAAGGATGAGTGTGATGAGTGGTAGTAATGAGTTATGAGGTGTAGTCTTGTTACAAACTAAGGCCGACTCTTCCTTAGAATGGGTCATTAATTAATAGCCCAATGACCAATGGAAATACAAGGACCAACGGCTTAACGTGACTTCCGAACCACGCAGGTGATGGTCTGATATGTTTAAACGATGGTGGAGTTGATGCGGGTATCATCAGATGATCACTGAGACTATCTGAGCCGCTTTAGACCTATATCATCCTCAAAACTGACCTCCATGAAGCTGGATTACAGGACCACGCCACGAGTCCCAGTCTCCAGTAGATGATCATCGGGATGTAAAGACCCTACAAGTTATGTAAGAGGTCTACAGGTTATAAAATTCAGAGCTTACATATAAACATTTAATGTTGAAATTCACATATATATTTTAATTATATGACCTTTTCATGGGAGGTTGGTTTGTGTAAACGTTCGAATAAGGTGACTTTTGTGTCACTTTACATTTTACTCTTAAAAATTCCAAACGAAAGCTATTTTCGTACATCAATGACGTTTCTTATTAGGTCAGTGCTTAACTTCAAATCAGTGATTATTTCACACTAACAATTAGTACGGGCTGGCGAAAAGCCGGCTGCCTTTTATTTTATGAAAGATAGCGTCTGTGTTGCCGTCCAGGACGCTTGAGTGCGTTGGGGAATGGGCTCAGCTAACTTTACTGATGGATTGATTTTCAAATTTATTTTATATATACCTAACTGTTTTGATACTCAAACTTTAAATTATTATCGTTGTTATTTATTTATTGTTACAACTCTTGCAAAATTAATATATTTTTATCGTTATTATTCGTTGTTGATTAATTTTATATTATATTGTTGTTGCATGTGTTATTTATTAGTCTTTATTTAGTATGTATAATATTTACAACTAGTATATTTTTTATTCAAGTCCACAATTATGTGTACATTTTTATCTTTGCACTGGTTCCACAAACTAAGTGTTTTTATATAAATTTTATTATGATGGTTCAAGTTATGAACTATATTGTTACTATTTGGACTTAGGTTATCACCACTACAATATGTAATTTACTATAGTAAGTACTGCTGTAATATAATTTAATATAATCTGATTTATAGATAAATAAAACCTTTTTTTATTCTGCACACGTGTTTGACTTGAGAAGCAAAGTTAAGCTTCTTATTTTACTCGCTCTGATTGTTTACTGAACCAGAACGCTGGAGGATTATCTTGGCTTAGCTCATGTCCATGGCGAATACTAACCGTGGCTTAACTATACATTCTGAACTGAGCTGCATTCAAACTGTACACATACGCTTTATACAGGCTGTTCCAAAACTCTTGCAACAGTTTACATAGCATATGTTTCATTGTAGATGATTTTATTAGAACTGTTTCAAATTTGCTACTGTACGCACAATTCAACTAATTGTTAAGATTTACTAGCCAAAAGAAACTCTAAAGGAATCACAGGAAAATCTTTATTGAAAGTCCATTGGGAGATTTTGGACATTGTGATATGATTCCGTGGAGAAGAACGTAACAATAAACGGAGAGTAAAAGAAATAAAAAAGTAAAGTTTGTCTTGTTTAACGAGGCGAAGTTAGGACTACAAAGTCCTCTCTACCACTCAACCTCGACCTTTACCTAGCGTCACCGTATTAGTCACGTTACAAATGTGACTGCGGTGATCGAACCCGCGCCACCGGTGTGATGAGCTCTGGAGTCGCGTGCGATACCAATCCGCCACGGATCCGCTAAATTGTTGTTGACCTTTGTCCATCTTAACAACGTAGAAAGCAATCTAGTTCAAGATAATCTGTTGTAGGCAGTATAATCCAACCTTTAGTATCACACGATGAAGCAACACTGGTTGAAGTAACAAAGTTACGATAAAGTATTAAATATAAGGCAAGTACGAAACTTTGCTTGAAGTTTGCTGTTGACGATGTTTGACAATTTCTAAAATTAAAATATTATTATAGACTTGTGTTTTTGTTGTGTAAATACTGATATTTATTTGTATTGAGATTTTGTTTTCCACCGTGACCATGGAATAATTTCCAAAACGGGTCACTAATATATAAATGTTAAAAGGGTATTTGGTTTTTATTTATTTTCTATTATAGACTTGTTTAAAAATTCTTTGGTAAACAAGAAAAACTTACTAAAAACGGTGTACTTTATAGTAACCATACTTCAACCTCACTTACAAATAGTAATTAAAAAAGAACATGCACAAAACGCATAAAACTGACAAGACAATTTCTTGAGGATGTCAATTGACAGATAATTTATTGAGAAAGTCAATTGACAGACAAGTTATTGAGGAAGTCAATTGACAGACAATTGCTTGAGGAGGTCAATTGAAAGACAATTTCTTGAGAGATTGACAAGAAATATTGACAAATTGCTTCTTCTCGCAGGAATTCTCCTCTTTAGGAACTCGATAAGAGATGCCTAAACGTCGTGAACATCTTGCTCACAAAAAGATGAGAAATATCCCCAAACACCTCTCAAGCTCTTGATAGAAATGTTCAAAAGGATACATTACAAAGTTTGAACGTATTTTTACAATAGGTGAACTAACCGGGTGAATGACCTATTTGAACAATTATTACGATACAAAACCTGCTGCATAAATTAGATTTCAAACAATATTTTTACTTCATCCACTGTGACTCTAATTTAATTGTTTACTTTGTTTTAAAGTTTGAAGATTGGTTCGTGGAGATGGCAAAACTCACGAAACAACTTAAATACGGATGCAAAGTAAAATTAAATTATCTCCCTTTGTTAAACTTTTCTCTGCTGAGAAATGAAGGATTTTATCACTTAGAATTCAAGATGTGATAAGCCATGTAAATTGAGCTTTACAACGCTATTAAAGCGGGTTTTCATCGCTATTATTTCGTTTTATGCTTTTATTTACTTTAAAATTTGGTTTTATTTTTGTTTGAAAAAATTCTTTGGCACACAGTGGCTTTAACTCTCAGTTTAAAATATTATTGTGTACGTCTTCTATCGTTCGTGAACAAATGGAACTAGAAGAAAAGAACTCGGCTGCGCTTCGGACGTTAACAAAAGCGTCACTTTAGGACCTAGTGATGAAACATACTACTTTTTAAGGCTCTGACGAGTTGGTGGCCGAAAAAAGACGGCGTCTGAAGGTCTGCCCTTGTACTTAGCCGATTTTTTGCATCATAGCGGCAAAACGGTTGCGAATTCCCCCGAAATACGAGGCCGCCGGCTGAGTGGGGGAGTTAGTTTACAATAGCATCGCCTAAAGTAAAGAAAATGATATTTACAAAGAAAACTTCTGCGAACGAAAACAATAACTCAATCAACCACGGCTAAACAACGAGAAGAAGTAAAACAAAAGTTTCAAAAGTTCAAGTTTGGAAAGTAAAATACAAAGATACTTGAAACCGTCTTTCAGTTACTTTGTCTACAAACTAAGAAGACCTTGATAGCTAGTTTTTACAAGTGGAAGAAATTATCAATACTCTAACCGATTTCGATGGTGAATCAAACAATTCTTTGTTTGTTAAAAACAGCTGTTTTGCACATGTAATGGCGTGCTAGTTGCACTTTTATTCTTATGGAAATAAAGTTTTTTGTTTTTTTATGATCCTTTACTCTTGAGGGAGAAAAATCGACTTTAATGGTTTAGTTTTGCAACCTAAAATGTCTCTTAAATGGAATACTTGAGCTCTTGAGAAACTTATTCCATAAAGTGGGGGAAGGTTAGTCCAAAATAACTAAGCTAATCAAAGAATTTGAAAAGAAGGAAGAAGCTCATCAAAGAATTTGAAAAGATAAGGATTTAGCACTGAGACTATCTGAGCCGCTTTAGACCTATATCATCCTCAAAACCTGATCTCCATGAAGCTGAATACAGGACCACGCCACGAGTCCCAGTCATATATAAATTACTAATATATAAATTGAATACCAATTATATTACTTTGATCAATATAATAGTGTCATATAAGAAGTTTCCTGATAGGGTAGGGGTCTTATTACGACGTGAGAAGGGAATGATACAAAATGTATAGACATTACAGCACACAATAGACATCCAGGTACAGTCGTTTCCTGTAACACCAGACCTCACTCTAGGATTGATAGTGTACATTAACTGTGAAGTAGAACTATCGGAAACTACCCTTTCTCACCACTTCCGGTTTGTTTCATTCTCTTCGTTAATGATTTATCCGGTTTTAGACAACAACAACAAAACTACATTTTGTTTCAAAAATTATCTCCACTACCTTAACTTTTGAACGTATGCAAATTTTATAATGCGCTTTGGCACTAGGTTTTAGTATCCTTTTAAGAGTATTTAAAGTAATTTTTTTTTACATGATTGGGGGTTATCCTTCCCAAAATGGGGATTTCAAGGGCAAGTTTGAAATTTCGTGTAGGACTCCTACTGTGCAATCCCTTATTTTAAAGGCCACAATACAAAACCAATGAAAACAGTCCTGAAGGTCCATTTTGCTTGCTGGCTTTAAAGGTGTGCAAAACTTTGCTCCTATCAGAAATTCGAGGAGAGGCATGAGGGTATTTTCAAATATGTGGTGAAGGATGAGTGTGATGAGTGGTAGTAATGAGGAGAAGGTGCCAAGGGGCCTTCACCTGATATGACGTGTTGATCGGGTTCATCAGAATTTCTAAGACCTTTGTTTGTAGCTAAGTTTTTAGTCGAAGTGTCTTATGCTTGTGGTTTTGTTTTTGTGGCTAGTTTTTAAGTTGTAGTATTTTGACTTTTGACTAGTAGCTCGTTTTCTAATGTTCTGTGTTATGTTTTACTTTTCACCTGAAGACGGGATCAGATTGCAGATCCCGAAACGTCGTGATAATCTTGCTCACTAACGATGGAAAATGTTCGCAATAATAGTTTAAACTCAGAAATTCTCCCATCGACAACAACAAGCGTTAAGCAAAGAGTTGTAACTATGTTCGTGTATCGGGTCCATTTGGACAGGAAGTTACATTGTTACAGGAGAAGAAGAACATTTCCGCTTTCCGTGACCAGTAAATGGGCTAACAAGGCACTTTGTACCATTTCCTATAAACTGTAGACTACAAACAATACATTTGTGCACGGGATATGTTATAAAAGCACTGGTTCAAAGTTTGCAGCAAGCACTCAAATAACTTTATAGTGTGGGCGAGCTTATGACAGATGAACGTTGAACACACTGACAAACGAAATGGGACAATAATTAGTTAATTAGTAAGTAAATTAACAAAGAGGTTTGCTTAACTTCGTTGTTAGAATGCATGAAACTCATTGTTGTAATGTTTGTGTATTACTAAAAGATACTACGAGTCACATGTTTCGGATAAACATTCAGATTTAAGTACTTCTCTAAATTTGAAGGCTGAAGTAGTTGGGCCGGATGGTGTAGTGGTTTAGCGTAACCGCCCGGCAAGCGGGACACCCGGGTTCAAGTCCCGGTTCGGTCCAAACATTTTTGTCTTCAAATCTCTTTAGTAATAAAAGATACATCACCAATACACTGTGTATGATTATTAATTAGTAAACAATACAAATTTAACAATAAAAGAGATAAGATTTACAGTAAAAGATAAGATTTATGGACGCAAAACAATGGATTCTATCAAAATAAGAGATAAAACTCTCTGGAATCAGAAGTTTAACAAAGAGAAATAATAATTCAATTGAAACTGTTTCCGTTAGAGAGCTATTTTATGAACTGGCTGTAAACCTTTATTTCCATCCTCTTTGAAACAGAGTAATTATCTTTTATTACGGAGAAAGATTCTTTCAGTACCTAAGAATTAGTTTTATGATTGTTTTAAAAGATAATTTCGATTAATCTAATACTGACTAAGCAAGACTTTGCATAACAAGTCTATAAACATGATTACAAAAAATCAATGTAAATTTCACTAATCCAATCTTTTTTTTTCAAGTGGTCCTCTTGTATAACGATTTTCATAAAAGGATGTCACAAACTTCGATATTGGGATTTTGGGATCAAAATTAAAATAAAATCGAGTCGTTAACCAAGTATACACAGCATTAAAACGTTGTAAACACCTTTATTATATAGTTATGCAAACTAATAAAAATAGTTTCTGTAAATATTTTAAAATTGCGGCCATTTAAAGTGTTTAAACTAAAACAACGCCAAACATAGCAAAATAGAGAACATAACATTCAACGTGCAAATGTCAAACATAAAAAAGTTGCGCACCTAAACCATCACTATGGGAAAAGCTACAAGTGGCTGTGAAATACATTTTAGCATTCAGTTGAGGTTCTATAACGTATATATTCAATGGTTGGACCGAGTAAAACAGACTTATAGCCTGAAGCTGAGTTTCATTGTCGGGGTGTTTACACAAAACCCAACTCTGCTGGGACCTACAGACAGATATTCTGTCAGTATGTTACATGACTCTTTAACTGGAGTATGTTTGCATTTACTCGTAGAAAATTGAACTCAAAATGTATTAAGAAATAAAGGGAGTTTTCAACTATGTGTTATGCATGGGGCCCATACTGGGGCAGGGAAGGGGAAGATTATTTTAAATATTCACAATCGAGCAAAATCTGAGTTTGATGTTTGTTGTCGACAAAGGTAGAAGTTATGAAGATGGAATACTATTATATAGAGCCTTTCCATAGTTTTTAAGAAAACATAAAGAGCACGACATTTTTGAATCTGAAATCTGATCCCTTCTTCAGGTGAAATTAACCTAAAACATGACACAGCACATTAGAAACGAGCTAGCTTAAAAGCAATCAGCTTAAGATTGGTTTATTCAAGTTGAAAATCTTACGGCAGTTTAAAAGACTTAAGGTTTGAAATTTGAGGAAATACCAGCTGAATTGGTACTTTTAACACAGATGTAAACAACACTAGAGTAAAAGTAAAAGTTGGAGAAGAACCTAAATACGACATAGTCACGTAAGTCTAGAAAAGATAAGGATTACCCTTTTTTTATTCAAATTATAGCAATATTTAAAAAAAAAGCAAAACTCCCAGACAAGCAAACATTAATGAAACGAGAAAAATTTCATCTTTTGTCAATAGTGTTATCATTGTTTCTTAAAGCAACAGAAATAGAACAAAGAACTTTACGCTTTACAATGGTTATTCGTAAAGCTTTCCGATTTCTTGCAATTTTACTAAAAGCTTTTAAGAACAGTCTATGATACAATAATCGCCTTTAAAAATATAAAACTAAATCACGTTGGTACTTTTCCTCTTAGAACCTTGACCAGATTAAAAAGATATCAAGTTAATATACTCTTGTAAAAGGTAGGTTCTGTAGCATCGAATATTAAGAACAAGCTCAATGACTGTAAGGAAACACATCAGTTTTGGAAATAATTTAACTCCTGATTTTATGTATATTTTGACCTAAGAACCCTTTACCGAAGTTTGAAATACCATCTTTTAAATTCACTGTACACTATACCAAGTGAGTTTTAAATGTCCCCTCACCTTAATTTTTGAAAAAGAAAAAAAATTGAAAGAAATCTTCTCTATGGGGGAGGGTTTTAGGCCTATAAGGTTCCTGAATTTATTTTGACGTACTTTGTGTAAAACCCCGGGGCCCTCAACGTTTTTAAATACGAACCCCTCGTGTGACACCTCAAAAGAAAGGGAAATGTATCACCAATCCAACGACGCAAAGAAAATGTTTCTATCTCAACTCTTTTTTTGTTATACCCATTAAAAGTTACAAGTTATCAGTTGTAAAATGCCCCATTGCAGTTTATTTTGTCTGACACTTTTTTCTCAAAATTCTCTAAGGGATCTTGGTACAAGGTCACATTTCCGTTGTGATATCTTTTTTAAACTAAGAGGGGGGCATTGAAAACTAACCTGGTATAAAAGGTGCTAGCGTGAATATTTGTAATCATATTGACAATCAATTCAATATATTTTGAACCGCGAGAATCATGTGAGGGTATCGCAAAGCGGTAATTGCCTATCAGTGTAATTTGCAGGGTCATGTGTGCAAAGTACAGTCTGTGCCAAAGAGCTTCAAAGTACAGTAATGTCCGGCAAAACTGGACCTCCCTGATGTCTGGTCATTAGCTTTAGCTGTTTCACACTTCAAACCTCGCTTAGCAATACATTTGCTGCAACTTTCATAGCATGTCATTCTTGAAATTAAGTATTGAGTTTAATATTTTAAGGTACGTGTTTAAAAGTTGGCTTGAAATATCACATAGGAAAGAAATATCACTTATAACATTGTACTATTTGAGATGCCGACCACTCTCATGAGGGTATTTTAAGGCAAATATGTGGTGAAGGATGAGTGTGATGAGTGGTAGTAATAAGTTATGAGGTGAAGTCTTGTTACAAACTAAGGCCGACTCTTCCTTAGAATGGGTCATTAATTAATAGCCCAATGACCAATGGAAATACAAGGATCAACGGCTTAACGTGACTTCCGAACCACGCAGGTGATGGTCTGATATGTCTAATCGATGGTGGGAGTTGATGCGGGCATAGAATAAGTATGCTTATAGCATATGTGTAGTAATAGCATACGTGCTTATTCTATGATGCGGGTATCATCAGATGATCACTAAGACTATCTGAGCCGCTTTAGACCTATATCATCTTTAAAACCTGACCTCCATGAAGCTGGATTACAGGACCACGCCACGAGTCCTAGTCAAACTCGTTTAATTATTATACCATTGTTGTTAAATTGTTATTCTTCTATAACAAAAAGTTTCTGCGTTCTAATAAAAGCTCGTCTGTTCTATTGCATTAAATGACTAATTTAGAAAAGTAAATTGTCACAAACCCGACCTCAAATGCTCACTAAAAGCAAAGTTATGATGGTTAAAAGTTCAAACTGCTGTCATTGTGTTTTGGGAAAGCTTTATCAACTGAAGTTAGTAGCGTTGAACTATTTACATTAGATCCATTTGATGCATTAAGCCAAACGTACTAGTAGAACAAAAGCTAAAATTGCAGTGTGTAATTTTTGACCCATCTTTACTTTTGGCGTTGAGTGGCCTTATTCTATGTATTTTTGAAAGCTCAACTAAACCAAAACACTTCAGTTAACTGTTGGAATACGTTTGAATCTCAAGGAACCTCTCCTTTGCACTTAGATTGTGTTTTCTAAGTGAGTTAAACTTGCTGTTGCAAGATGAATGGGATGGGGTGAATCATTGTCGGTTTGTGGTGAGGATTTCTCACTGGTCTTGACAAAGAAGAATGTTTGTTTGTGTCTACCTTTGGAAACTTACTCTGTGTACTTTTGCTGAACACAGATCCTTATTTTAGTTATTCACAGAACGTTATTTCACCTAAATGTCACCTGAATTTATGTTTAATGTGATTATGATAAAAAATGGTTTCAAACAAGGTTTTGATGAAAACCTCAAAAAGGAAATAGTAATTGTAATGAAAAAATATCACGAGCATAGAGTATTGCACACGAAACGACTATGTGCGACCAAACTTCAATTGAGAATGGAACATCGATTTGCTTATTCATATGTATTGAGTTTGACCAAAAATATTTTGTCCAAAATAAGCATTTTAAATGGTTCAATGATGGCTCGTACCTTAAAGGTTTCATTTTGATGGGTGAAATATTAAACTGGCTCAAACCCGATAGTTTCACCACTAGTCTAGGCAAACAACCTGTCAATTTAAAGTCGGAGCTGTCTTAGAAATTGTTTTCTAAGACATGTTTTCAAATTGGCAGGACATTTTCTTCGAAATAATTGGACCAATGATGCCTAAACTAGTGGTAACTACACGTTGCAAAAGGTTGTACTGACACATTCTATAACAAAACGGAGTAGTTTTTTTACCAAATATATAGTTAGGAAAAATAGTGGTGCAAATACCAAAAATGAAGCAACAATCACCAACAATAGAACATTTGGCTAAAATAATGTTTCGCTAATTGTGAAAGGGAAAACTAATTCTGAAATATCAGCAGAGAGGTCTAGTTTTACTGGACATTACTGTACTCTGATGCTCGTTAACACAGACTGTTACACGTGACCCTGTAATGTTAATTGTTTGATCACTTTATTTATTGAATGCGATTGGTCAATACGTAACAATATTTAACTTCCTAGCAAATGAAATCCTTGAGTATCGATTTAATTATAGTGTTCTGTATACTCTCAGTTAGAACTCTTATATTTATATTTGACTACATTTGAAATTCACAATATAAAATCATCTTCATTAACAAAATTATTTTGAAAATGAAAAGCTCTCGTAAGAGACAATTGCATGTAAATCATTGTGGTGTTCAACACCTTATGAGATTTAATATTGAAGTTTAAAACAGCGTTGTTGTTATACTATATAAACTACTGTTTATATAGCCTAAAAGATTTCATCATTACTTCCAATGAAACTTTAAAAGGTGGTTTAGATCATGGTCACTCTCTTTTTAACAACCCCTAGTTCCTAAAAAGGGGGCTGCCCCAGGGCGTTTTGGTCGAGGCTTTGAAACAAACTTTCCAAATCAACAATATTTCTCTCTAAACAACGTTATATGCTTTTGCAGTTCTCTTTTAAAAGAGGATTATATTTCGTCTGTGAGTCCCGGCAGAGTCGAGTTTCTCTTAAACACCAACAATCAAACTTAGCCTCAAGCAAGTGTCTGTTGTGGTTTTGAACATTATCATTTGCCTCATTTCTCGACGTATTGCTTTTATTTTATTTGAAATTTCCTCTTTAAACTGAGTTTGATTTCACCTCCCAGTTTTGGACAGTTCGAGGATTTCAAACACGAGTTGTATTAAAGTAAAGATGGCGCTACATATGGTTTAAGGTTATAGAACATGTAGTTACGTTCATACAGGGAAAATTTAAGTAAAGTGTGCTCAAAAAATTATTTTAAAATATACAGTGTGTTTGAAAAAAAACTGAAACAGCTCAGAAAGTAACAATTTTCAATTTGATGAATTTAAAATTTCCAACCAGAAGTCTATTGAGAGGAATGGTTCGTAAGGAGTCAGAAGAAAATAGAGCTTATGTCATGTTGTCATAAAATGTCATTATTTATAACTAAAGTAATGCCACAAAGCTAACCTCAACCAGTTGATTTAACTCAATATGTCGGCGGTTCTGAGTTAAAAAGCTTACAACTTAAAAAGCTGTAATTTCTTTCAGACACTTTCTTTTGAGGTAACGATTGCCGCAATGTGTTTTACAAAAGATAATATTATGGTAGGTAGATTGATCGTAGATGCCACATGGCTCGGGTAGGAAAATCAACCTAGTTGCAGCACCTCTTGCCGTTTTTCTCCCCTTTGGCCTCGACATGCTCCGATGTCGATGCTTGTGACGAAAGTGTGACCAAATTGTGCGATTTTCGAGAAGGAACGAACTTGCGCGTACGTCAGTGGCTCTACTTGAGACTATCTGCAGCGCTATCTGTGCTCGGGCTGCGGAACTATGTTGATTTTCCTGCCTCAGCCATGTGGCATCTACTTACCATAGCACAATCTTTGGTTTTACTAATAATAACCTTTCTTCTAATATGTCATGTAAACCACTTTCTCATTAAAGGTTTTGTTTTTACCTCTTGCGGGAGACATCTGAGTGTCATATAACCAGCCTAAAATGAGGCACACTCTTTTGTTTCACCACTGACACACACAAATTTTACATTTCTATCATATACAATCAAACACGATAAGCCGTTCTGGAACTTTTCGAGCATCCTGTAGAGACTTGACTTAATGTCTTAAACAAGTGTGCTTATTACAATCGTGCAATGGAAACGTAAACTTCAAGAAGAAGAATATAAACTTCTCACTAGGAAACAACATCTTCAGCTTTGTTTCCTAAGAAAATCCTCTTACGTTAACAGTTAAAGAGAAGTTCTTAACGAAGTTAAAACAATAACATTCTTGAAGTAAACTCTTTATTGAAATACGGCTTGTTTCTTGATATTATTACTGTACGACGTTTTAGTTATTCTGTGCTTTTGACGATCAAATTCAGGTTTGAACGTTTTTTCGTGAACTTTTTCCGCTTATAAAGTCCGTGCCTTCACGGACCCGTGGCGGGTTGGAACCGTACGCGACTCCGGAGCTCATCACTCCGCTGGCGCGGGTTCGATCCCCGCAGTCACCACTTACATTTGTAATGTGACTGTACGGTAACGCTAGGTAAAGGTAGAGGTTGAGTGGTTGGAGGACTTTGTAGTCCTAACTTCGCATCGTTAAATAAAACAAACCTCACCTTTACCTTTTTATATGAAATGCTTAAACCCAATTTTGTTTTGTAGATTTTTCTTTTCAATCTAAGTTATAATTAACACAAAATTTCTTATTTGGTTCATGCGTACTTTTACTTAACGATACTACTTGTAGATTAGAAGTTAAGTAGCAATTGCAGTAATGCTTCATCAGCTGAGCTATTTAAATATAATTTTAATACCCTGGTAAGCTTTTCAAAACGTACGTTACAATTTTTGGAGATTATGGAGCAAACTCAAGACGTACGCCCACTTTAGTCGGCCTTGTATCTGGATTGCGTACAAGAAAATATACCAATCTTAAATTGTGATACATTTTGTTCCTGGAAACCAGCAAAAGCTGTACAATAAAATTCCAACTCGACCAATTTGAACTAATTAGTTTTGTGTTTGTGTAAATTACCGTCTTATTGCAGCCAGGCACTCCGAAAACACACGTTAGAAATCAAATTGCAAACTTTGCTAAATGATTTTATCATCTTTAAGCAAGCAATATCGATATATGTTACATAATAAACGAAGCTCTTGTCGTATGAAAAGCTGAAAGACAAACAAGAGAGGCAATATGAGCCCAAAATACATCGCACACCAAAGTGTTTTACAAAGTTTCTACCCCAATAAGATAAACCGGACTTTCATACAAGTTGGAGTAGGCGGTCTTTAAACTTGTCTGTTCAAAACTCAGTTTAGTGTTTGACGTACCTACTTATACTTTTTTGTGTTGAAAGTAGAAAAATCTGTGTTCAAGAAGATTCAGAAGGAAACATTATTTTGAATCAGTTGTAATAACTATAATGTAAGACAACAACAACATACAAAGCTTAATGTCATCAAATCAGTAAAAAATTAACAATCGGAAATAAAATTTGAAAAAATGATTATTTTATTTGGAAATAAAATTATTTTAAGTGTTGGTTTTGTGTTCTCGTTTTATAAAATTACAGAGTATTTAAAGTGGAAAACTTTTTCCTTTGGAACCAATGTCATTTTGGATCAAACCAACTTAATACGGTCAGCTATGCGATATTTTCAACAATAATAACGACATTTATTTGACGATCACGTATCCATACTCTAAACTAACTTTTTTTTGCTTCTGTAAACCGTTGCTCTTGGGTGACTTCTGAACAAAGCGACAACTGAACACAGTTTTAAATTTCTTATTTAAAATACCAAAATTCGTCGAGCAAAGGCGGAAAGCGTTGCTTAGAAAAGAGCAAAGTTGTAACCAGGAAACCTCATGCAAGTTTGAAAAGCTCATACATCAAAGGTGGAAAGTATGCCTTGACACACGTTTGCGCTTTTAGCCTGTTCATATACATATTGTATACCTTGAATCGATGTAACACTCGCCACCATATGCGTCCTTTCTGTGAAAACCCACGCGTGAAACAGGAAGTACACTATTTCTTGATGCAAATATGTTTTGCGAATAAATTAAAGTCATCGTTTTAAAATATTAATGTTTAGGCTGTGCAGTACAAGTGGATAATATTTTAAATCTACTGTATTTCTTACTATTTAAAACAAAAGCTTCAATGTAAACATGTTCACAAGTTCTAATATGAGGACGTCGAATAATAGAAATGGAAAAAGTCAATTTAATCTGATTAGGTCTCACACAGTCAAGGTATTATAGTAACTATAATCTTGTACTTCCGGTTCACACCGTGGTTCGGAAGTCACGTTAAACATTGGTCATTAATAATGAATTCTAAGGAAGATAGTTTTGAGATATTTCGGTCTCGCTGTGGGTACCATCTTCAGTCACTGATTGGCTGAGTCTGCTTGATATTGAACGGTTGGTAGCCCTGCCACCAATAGGATAGCAGACAGCAAGTAACTCAGTTTCAGCCAATCAGTGACTGAAGATGGTACTCCACAGCGAGACTGAAATATCTCAAGCTAATTATTATGACGTTTAGACGCGTGTGAACCGGAAAAACTAGATTATACTTGTGACACCGGCCGCGAAAGCCTAAGAATAAAGTATTGTAGATTTTATAACAATTTCTGTAATTGAGATTCTGACTCGTTTCATGAATTAAAGTAATCAAGCTTAACTGAAAAACTTGTAAATAATAACAAGATTATTGTGAATTATTTTGTTACAAGTGTAAAGTGTTCAAAGCTCTTATTTTCGTCTTGAAAAGAAACTGAAATGTCAAAGTTTCTAGAACGGATTTAATCGTCAAGAGTTTTATGTCAAGAGCAACCTTTATCAAAAAGCTGAATCAAACTCGTGGTCATTATTATTGTTACCATTTTGACCAACCGTGCTTGAAACTTTGAAGCTCTATTAACCGCGTAAATTGAGTTAAGGGTTTCTGAAGTGGGTTGAAGAACTTTATCATGTCAGACAAGGGTCAGGACTGTTGACAGGAAACTTTGGCAATTCATAATCAACTTTTGGTTAATCGATATCTTCAACTTCGCTGATCAGGCAAAGTAAAGTTAGAAAGATAACTTTTAACGGTGAGTTTTAATTGGTCCTTTGGTTTCAAATAAGCTTTAAGTGGAAACTAAGACATTTTATAAATTGGCCGAGGAGCTTAGTCATTTGCTAAAGAGATGATGCACTATGGTATCATGTACAATCATGGCCGTATTGTAGTGTAAACAGGTCAGAATAATGTAGATGTCATATCAAGTTACGTTGATGAATTTTACTTGTATAAATTTGAGTAATCAAATAAAATATGTCTCGTCGATTATGTTCCGCTACCCTCCTCCCGATTCTCGAACCGCGTCCCGTGAACGCACAAATAGTGATAATAGGCGACTTTTTTGTTATTGTTATGTAATTAAACATCATTGATGATGAAACACAAGAAATTTGAAAGTATGAATAATTTCTATTCGTTGTTATTAAACATAACTTTTACAGTAGCGTAGCGTAAAATTCCGCCGAATGGGTTAAATACAAACATTACAGGGCATAGCATTATATTATACTAAACTGTTATATTTGGTATTGGCAATGGGAATGGGAAATAAGGAGATGGAAACAGTTCTGTTCATATGATGCAATATTCAAATCTCCTGCTAAAGCCACGAAAGCAAACGTTCAAATATTAATACTACCATTAAAGTTGTGCGCACTGTACTTTATAGTTTTCACGCTTGATAAAACCCGTAAAAATTACTTTGGAATAAATCAATTAGATTGTATAAATACACAATAATTTCCGTACATTCAAAACTAGGTTTTCTTGTTTTAGTGAAATTTTAGAATTTACGGATTTTAGAACATTGACGGACACTATCTAAACACATATTTAATTTAAACTATATCAAAATCGGATGCAATTTACTGTTTTTAGATCATTAAACCCCTTTTTTGACAACCCCTCCCCAAATGACTACTTTTGGTATGCTGATCATGCTGACTAACGAACCTGACCGACATTTCGACAAAGGAACATTTGTACAACATTTCATGAAAGTTGGACACAAAATGTGACCTGTAGAGAGTACACATATATACTTAACTAGCTGAGAGCACCCGCGCTTCGTCTCGGGGCTTCGTTAACATTGTTGTGTGTAAACTTTCAGAAAATGCAAATAAAAATAGTTTCCTATCTGTAAAAACCAAACCATGCCACTCACAAAGCCCAAGACGACAGGTGAATGAAGGCGAGGTTAAGTAAGCCGATGAATAATGTAATGATGTGAGGAATAGATGGGTAGGTATAGGACAAAGTTATAATTCCAATGGAAAACGTAATCTGTAGAAATAAACTGCAGGCGTGTAACGTACCACTGAACCAGTACCAGGTCCAGAGGACGACTGCGGTGCGGACTGCGGACGACTGGCGTATCATGAGCCTGTTTCTCCACACTGAAGCAAGCTTTCCGAGCAAACGGTTGAAGATACGACAGAAATGCTCAGGATCATTTTTGTAGAAGATTAAATTTTAAAGTTTGTATGAACTGTCAAAAGTTAAATATCTTTTACGGTTTTCTAGAATTTCACGTGACAGTTTTAGGGTTATACATTATCACATGTAGTGATGTCTTATTACCGCCATCTTAAAAATAATAAAATTATCAAACACGTTAATAGCCTATATGTTAACCAGGTATATGAGCCACGTTTCTGTAACATTTCATTAAAATTTGTCCAGTAGTATTTGCGTGATTGAGGAACAGACACACACCATATCATTTTTATATATAAGTATAGAGTTAACTATATAGCGTTATTATATAAGCCTATAGAGTATAGATGTACACATAATTATGAAGTGTTATATCATACTCAAAACGTGTTCTGGGGTCAGGATCAGTGCTCATTTCATGATCCCGGACCTAGATCTTACCATGCTGACAGCGTGAATGTCTCATTTTTCCAAAACAAATTCGATAACAACACAGTTTTAAGTATCATTCGCATTTTACAGTTCAACGTACGTGCACTGACCCGATTTTCTGCAAACCGTTTAAGCCAATAAAAGGTAATCATAATGCTCGAATTTGTCGATAAATATTGTTGCTTTATAGACAATTGAAACACAGCTGTTGTTCGATAGAAAATCCTGTACTGGCGCTATCTCACGGACTAACCATTCACCACAGTTACAATATAATTCCGTTTGATCTCGTGTTCAAATGTTGGAAGAGGCTTTGTACAGGATATATTGCGTGTGATTGTTCAGTGCTTGAACGCTTGAACAATGCTTTCATAAAGCACGGCTTATTGAGAGCGAGGTGAATGACACACTGTGCTTGAATGTCTAAACAGGCATCGACTATCTGAGCCGCTTTGACTATCTTCAATTTTACACAATGTTGTGTGTTATGTTTTAACGGATGAGTTTCTTAAAGGCCTAAATTTAATGGTAATTTAGTAAATCGTGACTAGAAAATTAATATGATCCCAGAGCATAATACCAAAACCCTAAGAAACTAGTAGAATTTTGAAAAGACCTCGCTGGATTGTTTTGTGTCGTTCAGAGAAAGTGTGTTGTTCTCTTCATAAAAATAGTTTATCCAAATTGGAATGCGTTCGACTGGGACTCGTGGCGTGGTCCTGTAATCCAGCTTCATGGAGGTCAGGTTTGAGGATGATATAGGTCTAAAGCGGCTCAGATAGTCTCAGTGATCATCTGATGATACCCGCATCAACTCCCACCATCGTTTAGACATATCAGACCATCACCTGCGTGGTTCGGAAGTCACGTTAAGCCGTTGGTCCTTGTATTTCCATTGGGCTATTAATTAATGACCCATTCTAAGGAAGAGTCGGCCTTAGTTTGTAACAAGACTACACCTCATAGCTCATCACTACCACTCATCACACTCATCCTTCACCACATATTTGCCTTAAAATACCCTCATGAGAGTGGTCGGCATCTCAAATAGTGATATAGTGATAATTCGATATTTGCATGCTTCGAGAATACACGAAAGTAGAAGTTATGGACTTTGAGGCCCAAAGTAAAGGATTCTCACATGGCAATTTCATGAGCTATTTCAACTTCAAGATTTAAAACACACCGTCATTTTAACTTTAGTATATGACCATACGAAACAGGAATATGAAAACGGTCTCTAACATTGGAAGCTGTGCATACCACTAAACCATTTGACGTACAACAAATCCAAGTCGTACATTACTACTAGGAGAAGTGTTTTGATAATAATATGAGACAAGTATTTCTGGAATGCTTGAAAGCACTTGAAGCATCAACAAAGCTCACACGAGTATGCATATCATACTTGAGTGTTAAATGAAGTTGAACAAGAACAATCTACTTGACTTCAGAATATCGTCTCCACGTGTTTGCATGTGAATATCTTTGTAAACTTTCATCGTAAAAGTGTGTGTCATCAGGATAACGTTCTAGTCCTACTTGCTTTTGATAAAACTACTGTTCATTCAGAAAATAATGTTCAGCATAATAAGAGTCGATCACAAACATCATGGTTAAAATGCATGACGTTTATAAAAAACTGTAAAAGTTTTGCAACTGCCTCCCTAATTTACTATTGGAGTCAAGACCTTCACGGTTTGTTTAAAAATATGTCTCAAAAGGTGTTATTGGTATGCTATGGTGTTGATTTCCGTCTTGAATGTTGGCTGTATAGCAAAAGTAAAGCAATTTTGAGTGCATTTGGTACTGGGAAAAGTATCTTAAATAAACCCATAAGTAACCTATATGGTTGACAACTTTAAAGACATGTTTTTTATGTCAGAGTAGTAAAAGTGAGGTTAAAGTTGTTTGTGAAATAATGTAAATAAATAATAATTGTATTGAAATCAGACTACTCGTAACGCTGTTATGGCGAAAATCACTTTATGGCCGCCATTTTGAAACGACAAAATGAACATTCATAATTATTGGTACATTGATGAATATAATCAAAATACATATTTATTTTAAGTTTCATCAAAATCTGACGAAATTGGCTGTTTTTTTATCGTTATAACCATTTTATAATCATTTTTGCCCCCAAAGGGTACTTCCGGTAGCCTGATTTTGCTGGCTAACAAATTTGACCGAGATATTTACAAAAGGAACATTTGTACTAAATTTCATGATCATCGGACAAAAAATGCGACCTGTAGAGATGATACACACATCTATACATATGTATATAAAGTCTTGTAAAAATGCTCAAAACGTGTTCTAGGGGTCAGGATCGGTGCTCATTTCACGGTCCTGGGTCTGGGGCTTGACCACGCTAACGGCTTGAATATCTCATTTTTCCGAATTCCCTAACACAAAAATACATAGTAACTGAGGATAGTAAATAGTATTTGACTGGAACTCGTGGCATGGTCCTGTAATCCAGCTTCATGGAGGTCAGGTTTTGAGGATGATATAGGTCTAAAGCGGCTCAGATAGTCTCAGTGATCATCTGATGATACCCGCATCAACTCCCACCATCGTTTAGACATATCAGACCATCACCTGCGTGGTTCGGAAGTCACGTTAAGCCGTTGGTCCTTGTATTTCCATTGGTCATTGGGCTATTAATTAATGACCCATTCTAAGGAAGAGTCGGCCTTAGTTTGTAACAAGACTACACCTCATAACTCATTACTACCACTCATCACACTCATCCTTCACCACATATTTGCCTTAAAATACCCTCATGAGAGTGGTCGGCATCTCAAATAGTGATTTTGTGATATACAACGCAACTGGTGAATTGCAAATGCAACGGGATAAATCGTAGATTGAGAAATACTTGTGTTTACTTCTTCTATGTTGACACAGATGCCACATGCTGGGCGTGGATCAAAACAACTTTACTCTGTGTGCTTCTGAATGTCAGGGTTTAGATCAGACTAGAGTTGTAGTTCATTCCTTCCTTCCTACGTAGATACAAAGTTCTGTTTGACGATCAGATTTGATTGTTTGTGGGATATAGTTGACAAATAATGGTTTTAGGATTGCGCAGTATAAGTGGTAAACATTGAAGATGTAATATAATCCATCAATGTAGTCTACGGACGTAAAAATCACAATGTAAAACATGTAAATTTAAATCTGGAACATTAAGGATTCCCGGCTGCAGTGATAACCTTTCACGATGGCCACTTCCCGTGATTCGGAAGCCACGTTAAGTCGTTGGTCCATTCCATTGGTCGTTGTTTTATTAATGATCCAATCTGGGGAACAGTCGGCCCTACTTCGTAAAAAGACTACATCTCATCATCCATCAAAACCTTCATCATCATCCTCCTATATTCACCTTAAAATACCTTCTAAGAATGGTCAGTGTCTCAAAGCAAAGTAAAGTTGACAAGGAGTGTCAAGTAACTAGCCTTTCAACAATATGTAATTAGTTTAAGCACATTAAAACAAATCACCGGTCAAACTACATCGTAATTTTTGAACCGTTAAGTAAAACAATAAATTGTTCATATTTCTCTCTAGCTTACTCAAGTTTTAAACGCCCGAGCCTCAAAAATCCAGCTAAAAATAATTTAATCAAATAAGTGATTACAAAGATTTTCTGACAGTCAATTAGCTGTGAATTTAATATGCATTTTTTGAATTAATTGAATGAGTATGTCAGAAAGATACTTCGATGTGAATTAGTGGAAAATTAGGTTACTTGTATTATTGACGATTGCGATACAATGAAATATTTATTTATTTATTATTGAAAGCTAATTGGCAGCACACCTTCATTTTCAATAAAAAAAAACTATTTTCAATTTGAAATTATATTTCGGTTTTGACAAAAACCTTCTTCAAATTACAGTAACATAACAATCAAAACAATTATAAACCGCAATAATTTAAAATTAAAATCAAATGGTTATAAAGATAGAAAATAAATATCCTATAATTGGTCTCAATAATATGTATGTTTATAATAATTTTTTTTTTCAACAAGTTATTCCAAATAGGCTATATGGTCAGTGAGGGTTTGCTAAAATGTGAATTTGGGAATTTATAGTCCATATGTGATGTTTCTAATATTGTACTTTTAAATAAATCTTTTTCATAACAAAATATTCAGCTCCATCATAATTAATTTTGTAGTTTTTCAAAATGTTGTGCAACACTATATTATTTTCTTCATTTATGCATTTTTTGATTGTTTTACTTTTGAGCATTTTTATGAATTGTTTAGGTTAGTCATTAGATTGTAAAACTTCATATTTTCTTTGAGTTACTTTCGTCTCTTCTTCTTTATGAGTTGAAACAAGGTTATTTCTATGGAAGTTCCTGACTATGCCAATCTTAGTTGATAGAGAGCGATTTGAATTGAAATTTAAATATGACTCACTGTTGCTATCCTTTGTTTAACGGATAATTTTGTTTCATTCGAATGATCAACAAGGACATCTAGATAGGGTAGTTTCTTTTCTTGTTCAACCTCCATAGTAATAACTAGTATAAATAGTAATAAATTTATAATTTTAAGTAATCAATAGTAATAAATAAAATATTTATTTATTTATCAGTTAGATTTGAAAGGCAAACAAGAGAGCTGCTAGTGACGCAGTAAGTTTTACGTAACTGAGGTTTCTCTCTCTTTGACTTTTATTGGATCCAATACTTGGAACCCAGCGGTAACACTTTATGTGGTTTCCTTTTATCTGCGTATTTCATCTAGGAATTTCTACACTTTTAGTGTTCAATTCCTATTTGTTCATTGTAAATATGAAATAAAATTTCGATCGGTTTGACCTAATTGTCAATTTTTTTCTACTGGGTTTTGTGCAAGTTATTGGGACGGAATAATCACTTAGTTTATAGGTTAAAATATAAAATGTATCGGTTGAACAGCAAGCTTGTCTTACTTAATCTCCACCTGGATTATTGCTATACCAATTCTTTCAACTAAGGGATCTTACTTAGCGCACCTATTTACTGCAAAATCTAATATTACCCAACCTAAATTCTGTCCCTAGATTGTCGTGCAGCCAAGCTGGTTACTCTTTAGCGTTTTTCAAATATACACGAAACATTGTATTTAATAAAATAAGGTATAATTTAAGTAGAAAACTTAAGAGTCTACACTGATAATTTATTTTTAAAGGTGTTATAAAATACTGGCTTGTTTCCCTACTTAATTTATTATTTTATAAATCACATGCATTTTATTTTTCAACGATGGTTTATCTGGTCCAAAAGTAAGCGTTTCTGTATTAAGATATGACAGAACCCTTTTCACCGTTGAATTACCGGACTGTACCGTCTTTCAAATTAAGCGTGTATAAAAGGACAAAGATATCATTTCCGTGATTAAAAGCTAATCATTATTTGTTATTATAGGAAGTTGGCTTTCACTCGACCCATAAACGAACAGTTTCAAACAGTAAAATGTATAATAAGTGAGCTACAAAACTGTGGCCAATTTCATTCAAATTATAGTCAAGCCTGAGTTTAAGACTATGGTACCTATGTGAACAATAGTTGGTTTGCAAAGGTAGAACGAAATGGTGTCATGGTTTGCATGTTTTCTTTAATGTAATGTATAAATAATCATTGGTAACTTGTAACCATTCTGTATGTACTTTATGTATCAATTCTAAAGATATTTTTTATTTATGTTTTTATTATAATAAAGATAAATAAAGATATTAAACTTATATATAAAACCTCAAGATATTCTATTCTATTTATCCCACGTTTTAAAATTGCTTTACGAGATTCATATTATGTACCAAGGGCAGAACACGGAGCTAAACTGAGTGGTTTTCCTTTATAGTGTCGGTAGGGTTTACGAGCTAATCCTTACTGAGACCAGGTTATGAATCCTTAACCCTTCAGTTTACTGTATTTTATACTTACTTACAAGGAGATACTTATAAACAATTGATAAATAGTTGGAAAGTCCAACAGTTGATATACAGTTGAAAGGGTAAAGTTAGCACTGTCGGGTGTGAAAGAAAGGACCGTTTTTATTATTTAAATATACAGGGTGAGTTTTAAATGTCCCCCTCCATAATTTTTGAAAAAGGAAATATTTTAAACACCCTTTATGGAATGTTTTTATTGGACTTAAAGTTTGTTTTGACATACATTGCGTCAAAAAATCCGAGGGAAGGGCCCCCAATTTTTAAAATGCAAACCCCCCTCTTGTGGCACCTCAAAAAAAAGGGAATTTTAATACAAATTTAACGACGCAAAGAAAATTTTAATTTCGTCTCGTTTTATTGTAATATGTATTTAAAGATTACAATAAATCAGGGTTAAAATGCCACATTTTACCTAAAAGTTCAATGTAATACAAAATAAGCTCTATCAATGTGTAAGTCTTTCATAGTAAACCTGTATTTTCTGACCAACTTTAAATAAAAGAAATACGAGAGATAATTGTGAAAGAGATGTTGGTGGATTTTGTGACTAACAACACAGGATAATTACGTAACAGGTATCATTATTTCCATTGTTATATACGACTTTCTATGTAATTGACGCTAATGTTAAAACGATTCCGCTATCTAAAAATCGTTATCGCCTGATATTCAGCGATTAGCTTGTAACATTAATGGGTTATGCCATGCAATCATCGTATTTTTTATTTGGTGCTCATAAAGATGTTTTGAAGAATTAGTCAATAAAAACTATAAAAGTAAAGTGTTGTATTAAGAATTTTATGTTCCGGTAGTTTTGCTGGTAAAATATCTAAAAGATCAAATAAATCCGAATTTATTTTGTTCGTTAAAAAGATCTCTGCGTTAGTTTTGTTGGGAAAGCTTGTTTTTGTTATTCTTTTTATGTCCCTTTAAGTTTACTGTATGGTAACCAGAAAATAATGAAATATTAATAAAGACAATTAAAAGAACGAACTGAAAATGTTTGTTAATTTTCAAATGAACTAATATTCAAAAGCCTGACACTTTCAAATGACCTATAGTGTTTGTAACGTTATATTCCCAGTAACAAGACTGTGTAATTGCATGTTAAGGCACAAGATCAAGTCCTTTTGCTGGACACAAGTTGACCGCTGTTTGATGAGAAGAAGAAATGAGTTGTTTGTAATTTGAGCCATTTCCGAGAAAATCCAGTTACCAATGGGTTTTGTGTCGTACACATGAGGAAGATTGCTAGCGAATTCAACAAGGTTTCCTCTGGCATTTCCTCTTTGCGATTTCGTTCAACATCTTGCTCCTAAGAAGTTCTTAGAACCTTACATTTACATTAACTTATTTATCCTCGTGTTTTGTATGGTATGGTACTTTGGGGAAGTTGTTTTAAATATTGTTCAGAAACCTGGGTCTACTGACTTTACTTTTTATCTTTATGCAATATATGTGATTATGTACTGCTAGACAAAAATTCACAGACATCATGCTATCGGAAACTTAAAATACAGATAACTACTACATTATACACAACTAGCTTTGACATAAAAAACGAGAACAACATTGTCAATGAACTATTAACAGTCAATCTTCTTCAGATTAAAATAGAACATATTATTATAATATATTTAAAATACTACTTATGAATTTTTTATTAAATTTATCTAAAGAAATTTGAAGACAAAAACTTGGATGACTATTGACCTCTACACCATTTGATTAAATTTACCAATAGTTTTTAATTTCTGACCAGTGCCTTGAATGTCAAAGTGAAGAAATTCAGAGGTAGTTTTTTTCTAATACTTAACCCCCAAAACCCACCTAAAATGTTAAAATTTACAACATCTTCTCTTAGTAGGTGTTTATATCTATAAAAAAGTTTTAAAAATACATTTTTGATCCGTGAAGTTTTGGCTTAGCGACGATGAGTGAATGAGACAGTCAGTCAGGACAAAGCCTTTTATAAATACAGATTGTACATTTTTAAGGATGAACGTTAAAAGTAAACAAACGTAGAGACAGTTTCCAAGAAGCTTCTATTCTTTTAAGAACTTATAAATAAAGCTACGTGATTAAGGAAGCTTTATACAGTTTTCCAATATATGCATCCGCTATCACTTTATCCCTGTTCATATTTCGAAAAGTAAAGTTACACATGATTTTTCATTTCGCTTTTAAAGATTATCCGGAATAAACAGTAATAACTTTGCATGACAATATCTTCTACTTTAAGAAATAATACCTACCCCTACCCCTCCCCCGGCCTGTCCCTCCACCCCGATCGTCATCTGGATTATCCCTGGCCTGTATACATTGTGACATATTGCTTTTCTAAGCTAACCCGTTGAGTTTATTGAAGTAGGTAACAATAAATTAAATTACAACAATTTATAATCAATATTTTTGTAACAATTATTGTTAGAGCTACACCATAATTAGTGAATCAGCAAAAACTACAATTAGCATATAGCTCAACTGATAGACAATGTTTTAGGTTAATTGATATTTAGCAGTTGGAAAACTATTAAACTCATTTGAAGAGGCGAAGTGACAAGACTGAATAACTCATCAAGAAATACATCGATACGTTACAATTCATATTTGTATGTTAGAAAACATTTGACATTTACATGTAATTAAGAGTATAAGGTAATCGTCATGCAAGTAACATTGTTCTTGTCCATTTTCAATGTTAAAGATGTTTCAAACTTAAAATTTACCTGGAATATTTTCACATAATTTCTTATTTAAGCCCATTATAGTCAGTTTCTCACCGTTTGTAAATAATTTGTTTGGATCAAGGTAAATATGTTTCAAGCTGCATGTGATATATACAAATCTGTGTAAAGATTTTCAGAAAAACTCGCATGTCAACAAATATATCCGTATAGGTTTTAAATTTTTAGAATAAAGAAGAAAAATGATTTTGACGTTGATTTTGACTGATCTTTTATCAAACGTTTCTTTTAACTGACCACTAGGAAAGTGAACCTGACAGATTGAAGCTGCTTTGAGAATATTTCACAGACGTATTTGTTTGATTTTACAGAACATTCTTTCTGGTGGGGAATTCGTAGTGTATTAAAAAAGTACTTTAATATTATTTGAAATATTAGTTTTATACGCAGCTTTGAAGAGTAGTATTGTAAACTATTAATTTCTACCTAATAAAGCTTATGATCCTAGTACAAACAAATTGTTTGATGGGAATATAAGCTATAATATTCTTTAATAACATTGTACGTTTGATGTTTTATACTAAAATGTTGTAAGGTTGTAAGATGCAAGGTGGGTTTTATAAACTCACCACGTCCTGGCAAGACACGCAATATAACCTTCTCCATTAATCATGTTTACAACAAACCGTAGATCAATAACAAGTAAAATATCTTTAAGCTCCTTGAAAGTCACCTAAATCAGCTGTTTAGGATTGTAACAAAGCCCAGCGTAAGCCCTTTGGTTTAGACCTTTCTAGAAACCAAATAGAAAAACAGCCTGTTTCAACATTTAAGAGTTGTCTTTTGGATTTAAATTAGTGGTAGTAAATTTGAGGTGTAGTCTTTTAATCGATTCTTAGCCCAATGACCAATAAAATGGATCCAACAGGTGACTGATATGTTAAACGCGGGTCATCAGAATAACTGAGCCTCGTTTTGAAAAGACCTCCATGAAGCACTCAGATGTGGGTTTGTTGGTTCAATAAGCCAATGTTATGTATAAGCTTTGCTTGGTCACACTATTCTACAAATATTATTCTTCTTATTTTATCACAGGGTTAGATAAGATATTCCGAAACGTAAGAACTTCTAATTCACTGAAACACCGGAAATGGTTTATTTCAAATCGAACAAATCATCAATATCTAATCGACGGTTTGACGGTTTATTTGGATTGGACGGTTGGCAGCCCTACCACCTATAGGGCAGCAAGTAGCTCAGTTTCAGCCAATCAGTGACTGAATTGCTTCACAGCGAGGCCGAAATATCTCAAAATTATGAGGTTTGGACGCGGTGTGAACCGGAAGAACTAGATTATAGTTAATACCTCATTGTTTAGACGTATGTTCTAGTTAGAAGTCCGGACATCAACCCTTATTCTTGACAATACTTTGATTTGATACACCGACCACTCCTAGAGGGTATTTTAAAGATGAATTTGGGATGAAGAGTGAGTGTGTTGAGTGTTTTTAAGTATGATGAGGTGTAAACTAGGGCCGACTGTTCCCCAGATTGTGTCATTAATTAATAGCCGACCAATGGAATGGACCAACGGCTTAACGTGACTTCAAACCACGGGGAGAGGCCATCGTGAAAAGTTGTCACTGCGCCCGGGAATCGAACCTGAGTTGATTTGGTGCGAAGCACGCACTACACCACTGAGCTATGCTCCATACACACACCCAGTACAAAATGTCACAGGATCTTGAAATGTACCGATCGTTAGAGCGTGGAGGAAACATTGGTCACTGTAAAGAAAATATTGTGTGACATTTTTCTGAGAACGCAACATTGGCTAGCTTACAGTCCGTTGAGTGCGATTGGGTTACTTCTTCAACGTTTTATCTTTGTGTTACTCTTCTGAAGGAAAACACAACAGATTTTCTATAGTTTATGGTTGGACTTTGGTAAACCGTCTTTTAATTATTTCAGAAACTCTAACTTTACAGCTGAAAAGCATATCTCTAATTATGATTTTAGGGGAAAATACATCTTTTATAGTTGAATTTTTAAACGCAACTGAGAAATTTTACTTTAAAATCAGAACTTCCAATGTTTTACTTTGAACTATTAAAGGGTCTTTTCAAAAGTTCAACTTCCTATTTTTGAGAAGAAATTTGAAAACAAATTATCAAAATGTGGCGGCCATCTAAATTCCAGGGTAGCTTTACGAGAATTTAGATTAAGTGAGGTAAAGTTTAACAGGAAACAGGTACGCGACAAGTGAAATCCCATCGTAATTAATAGACATAAGTTTTCTGGGGCATATTAAGTCAATGAAAGTTAATAACTTCAACTTAACAAATATGTAAAATTCACCTTAGTGCTGGTTCCCACAGTGACAAGCCAATGTGAGCAGTTGCTAGCACCTAATAGTTTACGTTCCAATGTTGATTCTACAGTAGAATTTACTGTCATACTAACTGACGTAAAGATTTAACACCGTGTGAACTGGCCCTGTTTATAAACCTGCGCCAAAACCTTTCTTTATAATGAAATTCTTGTCTAACCCAGTCGACGTTCAGGAATACCGTTTCATAGAGGTGATTTACTAACTACAAAAGAATTTAGTGCCGAAAAATTGCTAAAAAGAAAACAACGAAATTTACGTTAAATCAATAATATTCTTGATGAATTTATATTGAGTTTCAATTGCAAGCTCGCATGGCCACGATCCTTTGTTTTACCAACTAATAAAGTAATAAACTACTAATTTAATTATTTTCCTTTTCAGTTCAATTTCAATCATTTACAGTACAAAAAGAACTAATTTTATTTGTAGTCAATGAAAACTGTTCTCACTCGGGCTAAACCAATTAACAAATCAATCAGAACCAATTAACTTCACGTGTAGCTTTATACAATTGAAAATACTAATTAACACGGTTAATTGAATTTCTGCATTACGTTCTTTTTAAAAAGTGGACCTTTATCAAAAGTAGATATGCTGCGACTTTATTACCGTTTTATTCAATTGACTGGGACTCGTGGCGTGGTCCTGTAATCCAGCTTCATGGAGGTCAGGATTTGAGGATGATATAGGTCTAAAGCGGCTCAGATAGTCTCAGTGATCATCTGATGATACCCGCATCAACTCCCACCATCGTTTAGACATATCAGACCATCACTTGCGTGGTTCGGAAGTCACGTTAAGCCGTTGGTCATTGAGCTATTAATTAATGACCCATTCTAAGGAAGAGTCGGCCTTAGTTTGTAACAAGACTACACCTCATAACTCATTACTACCACTCATCACACTAATCCTTCACCACATATTTGTTTTAAATTACCCTCATGAGAGTGGTCGGCATTTCAAATAGTGATTTAGTGATTTACATTTGTTCACTCAAAAACGATGGAAAACGTCTGTAATAATGTTTCAACCTCAGAAATGGTACCATCGTCAACAACAAACTTCTAACAAAGAATTACATAAAACATTTTACCAACGTTAACTCTTCGAATTTTCTGTAGGAATTTCCACAGTCCCTACATATTGATTGCGTTTCTGTAATCAGAAGGGTTAGATAGTAAAAAGGTGACGAAGGCAAGGTTAATTAATTCTTGCTTGAAGAAAGTAGGTAATGAGCCAAGAACGATTAAGCAGGAATGAAGCATTTCAGTGATTAAGGGGACTGTATGTAAGGAATGTATGCATTAGTGAGTCAGATCCTTGTTGGTATGCGTTTTAGAAAATATTTGCCTAGTACGTACAAACTGACGGAAAAATCATCAATGTAAAAAAAAACAAATAATTTTTTTTTTAATCTGCCATTGTATGAGAGGTTTTTTCTTGAAGACGCTTTTAACTTCGAATAACATTTAGAAGAAGATCATCTACTAATAAGAATTAAGCAAATTCAAATACTATGTAAGATCAAAACTTATTAATTTGTCACTGTTTGTTATTCACCCATCCATTCCATACTAATAAATCATATTCATTTCATTTCATACTACTAGTCAACACAATTACTTAATTGTTTTTTTGACTTAAAAATAAAATAAAAAAATTAAATATTATAATAGCGGAGATCAATGTACAAACAATTATATTTTGGGGGTTTTGACCAAGGAGCAAAATATAAAACATTAGAATTTTGCCTTTTTGAATTACGGATTAACAATTACAAGTATAATGCATTTTTAGCTTGATCATTAATTGAACAAACTGAATGGGTTTTACCAAGAGAAACTTTACAATCAGAACTCGTTGTACCAATATTTTCCATCCAGGAAGTAAATTTAATTTGATTATTAAGGTTTTCTTCAAAGCTCTTTTTTAAAGTAAAAAATACATAAAATAAAATATTACATAGTTTTTACCCTCACTATTATCTTATCTTCACAATGGAGGTTTAAATACCGATGTACCTTTATGAAAATGTTCAGAAAGAGGATAACATAGATCCAACACACCTGGCCGCAGACATATTGAGTACAACAAATCCCCCTATCAAACTGGAGATGACATTCGGAATGTGTCACTAGCGTTGACATGGAACCGCTCAACATAGCCTACAACTGTCACTGGCAACCCTTTTCAACATTAGGGATAAATAGTCAATTCCCTAAAAAATAGCTAATAAATGAAAAAGGAGGTTAATCGGTAAACTTGTGTGAAAGAGGTTGCTCTGGTGACCAAGGACATTACGTGAATAACAAAAGAATTTTAATTTAAGCTTTTGATGAGGTAATCGTTTCGAGGTTCGTTAACGAAAAGCTTAGAATAAGATAAATTTATTTATGGAATAAAACTACCCCAAAATGTGCATGTTTACAATATTAGAGCCTACTTTTCAGTACGAGAATAAAACTTTAACACTTTAAATTTACGAGAAAACTTTAAATTTAAATTATATCTCACACTTAACGACGCATGATATTAAAATTGGAATATCCAAAGAAAAATGATTTGATAAATTGCGCTACTAACATCAATCTCGGGTGGGCAGAAGTCAGAAATGTAATCAATTCCTGTCAACATCGTTTAAATATTTCTTAGAATCAAGGAGGAAGTTTTACTTCAAATTACAATCTAACCAGGCCGACACGCAGCTGAGTGCTAAGCGTCGCTGGAATGTGCAAATATCTTTTGCAGTTTGTAACTCTGAATTCACTCCTCGCTTCAGCCTTCGGCCTAAGAGTTATGGGCTGTTTTTACTGGAAGTTAAACTACAAATCTAAAAGGTAAACACATTTTAATTTTCAATAAAATCGGACTACTCATTCTGCTGTTATATCCAAAATTACTTGTAACATTTTGAACGATGCGATGGATTTTCATAACTTATTAGTGAATTATCATACATGAGATAACTAAATACATATTTCTTTCAAACCTCATCAAAATCGGAAGAAATTAACCGTTTTTAGACAATTAAAACCCTATTTCTCGTAAAAGGTCCCCTTCCCAAAGGGGATTTTTAATAGTCCGCCCTATAGTCGCTGGCTGGTTAACGAACGAGTGGGTTCTTGATTTCTTTGACATTTTTAGAAAACATCACATCTTAATTAAACATAATGAATCTTAATCACCATACCTGTCGAAATGAAACTGTTCATCTCTCTTCATTGTCAACACGTTTGTGTAATTCATGTCCCTTGTTTGTTACCCATAAACACCCCGAAAATTAAACTCAAGGAATAAGAATAAGATGTACAAAAAAGTACCAAAATATTGGGGGTGGTAATAAATTAATACTTGTCGTTTTTCATCAAGCATGTTAAATTTAAGGTTTATGCCGTTAAATGCAAAGTAGAAAGTGTAATGTTAATTGCATGGAGACAGATGTTATTTCCTGGAAAATCCAATTAATCAATATTAGATTATCAACTGAAGAAGACATCAAGATAAGTGGTTAATCCCAGATTTAATCAGTTCATGCCATAATCATTTATTTCATCGCAGAACGGGATTTACAAAGGAAGAAAGCTTTACATTCAATCAGAATCCCTTTATTTTAGGAACTCAACCTTAGTTAAAAATAAAGACTTTCTTAAGAATTTTTATTAATAGACATGAGAAGAAACTAATCTCAAAGTTCATTTGGTTGATACAAAAATACTTCGCTCTTTTCCTTGTTTCACATTTGTTGTTGACGTAGAGTTTCTGAGGTTGAAATATTATTACAGACCTTTTCCTTAGTTGTTGACAAGAAGGAATTAAAAAACCTAACCTAACCGGACACAAAAAAACATCAACATATTACATAAACGTAATCAGCGAATCTTATCAGTCACCTACCAGCGAACAATAAAAGTTTTTCTCTTTCGTGTTTTAAACTTTGGGGAGTTTTTGTTATTTTTTTCGGTAATGTATTTACGAAAAAAATACTTTATTCGAAACAAATAGCTTATATCTAGTATTCTAATACAGCATGCATTCAAACGTTAAATAATTAAACAAATCCAAGAAATCAAGCTCGTCCACGGCCAGTGATAGCTGCCCATCTACTGGCTAGCTGGTTGGGAGAACGGACGACCAATCACAGCGTGCATCAGACTGGCCAACTATAACATACAAACATACCGATTGATACACAGCCAATGGAAGTAAAGAAATTCTTTAGAGTTTTGATGAAAGATTCATTTTTTCCTAACAGTTAAAGTGAAAAATGATAATTTAGAAATGTCCCTACACAATGTATCACTGTCATCCGTACTGTACGGACAATCATTTACCAAAATTTGTTCGAATGAATGTAATGACTGTTGTTTTTCATCAATATTACTATTTATCACGTTGTTATTTCATTTTTAGTATATTATTATTATTATCTTTATAGATTTATTGCATATTTCTCGTTTCGAATTCAAATGTTTCATATTACTGTTCTCGCTTCAAATTTTATCACAATGTTATAATTTATTCGATGTCATTATCCTATAAAAATTTAAAGCTTACCAAGTAACCACAATCTCCGAAAATGTACTAGAGTTGCTGAATCATACATTAGAGTTTGTTAAATGATTCAACCTGTTCAAAGCATCAATATAAGTACCATCTTCAGTCACTGATTGGCTGAAACTGAGATACTTGCTTCGCTATCCTATTGGTCTCAGGGCTGCCAATAGGATAGCAGACAGCAAGTATCTCAGTTTCAGCCAATCTTCGACTAAAGATGGTACTCCTTAGCAAGACCGAAATGTTTCAAGCTAATATAAAATCGTGTTCAAGCTAATTATGACTGGGACTCGTGGTGTGGTCCTGTAATCCAGCTTCATGGAGGTCATGTTTTAGAGGATGCCAACATACAATCAATGATAGGTCTAAAGTTGTGTGGCGGCTCAGATAGTCTCAGTCGTTATTTCATCATCTTGATGATACCCGCATGCAGGACTTCCCCACCATCAAGACGTATCAGACCATCACCTGCGTGGTTCGGAAGTTCAGTAAGCCGTTGGTCCTGTGTTCCATTATTTCCATTGGTTCATTTTGGGCTATTAATTAATTTCATTAAACCCATTCTAAGGAAGAGTCGGCCTTAGTTTGTAACAAGACTACGCCTCATAACTCATTACTAGCACTCATCACACTCATCCTTCACCACATATTTGCCTTAAAATACCCTCATGAGAGTGGTCGGCATCTCAAATAGTGATTTATAATAATGTTTTGACACGGTGTAAACCGGAAGAACTAGATTATAGTTGTGACACCGGCTGCGAAAGCCTGAGAGTAAAAAAGATAATTGAACTTGTTTGCTTTGTTTAAAGATGAATCGTTTAGAGTTTGCTTACCCACCTGTGATATTTGAACTAATAATCAATCAATTATTCTTTCATCGAATATTGCAAGTTATGTTATTTGGCATTATGTTCTACAAAAGCATTTCCGAACAACACATTGAGAAAGAAGACACAAATCAACTGTGCCGGTAGCAGACAGTTTAGGAAGAAACTTGTCACTAACAGAGCTTTTCTTGGAAGACAAATGTTCTGCAAAGAGTAACAATAGGTAAAGGTTTCATTAACGTGATATTTTTGTATATTTGAAAAGGAGTTGTAAATATTATTAATATTTCAGAGACTTCAATGAGGTCGTTAAGATTATTTATTTTACTGCAATAAATTGAACTAGTTTCAATTTAAACCCAGTCTGGGGAAAGGTTTTAGCAAAATTCTGAAACATGATTTTCGTTTTAAATACGTTACAAATTTACTGATGGAGAGAAAATACTCTTAAACGCAATGCATACTTATTATTATACATTATTGGTAGGTGTTCCCTAATTTAAAAGACTAAAAAGTAACATTCAACTTAATAGTCCATTAGATTATATTATAAACAAATATTTTGTTCGGTACAAGCTAATAAGCAAAAAAGAAGGAAATGTTCGAATGCTCGAATGTCTCTATTTATATGCGTAAAAGTAATTATTACAGTGTCGTTTAATTCTGTGCAGACACTGATTATTGGAAGAATGCTTGATTCTAACGGCATTTAGAAAGATAACAAGATTTGTTTCATAACAATGACGAAAGGGTTGAAATGTTCCGCAGGACGTTTTACAAGAATCTCTACAATCAAGACAACAAAATCTTCTTATTGCAGATCTTTGCAAAATGAAACCCCTCTTTATTTTGGCCTTGGTTACAATTCAAAACTAAATTAATGTTGTTCAATTACACGTGGTGTATGTATTTGTCAGCGAATATCTTTTCGAAAAATGATTTTATTCAAGCCGTCCTTATGGTAAGACCCAGACCCAGGCCCATGAAATGAGCACCGATCCAAACCCCCAGAACAGCTTTTGAGAATTTTTTCAAAACTTTATTTACATAATTATGTATATGTATCTTTTTTTCCAACTTTGACCAAAGTCGGTACAAATATTCATGTAGTAAATATCTTCGTCGAGTTCGTTTATCTTTGGGGGGTTAATGATAACAAAACAGTAAATTTCATTAAATTTTGATGAAGTTTTAAAACATGTATTTGATATTATCCATCAATATAGCAAAATTATAAAAGTCCATAAATCCCTTTTAAAATGGATTTATTCCTATGGTAATAAGGAAATTCACTCCAATTTGCCAGCGGCGCTTTAGCGCATAGCGCGTGTCAGCCTAGTTTATAGTTAAATTCCCAAAGGTACGTCGGATAGAATTTATTCAATACAGCAAACATGCAAGTTAGAACATGTTTAACCTTTAGTTACTGAAGTTTGTAATATATTCCAACGAGTCAGTTTCAAGTGTTGAGGTTTGAAGTCAATATTTCATCGTCAAAGGTGACATGGCTTGTAACCTACTCAACCGTGCATCAACTAGATTGAAATATGGCTGCTGTTAAATCCAGACTTTAATAGAAACTCACATCAAAAGCAGCAAGTCTTCTTGTAACAGCAATATTAAACGAAAGTTTAGTTTCTTATCATGTTTAGAAATATACCTTGTAGATTATGTCTGTAGAGTCTTCGCTGCGTAGTAGAAAATATAAAACCGACGTTTTAATTTTGCTACATAGAACCTAAAAGCGTAAACGCAAGAATAAAGGCGGGACGTTTGCAAAACTCAACGTTAGAACTCGATTTGTCGTTCTTTAATACATAAGTTCGAAGCTGAATAGTCATCGAAAAGAGTTTGATTATCATATCACTAAATCACTATTTGAGATGCCGACCACTCTCATGAGGGTATTTTAAGGCAAATATGTGGTGAAGGATGAGTGTGATGAGTGGTAGTAATGAGTTATGAGGTGTAGTCTTGTTACAAACTAAGGCCGACTCTTCCTTAGAATGGGTCATTAATTAGTAGCCCAATGACCAATGGAAATACAAGGACCAACGGCTTAACGTGACTTCCGAACCACGCAGGTGATGGTCTGATATGTCTAAACGATGGTGGGAGTTGATGCGGGTATCATCAGATGATCACTGAGACTATCTGAGCCGCTTTAGACCTATATCATCCTCAAAACCTGACCTCCATGAAGCTGGATTACAGGACCACGCCACGAGTCCCAGTTATTGTAGATCCTTTAGGATTTGACAAGACAATAATTAGTATTTAACCGTTGACTTTCAAGCTCAAGGGTTGAATTGAAACGTTTACAGACAACCGTTCGAGAAATAACTCAATGAAAGTTGACAACTCAGACGATGCAATGGAAAGTTTAAAAACTAACGTAAATTTGAATTCCACCTTAAAGATTTGCACTTCAATTAAATTCAGTTGGTTTTCACTGAAATAAATTTATAGCATCAAAAAATAGGAATAGGTTATATTCCTAGTTGAAAAAATGAGTTAGACTCTTGTTAAAAGTAAGCGTCCTTCTTTGTTAACCCCACGCTCTTTGTTAAAGGGTTTGCTTTGCACCTCAAAATGTATCTTTACGATGTCTGGAAGTTTTGAAAATGCCGTTAGCAAACACCCCTGATTCCTTTAATGCCATTCTTCTCTAAAAGATAGCTGACTAAACCGTCGATCTCAAACTGATTGGTTTATTATTTATACTTATTGTTGAATTCAACATTGGGTTGATTGTAAGATTTATTATGTACTTCTGAATTTGAAGGCATAAAAAGATGGACCGGATGGTGTAGTCGTTAGCATAGTCACCCGGCAAGTGAGTGACCCGGGTTCGAGTCCCGGTTCGGTTCACACATTTTCAACTTCAAATTTCTTCAGCAATAAATTAGTTATTTAGCGTTTTTACAAATTAAGATATAAAATATTGATTGATAATATCCAAAAGCAAACATGAAGGTAAGAACATGATTCAGCTTTGGTTAGTAAAGTTTGTAACATATTCCAACGTCAGTTTCAGTGTTGAGGTTTGAACTCAATATTTCAGTGTCAAAACTGACATGGCTTGTTATTCCACGTTTACCCACTCAGCTAGATTGAAATATATATAGCTGATAAATTTAAACGTTTAATAGAAACTGACATCAAAAACAGCAAATCTTCTTGTAACGGTAATATTGGTTATACTTTTAGTTTCTTAGTATGTCAAGAAAAAGTGTATAGACACTAGTGTTACGACGAACCATTATTTTCAAATAATATGAACACCTTTTTGTTGTGAATTTTGCTATGTCTAGTAGACACTATATTACTGAGATTTCTATTTAAAAATAAATACAGGGTGCACTGTAATGAGAGTGTTTCAAGAACTTAGACTCTTCGTCTTTTTAATACCTGTGAATATTGTGTTCGTATTTTCAAGCTGAGTTCTTATTTTCAAAAAATCGAAAGGAGTTGAACTATCATACCTGATTAGATAAATTACGACTTTGACAAGAAAATAAATATTTAAAAGTTAAACGTGTTAGTTGAAACGTTTATTTCATAAAGAAGATATCTCGGTTTCTATATTTTGAATATTGGCTTTTGTCCTTGAAGGTTGATCTTCCGAATTGTTGATCAGGACTTAAAGTGAATGAGTAAAGTAATTGCATCGACCATCTTGGCCACCCAACAAAAATTGATACAAGGTAAGTAAAATGTGAAGTTGGGTGCGCCAAGTGAAATCTTTTCGTTGAAAAAGGAATCTAGGAGATTTATAAAACAAAAGGTTACAATTTAATCAAACAATAAAAATTTCAGTTTTAATTTCAATCAATGTAAATTCAGGCTTTAAGACTAACGTTAAAATAGCGGACAGAAATGAAAAGTTAGGCACATTATATTGGAATTACTTTCTTTCACACTAGAGTTTAAACAAATGTTCTTTTCCTAAGATTATTTCCATTCCAGGGTACATTTCTAAAGGAAAGATGGATTGGATTCTGATTGAAAGTAAAGCCTCCTTCCTTGTGAATCCCGCACACTTTGTTGACGGTTTCTTTTCCACTTTGCGTAAAGTGCGATGTTATGTGAAATTCCCGTTTATTCAAGAATTATGAAAATAATGTTTACAGACAAACACTATTGATTCTACAAAGACATTTTATACAAAAGATATAGATCAGAAAACCATCGATTATTTCGCAGTTAACTATTTTCTAGTAGTTGTCAAACTTAACAATATATCGTATTAGATGAGAATGAAGGCTTAAGTGACGGGAGTTATGACTAAATAAAATAATAATAATAATAAAAACATTGATTAATAGCTACCAGCCAATAGACGCCGACGGTACTTCATTGGACGATCTCCAAGGTCTCTCTGCAGTCCCTAGAGCATGGCAGCCAGTTTTAAACCAGATTAAATCCATGAATAATTAGAAAACAGTCAAGCCAATGAGAGTGCAGAGACACCTTGAGATCGTCCAATAAAGTACGTCGGCGTCTATTGGTTGATAGCGGCAGCTTCGCCCAATCATGTTCTCACTGTTGCAAAAACGAACTTCAGGAGATACAACTTTCACTATGTTAAGTGTTTTTGTTTAAAGAGAACCCAAGGAGAACGCTCGAATATTAGACTGTAGTTTACGAAAGGGATCATTTAAAGCTATTTTAAGACAATTTCTGTTTTAAATTTTCAGCTAAAACAACTATTAACAACTAGAAATTGCCAATTGGTTACGCCTAACCGGTTGAAAAGTCCATCACTAAATCACTATTTGAGATGCCGACCACTCTCATGAGGGTATTTTAAGGCAAATATGTGGTGAAGGATGAGTGTGATGAGTGGTAGTAATGAGTTCTGGGGTGTAGTCTTGTTACAAACTAAGGCCGACTCTTCCTTAGAATGGGTCATTAATTAATAGCCCAATGACCAACGGAAATACAAGGACCAACGGCTTAACGTTACTTCCGAACCACGCAGGTGGTAGTCTGATATGTCTAAACGATGCTGGGAGTTGATGCGGGTATCATCAGATGATCACTGAGACTATCTGAGCCGCTTTAGACCTATATCATCCTCAAAACCTGACCTCCATGAAGCTGGATTACAGGACCACGCCACGAGTCTATGTGAATGTAATAACATCGGTATAATGAATTTACAACAATTCAATTTTATCCTGTTCTAATTTGTCAGTAAAATTGAACGTCCCACCTAAATCCGTATTTAACTCATTGCTCAATCTTACTTACTGATACAAACTTCTTATACACAATCCATCACTCGAATAATTAATTCGCCTTTCAAAATATTCTTGGCTCATTGCCTCGTTTCTTGCAGCGAGAATCAATTAATCTTTCTTCGTTATTTCCATTCTCTAACTCACTAATTCAACCTCCTTCCTGATTACACAATTTCAATATTTCAATGCGCGCTTTGTGTGTTTATTGTTCGCTTAATTACAGTGGTAATGGAAATTAATACGTAACATTATACCGATAGAGTGTAATACCTTAGTAAGCTGTACATAATTATGTTACTCTTCTACTATCAAACATAGTGTCTTTATTGTAAATTTACTATATAAAATACCTAGTAAACGATCCACGATACAAATAAATGGCCTTTGAGGGACCAATGGTATTCTCTAGATTTCAAAGATAGGCTAGAAATAATTACTAGAAAAATACATAACAGCCGGTGAATACCGTGTTCATGTATTATATAATTGGAATAATATTATACAACTTTATTTCGTTCTTACTTAAATCGTAGCTTAGATTTTGTTTAATAGATATTATTTTAATATGTAGTCCAAGTTTGACTGGGACTCGTGGCGTGGTCCTGTAATCCAGCTTCATGGAGGTCAGGTTTTGAGGATGATATAGGTCTAAAGCGGTTCAGATAGTCTCAGTGATCATCTGATGATACCCGCATCAACTCCCACCATCGTTTAGACATATCAGACCATCACCTGCGTGGTTCAGAAGTTATTTTGAAAGGTTAAAACCGGGCCGCCGTAAACATTTGCATTGAAGCGTCGCTGCGCAGCTGATGCGCACCCTTGATGTCATGCCTTGAGTGTTGTGTTGTTTGTAATTGCTGAAAGTTATAATTATCACTATGTTTAAGCTCGTTTTTGACGACAGTCAGGCAAAGAAACATTATTTCTAGTAAGGCGTAATTGATCGGTTGTTTTGCTAGTACGTTGTCTCAATAATTTTCAAACTTGTGGTTCCCGATGTATTATTTCCGCATGTCAAATTCAAGTTCATGACATGATTTAGTACGGTGTGAATGCAAAAAATGGTTTTATTTTCACGAAGAGTTTTGGGCAAACAACTGGACCTTGAAATGTTGACACTTTCATTAAGTAAAGTATTTCATCATGAAAGAGGACAAAGTGGAGACAACAGATTCTAAGCGAGCTTAAAGCGAGGTTTGTTTAAGGAGTTTACTGTTCTAACATTGAAATCTTCCCTCTTTACTCAAGTAAGAATAAAGTAAAGAGAAAGATGTTTTCTGTAATTTCTGCCTTAAAACCTTTTACCACACCGATCTTATAATTTAATAGTAGTAAATTATAAATTCAAATGAGTTTTTTAAACCGTTATTTGTTATTTATTTTATATACTCTAAATTCATTTCATTTTAAGCTGTCCCGTGGCAGGTTGGAATCGTGCGCGACTAGAGTTCGAGTCCGCTGGCGCGAGTTCGATCCCCGCAGTCACAACTTACATGAGTATTATGACTACAATACGGTAACGTTAGGTAAAGGTCAAGATTGAGTGGATGAGGATTTTGTAGTCCTAACTTCGCCCCGTTAAACAAACAAGACAAACCTTACCTTTTTTTCATGTTTGATTCAAATTACCTTAGATTTGGCTAACTGAAAATGAGACAAGTTTCTAGAGTAAAAATATTCGAAAGAATGCTGTGTATGGACGAATATCAAAGTAAAATATGAGTCGAATACTGTACTGGAATGTTGAGTAATGGCAATTACATGTAATGTACATTTATCTACACAAACACTGACCTCTTTTATTTATTCATCTGTTTTACTAGTTCTGGGATTTCTATTTTTTATTTTAAAATAGTGCCACTGTATGTCTGCTCTTACATGAGAACCCCGATGCACTTTAATACATAAAGCATATTTATTTTGGACAGAGGATTTGAATTCCAATCAGTACCGTGTCCGGCAAAATTGTTGTTAGCAAGGGTCTGAAATATGGGCTCGGCCTTGTACGTAGCAAATTGGAAAAGGGAGGGAAAACATACAAATCGGTTTCTCTGCGAGTCCTCGTACCAAAATCACTTGAAAAAAACGAATAATAACACAAAATTACAGCTATTTTGCTTAAAAAGAACCTTAAAAGATTATTAGGAGTAGTGGTTTGTATAGGTCCGTTTTTTTAGTTCAATATTCGTAAGCTGTTTATAAGGTATTTTAAGCCCCATTCATTTTGTTCAACAAAATAGCACATAAAGCTCACAGCATAATATCAAGGACTCAATTACACCACAAACACTTGTTTAAGACGACTCCATTGGGTGTGCAAGCAGGAAGATTGTTGTTTCTCTGTTACAGTTGGCCAACCTGATAAGTACCTGTGATTGGTCGTTCGCTGCTCCCAGCTGTCAATGGTTGTAGACGGGTTTAGCTTTCATTTTGTTTCGTAACGCTTTTGTGCACGTTATGTGTTTGTTTTACTTGTTCTTTAAAAATTTTTAAAAAACAGAAACAAACAAAAAACTTACAGAAACATGATGTTTCGTTGTATTTGACTCATCAGCCTACGCTGATTAATTTAGATTAACTCATTTTCGAAAGTTCTGCGTTTTAGGTTATTTTTCACCTGATGACGGGATCAGATTTCAGATACCGAAACGTCGTGTTCTTCTTGTTTACTAGATGGAAAACGTCCACAATAAAATTTCAAACTCAATATTTTTTGCTTTGGAGAAGCCGTTAGCTTACAAAAAACCACAATCAGAAAAATAATTTTATAAATAAATTATTTTTAAATAATTTTATGAAGAAAGTGTGTATAATTAACGTTCACAACAAGTGATAGTGCCAAATAGTAAACAATTTAGAAATACTTCATATTATCCAGCAATTGTTTTTATTTCTCTGATGCCTTTCAAATACAATGTATTTACCTTCAAAAAGGCATAAAAGTGAAGGAAAAATAATTTAAATTAAAAATATTGTATACTCGTAAACATGGTATGACAAAATACAAGTTCAAATCGCTTTTAGAACATACAATTATAAATATTAAATAAAAGGATTGTTCTGACACATTATAAAGAGTCAGTTAAAATAATTTGAGGAAAGGAGAATTTTAAAAATAAGCTAGGTTCGTTATTGACTAGACAATTTTCATTTTTGTGTATACGGAAGGATTCTGCTGCATTAAGATATCTCGGACTTTGTACTTCTTGCAACAATTTGACTTCATTAAAATGGTCCCTGGTTTCAGTTTCTGTGCCTCTCAAAAGATAAATACTTTGTATTTGTACCACTTTGATGTACTTCAGATTAAAAACATTATTATTAATGGATTATGAAGTAATTTCTAAATTATATACTCAAAGAACCAGTCCAGGTCAAAAGCCATAAAATGAATCATCTCGAAAATTAAAAACCTGACATCTCAAACACTATCAAATTTCAGCCCTAATGAAAATTGGTACACATGTTTGAGCCTACTATCCAAGGTGAATTGAAAGTTCTAGTATAAATTCTGATCGATTTAGTAATCAATTAAATATGAAAACTAAAGTTATAAAATATCACTAAATCACTATTTAAGATGCCGACCACTCTCATGTGGGTATTTAAAGGCAAATTGCAAATATGTGGTGAAGGATGAGTGTGATGAGTGGTAGTAATGAGTTATGAGGTGTAGTCTTGTTGTTACAAACTAAGGCCGACTCTTCCTTAGAATGGGTCATTAATTAATAGCCCAATGACCAATGGAAATACAAGGACCAACGGCTTAACGTGACTCCCGAACCACGCAGGTGATGGTCTGATATGTCTAAACGATGGTGGGAGTTGATGCGGGTATCATCAGATGATCACTGAGACTATCTGAGCTGCTTTAGACCTATATCACCCTCAAAACCGGGCCTCCATGAAGCTGCTGGATTACAGGACCACGCCACGAGTCCCAGTCAACACAGTATTCACTTCCTTTACAACAACCAGATAAAAACAAAAAAGAAAAACAAAATCGTCTGACGTTTCCCGCCAGGATAAACCGTGATATAACCCTCCTCACCCTCTCAACAACCACCCCCTCCTCAACCACCCCCTGAGTGTCCCACCACCCTTGTCATCTCAGTACGGTGCGCGCCTCTGCTTCCAACACGTCTCTGTTGCTTGTCTTGTGATGCTACGTACTTAAAAATATATGTGATCAGAATGGTAAGTTTTAAAATGTCTTTTAGGTTTTGAAGGAATAGTAGAATGGAACATATGAATATTTTAGAAGGAAAATGTTGGTCGTATCGTTCTTTTTATTTATTGTGTTATGTATTAAATTAGCTATCAGAAACTCTAAGGTCGAAAGTATTACTTTCATGAAACGTTTTTAAAATTTGAATTATTAGTCATGTCATGTATGGCTAAACGCCTTGCCTAAGTTAAGAAAGTTCAAATTTGCTGTGTTCAATAATTTTAAATTTAACGCGTATGATAAAATGTGAAATGAGTGATCAAATTATCACATTTATTTAAATAACGCTTAACCATTCATAAACAAAACGTAACTGCTTTTTCAAAATATATATATTGGGGAAAAGGTGTGCACTAAATTTGCTCTAGGAGCCAGTTCGCTATTGCTACTTGGTTTTAACACGTTAAATTATTAGTTCTTAAAAGTTTATCTATAAGACTAGTCGTCGCAGCTGTAATTCAGCTTCATGGAGGTCAGGTTTTGAGGATGATAAATGTCTAAAGTGGCTCATCAAAGTCTCAGTGATCATCTGACAATACTCGCATAGGCACTTTACCATCAGTTAACATATCAGACCATCACCTGCGGGTTTGGAATCACGGTTGACAGCCGTTTTGGTTTGTATTTCATTGGTCATTGGCTATTAATTAATATTTTATTCTTTAGTTAAAAGGAATATCTAAGTAAGAGTCGGACCTATATTTGTAACAAGACTACAACTTATTACTACCCCTATCACACTCATCCTTCACCACATATTTGCCTTTAAAATACCTCACGAAACAAGTGGTCGCAAAATGCTCTCAAATAGTGAATTTAGTGACAGTTTATCTACATTTGCTAAGAGGTAAAGTATATATAACTTTATAATTCAGTTTAATTCAAGAACTAAGTACCTCATTAAGTTCCTCATTATGAACAGCTTTGGAGTACTTTGCCATTAACTGTGTGTTGTATTCGTAATTGCAGTCTTAACTTCACTTTTCAAAGAGATCTTGCTCAACACTTCTGACGAAGCAAACGTTGGTTTGTTATGAAGAAAGCGATGAACAATTTCCAAACATTTGGTCACTGTCAACTACAATTTACGCAGATAACACAATACTTAAAAACACAACAATAATTAGAGTTCACAAAAAAAAAATCGAATTACAATGTTCGACAATATCCTCGTACAAATAGAGCATAATGATGTTTGCCAGACCACTACTATGTCAGGTGGCATCCATTATTGATGCTGAGTTTATCCGCCAATCAACTGATAATTGTAATTGTAATTTCCATCTATGTTTCACGTTTAGTTTGAGCCCTTTGTGCTGGCTAATTAGATTCTATTAGGTTTGGCGCAAACGAAGGCCTCGTTTTAAAAAAAACCTCTTTTGGATTTATTTTTAAGGACCAAACATCTATTACTTTTATTTTTTTAAACTATCATTTATGGTTGTATACAAATCTCTAGGTTAAATTCGTTAACCAGCTTGGTCGGATCATACGTTTCAAAATGGTGGCCATTCAAAGTTTTGTTTTCCTATAAAATTGTACTGATGCCATAAACAAACACAAGGTTCACTCTGTAGAAGAGGTTTACTCTCTAAATCGATCAAAACAAAGTCTCCCGTTGCTCTAGAACCTACCGTAAAAAAATGTTTGTTAGATGATTTAATCTGAATTTCTACACTCATTCTGGGCATCAGAAATCAGAAATCAGAAATCAGAAACCCCATTTTATTGGGCAAAACATTAACAAACACGTCATTAAATTCACAAAATAGAACAAATAGGATCTTATTTTACCAATATATATCTACATACACACAAAGAAAATTTCTACAATGTTTGCCAACACTTCAACAAACCCTGGACACTGATTTAATCTGAGAGGTTCATTAGCCGGGTTATAAGCATGTTTCTAAATTTGAGGGTTTGATTCGGATTGAGAGATGTGGGAGCTTATTAAACTGCTTTAATAAATAATTAACGGCATAAATTAAGCTGTCACATAATTTACTAGCTTTTGTTTGCTTGGATACAGAAAGTAAAAAAGATAAAGTTTGTCTAGTTTAACAAGGCAAAGTTAGGACTACAAAGCCCTCTCTACCACTCAACCTCGACCTTTACCTAGCGTCACTGTATATTCACATTACAAATGTAAGTGGTGACTGCGGGAGGATAATGTATAGAAGAATTACTTCTAATTTAAAATAGACAAATGAAAACAGTTTTATTGGAAATTAGCCTAGATTCACAGTAGTGCTTGTGCAACGCCGGTTGGTTTTTGTTGCTAAAATCATTGACTTTGCTGACATCCAGATCAGATGTTTAAGCAAATAAAGCACTAAATCACTATTTATACATGCAATGAGTTATAAGAGGTGAAAGTTCTACAACACTAAGGCCGACTCTTCCTAGAACTAATTTAGCCCAATGACCAATATGACCATTAACAATCATACAATTACATATCGGTCCATTACAGATTGGCAAACTGACTATGCCCAAAGTGTTGTCATTAAAAGAATTGGTCATCAAAAGACAACGGACTTCCAGCAAATTGGTTTAAGACCAAATTTAATAAATAGTAACATTCAGTTATATCGTTGAAAACAGATGTTTTAATTATCAGTTAGTGTAAGTTTCAAAGATACAGGGTTTGTTCAATTACATTTAATTAAAGAGTGTATACATTCTTTTGAGACACCCTGTATAAAAGTAACTGCAGAGTGTCGGTGAACTCTCTGGACATACTTTGTAATAATGTTCCTTGGGTCAAAAATCTTCAATTAATTTCTTCGTTTAACTCAATTATTTAGTACAGGATTTGAAAACAATCGAATTTCTTCTGCCTGAAAAGAAATGACATTAACTAGTACATTGCTGTTATCAAATAAATCAGTATTTATTGTTGTAGAAAAATAAAATTATTTAAGAATTTAGGTAGAACATTCACAATTTCGTACACATTCCTAATTATCTTCAAAAATATATAGGATTATGTAATGAGTCTTGCTAATTAAATATTATTTTGTGTAGTGTATAACTTTTGCAGTTTAACCTCGTATTTTTTAATCAAATTTAGAAAGTTTGTATAATTAAGTTGATTCTCGACTATATAAGCCTAAGAGTAAGCTTGAGAATGATGTCGATTAAGCAGCAACTTGGGTCAAGATATTATAATATTTTAAAATAGTTTTAATGTTTTTCGTATTATTTATGTATATTTCAAAAATTAAATTGCATTGTTAAATATAAAAAATTAGTTAATATAGTAATTTAATCAAAATTTACGGCTTTAATGCAAGTTTAGCTCGTTTTTCACTTTCAAAATAATTTTTACACTAATAAACAAAGTATTTTTAGAAACTAGAGGAGTTTTCCGACACGCGTATGGAGCGTTCTTTTTATTTGTGCGTTTTAAATTAGCAAAATGGAGTTGAATTTACGAAAACTTGAACAAACTTTTAAGTTTATTGAAACAATTGGACAACTCCATACGCGTTTGAAAACTTCTCTAGTTTCCAAATATATCATGTTTATTAATGTAAACATTAATTTTAAATGTGTGAAACGGGCCGCCGATAACCCTGTCAAGCGCTTGGTGTGACAGTAAAGCCGCGTCATTTGAAAGAAGGTCAGTGTTATTAGTGAAGTACAATGCCACAAACCCGACTTCAATATTGGGGCAATTTTAATATTTGAAGCGGCATTATTAGTCTATCTATGATAGAGCTAAGAGATTAGCAAAATTTAAGCAACTTTTATACATTCAGACTTGTTTTTAAACACTTAACTACTGTTTAAAAAAATCCAAAATTCAATACACACATGTATTTTAAACTAAAATCTTTCCAACTTTTAACTAATTACTTTTAAAATAAATTACGCTTATTTATTAGTTCTGAATTTATATATTCGTTTATTATCGCAGAAATGCAACACGCAGCTATGTTCAACATAAAACGGTAGTTGTGTTGAGGCGGGGACAGAACAGTCAACCTCTCTCAGAACAAGAACAGTCAACCTCTCTCAGAGGGAAGAGTCAAGATGTCAAACTGAGAGAGGTGTGCTGTTTTACCGCGGACTGCTATGGCCTGCTTTTGATGCGTACTATTTACTAAAACAAATCTTAAAAATCCTGATTTTTACCAAACGGTACGTTGTCTATTGGTTTACAACAACAAAATATTCCCCAACAAAATATTGTCTTATTCGGACAACAACAAAATGTGTAAAATATATTTCTGAAAATAACTTATTCAAATGAGATTAAAACTTTCTTCATACGGGATCATAGGGAGTAACATCCTAGGGGCTGTGTGTTTTGCGCTTAAGAATGTTATGTTTAAAACTAAATTTTCTTTTCTGTTCAGTATCTACTGGTCTTTATATATTTTTGTACAAATAAATATACGAGTATATTAATTATTTTTTAGTCGTAAGGTTAATTGGTAGAGGGCTTTAAAGCTCTAACTTCGCTTCTTTGATGTATCAATTAAGTTCTTTGTTATTGTTATTATTGTTATTTAGGTGAAAGCGTAATCCAGGCCGGCACGCAGCTGAGCGCTAAAGCGCCGCTTGCATGAGTAAATCGAATTTCCTTTGCAATTTTTTCTTTTAGCCGTTCCGTTCCCAGCTTCGCTTTGTTTTTTTGTTTATAGAAAACCATGTGTCTTATATTAATGTTGCGTGTCAAAGTAATGTGTTTTATATGTGCTTTGGTAGGTATATTGATAGCAACCTCTGTAGTGGACCGTTTTCGTTCCGGTATTTTGTTAAAATAGAAACGAAATAAAATACAGGAAACGAACCCTATACATAACCCTTTGTAACGTGTATTTTATATTGTTAAACAACTGTAGGGATTGAATTTTCAAGCCATGTTCCGTAGATTGATTTCTCAAGTGAAATTTTAGACAACTTTATACAGGGTGTCCCATAAGTAAAGTGCCAGACTCTAAGAAAAGGTTATTGGTCAAAATAAAATTAAGAATAAAATTTTCCTAAAAACGCTTAGTTAACCAGATATTTGCCATTTTATATTTGTCACTAATTATTTACTATCTCCTACACAATTTATCGGATTTTACTCAAACTTATCTTCAATTTGTATATAGGTAGGACCATTTATGGAAAAACTACCTGCAAGATCTAATTATAATGTTATGACATTTTAGAGCTTCTTTGGCGTTAACCCTTAAATAGCGAATAAACTGTGAATTTTACGTTAAAATGTAAAGGATACCGTTTTGTAGCGAATATCGGATTGACACCAAGGTAAAAAAAATCAATTAATAATCAACAAAGTTACAGTGGAAACCGTGGCAAACATCAAGATAATAAGGTGAAAAATTGTCTGTTTTCAGCCAGAGTTTCTCCTTAAAACTTCGTTGTTTCCCAATAGACTTTTATGACCTTGGTTTCGATAGATAGGTAATAAAATTTGCTACAAAACGGTATTCTTTACATTTTAACGTTAAACTTCGTTTATTCGCTACTAAGGTAATAACGCCAAAAACCTATAAAATAGCCACCGTTTTAAAATTAAAAGTTGGATAATTCTGGTAGTTTTTTCCATAAATGGCCTTACTTAGGTACAAGTTTATGTTAAGTTTGAGTCAAATCCGATAAATGGTGTGGGGATGATAAATAATTAATGAAAAATAAAATGGCGAATATTGGTTAAAAAGATTATTCTTGATTTTCTCTTTATCTCTTTATTTTTGACCCATGTAACACTTTCCTAGAGTCTGGCACTTTACTGATGGGACACCCTGTATATTTCAAAACGTGTCATTGTAAATCCATTAACCGCAAAAGTACACCAATAGTAAAGTAGCACCTTTCGGAAATGTATACGAAAGATATTACTCTGATGAAGATCCAAATTAAGGTATCGAAAATATGTGATTTTCAAATTTCCAATTTTGTCATTGTAAACGGACGGAGTCTAAAATTGTCACTAAATATATACGAGAAACTAGAGAAAGTTCTAAGTTGTACTGTTTTTAGGCCTAGAAAAGTAAGCAAGTTTTTAAAATTGCAAATTTGGATCCTTACCACCGGAAGAGGTCCTCAAAACGTACGAAAACCCGTCTCCCTTGAACCTTTAGCTAGCTCGAACCTCTTTTTTCTTTAATTTGACTAGACAAGATATTGAGCGCAGTACTTTGTCTTATGTTCTGCAGGAAACTGAAACATTTAGAGGTTACGACTCAGTCTAAGCAAGGCTTAGCTCGTAAACCTGGACACAATAACGCAAAACCACTTAGTTTGCCCAAGTCTGGCCTACTTTCCACAACTGGAACACTTTTGCAACGATGTTGTTGAAAAGAGGTTAACAGTGGGGGCAGTTTTCCTTCATACTCTCTTGCAGAAGTGGGTAACGCACTTTTAAAAATATAGCTGACGAGTTGTATTTCTTTGAACACATGTTTTTCGTCAGTAGTTCGGGATCAACATGAAGTTTCGGGATTTGCAATCTGATGCCGTCTTCAGGTGAACGGTAACCTAAAACATAACATATACCACTAGAAAATTATTATTGCTGAAGTTATCAGTCAAATACAACCTAACAACATGTTGAGGTGTTTCTTTTTATTTTTAAACAAATTCTTTAGAAAGTAGCCTAGGAAATAATATAAAATGTACTAACACGTAAATAACCAATCATCGACCGGGGGAACTAAACACGTCCTCATTATTTGACAGTCGACTGATTGGCTGGCTAAGAGCAGCGGACGACCAATCACAGTCGTGTATCAGACTGACTCATTGTAACAGAGAAGCAGGATTGGCTGTGCATAAACAGGAATGTTCTGATACACACCTGTGATTGGTTGTCTGTTGTTCCAGTCAGTGAGTCAATTGGTAGCTATCACATCTGTACTGGACTATTTGTTCAACATTCTTTTCTGAAACTTCTTTCGATTTTCTCGACACTTCACGAGTTTCTCGTCTTTTAAAGTTTTGCTTTCTTTACTAATATCTCTCTTGGCAGTTTGTAAAATAAAGCAACATGTAATAGGAATGAACTTCACATTCAATGCTGTAATGGGGCCTCCATGGGAACACCATAACCAATTCGCACTACTACACAGGGTGAATTATGCACACAAAGAGATAATAAACTAAACGCATGATTTTCAAACGGATGGTAGACCTAAACTATACGAGTACACCATGAGAGCGAGAGTACTGCGCTTACGTGATCAGAACGGATAGTAACTAATGTTGATATTTTTCTGCTATCACTCACTGTAATTAAATTGTTCATATAACCCATCATTTGTTTCGAAAGGACCTCAAAAGTATTTTGGTCGATCTTGCCTGCTACAGCGTTCGGGACTTCTTGGCAAACTATAGCATACCAGCACATAAATGTAAATAAGCTAGAAATATAAATATATTATCAATAATTTGTCAAGGAGTTGTTAGAATTGGTACTTTACTCAAAGAAGGAAATGTGTTTATGTTTTGTTGTAAATTGTTAAAATATCTAATCTATTGTTGCAATTGCATGTAAATGTTAGTTAATACTAGTGTATAAAAGTAAATTGATTCTTGGCTCCACAAAGACGTGTAGAAGACCCAAGCTGTTCAAAAAGTGATAATTAACTTATATACACTAAATATTATAGATGGGCCTTTTCCATAGTTACAGTTATAGTTTGACGTGTTAACATCCAGATCTAGCGGACCCGTGGCGGGTTGGAATCGTGCGCGACTCCGGAGCTCATCACTCCGCTGGCCCAGGTTCAATCCCCGCAGTCACCACTTACATTTGTAATGTGACGGTGACGCTAGGTAAAGGTCGAGTTTGGGTGGTAGAGAGGACTATGTAGTCCTAACCTCGCCTCGTTAAACAAGACAAACTTTACCTTTTCACTACAAGTCTAAGCAATGAGCAAGCCAGCCAGCAGACAGGTTAGCTAGACAAGTTAAGCTCGAGTTGTGTATAATATATCAAGTTCTGCACACAGAAGAAGAGTTCACAGCCATCTGTCTAAGCTTAGTGAGACATTAGCTGACGTCATTAGTTTCCGACCAACCACGACTTTGAATAATGTTGCCGAGATTAATTAGCCAACTTATCGACAAAAACTGTGAACTTTTTATGATAGAACTAATTCTTGAACTTTCTAACGGCTGGATGTTTACTTACAAATCATACATATGATGGGCGACGTTATGAAAACTGAGTTATCTATGCCGTCAAAATGGCAACACAAGGTACCATGGGGCACTTTGATGCTTTGATAACCACTTCTAGAAGGTATTTGAAGGTGAATATGGAAGAAGGTTGAGTTTGATGAGTGTTTTTATGGTTGATGCCGTTCTAAAGATATAATAATATGGAATGATTGAGTGTGATGAGTAATGATGCGGTGTAGCCTTGTTACAAACTAGGGCCGACTGTTCCCCAAATTGGGTCAATAATTAATAGCCCAACGACCAAATGAATGGATCAACGGCTTAACGTGACTTCCAAACCACGGACCGATCCAGACTCGTAGAAAATTTCGGGCCTTCTTTCAAACCTATATATAAATATGTATTTATGTATGTGCACTCTCTACAGGTCGCATATTTTGTATGAACGTCTTGAAATTAAACATGAATGTCCCTTTATAAATATTTAGGAGAGAATGAGAGCCTTCAGTATTTACTCTCACAGCCTCTCATATCTCGTGCCAATATATTTAAAACATTGAGGTTAAAGGCTGAAAGCTGTGAGCGTATAGCGTATAAGATTTAAAAATCAACCAAAATGCTAAAATGCTAAATTCCCTTCACTTGTGCCATTGGCACGTTAGCACTTAGCAATTCACTAATCACTATTTGAGATGCCGACCACTCTCATGAGGGTATTTTAAGGCAAATGTGTGGTGAAGGATGAGTGTGATGAGTGGTAGTAATGAGTTATGAGGTGTAGTCTAGTTACAAACTAAGGCCGACTCTTCCTTAGAATGGGTCATTAATGAATAGCCCAATGACCAATGGAATACAAAGACCAACGGCTTAGCGTGACTTCCGAACCACGCAGGCGATGGTCTGATAAGTCTAAACGATGGTGGGAGTTGATGCGGGTATCATCAGATGATCACTGAGACTATCTGAGCCGCTTTAGACCAATATCATGCTCAAAACCTGACCTCCATGAAGCTGGATTACAGGACCACGCCACGAGTCCCAGTCAATGCCTTGGTCTGATTGTTTAGTTAAAACGTTCAAAGAGTCTAGCCCAAGAGATCTGTTATAAAGTTTCCTTTACCCATCCACGATAGCGTTCCTAAAGTAACTGTTATAACTTGTCAAATAGATTCACCATCGGAATAGAAACCCAAACTCTTTTAAGTTTTATTTTTCCTGATGATTCAAATGTTGGAGAAATTAGCCAAGTAGGCTAGAGGTGAACAAAGAGGTGGGGTTTGTAAGCAAAACCTCACACAAAGAGAATTCGCAAGTTTCATTGCCAGTTCCGAGTATTGATTCCAATAAACAGTGATTGCTTACACAAAGTGATTTGCGACACAGATTTTCTCCTATAGTTGAGTGTTTTATGATTTATAATCTGTGATTCTACTGACGCAACTCTTACCTTTTATACAAGATTATAGTATTCTAGAAGGGCTAGATATAAACTAAGAGTGAAAGTGTAGCAAACCATTCTTTTAAGTTGATAAATAACAACTTCCAATGACGGAAAAGGTCCGAACTGAGATCTAAGATTTGGTGCTTGGTTCAACCAACGTGTATTTCATGACACAGAGTGTATTTACAATAGACGACTTCCTTAATTCTTCTGGCGCTTTTAACTAATTTTACACAGTAACAATTAGGCCCTTATTTGTTAACAGTGGATTTACTTCAGTATATTAGTTTTGTTGTTGCTGTCAATAATTTTATACTATTCTTTTGGTCGACGCAAATAGTTTTTGTATAATGACCAAACATTATACATTACATTTTTATAAGAAGTTTTACAGGGGCGTAAAACCACTTAAATGTTAATACTTAAACGATAAATATTGACATATCTTGAATGGGTTATCGCTAGCTTTTAGCACTATTGTATTTGAAATAAAACTGTGCATTTTCAAGAAAAGGTTCCATTTTGGAATCAGGAGTTCAGTGAAACATGTACGTATTTTTATCTAAAGATAAAACTCAATTTTACAAGTAGTAACTTTTAAGCTGAAACATTCCGATCAGGAGTACTAATAAACATAGGAATAAAGTTAGATCTCAGACTTTCAGGCGCTGAAGCAAGTAAACAAATTCTGAACTAGTTTCTCTCAACATAGTTTATGTACTTTATGTAGACACATACGAGTATGTGAAGAAATGAACCGTACCGATAATTGGAAATGGATTACTGTGTATGATAACTTTTTGCGTAGAATACTGTATTTAACATGTAAGTAATCTTCTATATTAATTGTACACAGTTTAGACTATGAACTCTTAAAATTGTGTGTTGTTTGTTGTATTGCATTAGGTTTTAATTGATTGATTACGTTAAATTGAGCTTACAAGAATTATTTCGGTGAATAGTTTTGTCCTATCGTAATATTTTTACCAAAGTTGCTTTACTTGAAATGTTATTAAATCACTAAATCACTATTTGAGATGCCGACCACTCTCATGAGGGTATTTTAAGGCAAATATGTGGCGAGGGATGAGTGTGATGAGTGGTAGTAATGAGTTATGAGGTGTAGTCTAGTTACAAACTAAGGCCGACTCTTCCTTAGAATGGGTCATTAATTAAAAGCCCAATGACCAATGGAAGTACAAGGACCAACGGCTTAACGTGACTTCCGAACCATGCAGGTGATGGTCTGATATGTCTAAACGTTGGTGGGAGTTTATGCGGGTATCATCAGATGATCACTGAGACTATCTGAGCTGCTTTAGACCTATATCATCCTCAAAACCTGACCTCCATGAAGCTGGATTACAGGACCACACCACGAGTCCCAGTCGATAACCGTATATTTACATTCGATAACCGATACCGACATAGTGCGGGCCGAAACAAGGGAACAAGATTCCCATTTGAGTTCATCAATATTGTATACATGCAATGCCAATGCAGTTGGCTATTAAATTTTAGTAGCAGCTAACTGCAAAACAACTCTATGATGATTGAATTTGTTCCAACCGACATCTCTTGCTACTTTGTAGAAACTTTCAGGCAAAGTCCGTTTCGTCAAAACTAGTTTAAGTTCAGTGCTGGAGCTAAACCCTAGATACAATTTATTTTAGAAAGAGATAAATACAATCCTGGTAAACCAAGTGTATTTACGAGATTACTCCTCAAGTTTATACTACCACTGGAAATAAAGTATCGGGATGAAATAGTTTGCTATAAAGAATCTCGTCAAGTGAAGACGGACGTGCTATATTCACCAAGGGCGCAATAAACCAAAGTGATTTCCACTTCAAAGTTGTCTTCGTATAAAGTATTTCCGGCGCCAATATATATTCACTTCACTACACTTTTGAACGTTTGTTCGGGGAGTTCTGAGCTATATGTACAAGAATCCTTTAAGTTAAATTTCTCTAAACGGAATCAAATTTACTGTACCTACAGAATCTTTAGGCGAAAACGTAGGTGATGGTATACTTTATGTGAAAACGTTTTTATGACAGCACCAATATAAATGAAATTGAGTTGTTTCTGCATTTTGGCATCTTCAGTTGAATTTTATGTTCGTTAATTAATCTGAAGGTGTCGGCTAAAGTTTGACAAAACGTCTTTAAACAGCTTGTTTTCTTTACTTTGTGCTTCTATAAATATCGTTTCATATGTAATCACTACAGACCTTAAATAATTTAGATTAACATGTCAGGAACCCGCCAGAGGTTTAGCCAAGAACCCACCAAGGAAAGGTCCTACTGACTAAACATCTGACCAGTCTTAGTCGCCAGAACATCAGACTGGTATAATCTCATACATCATGAGTACTTCAGGATCCATCTAGCCAAAATGGACCTTTTTCAGGAGATACTAGTTGTAGACTAGGTGATTGTACTCCTGAGTCCGCAAAACACGTTCTTATCGAATGCGAGACCCTCGAGGCCAGGAGAAGAGGTCTTCTGGGGGCTCATGAATGGCAGGAGTTACATCCATCTGTATTGGGTGCGTGATCTTCGAGCTTTGTAAGCAAACGGGGGTGGGGAACAGGGAGCCAGCACAATAAACCAAAGGGTTGACGCACGTGATCTAGAACGATATTCCCAATGAAATATGAATCTAATCTATTCTAAATAATTTAGACTGATACCACCAACGAACTCTACTGTCAAGTTAGTGTTCATTCAACCAATAGAAATATATATGAAAAATGAACTAAATAATATTAAAGATTATACATGAATATTTCAAATGAAACACTGATTAAAACCTTCAGATTTCAAAACCTTTAGAAATAAAATTTGGATCTAATAAACCTAACTTTTTAAAATAAAGACATTTTAATTTTACTTCAGACTTATCTTCCGGGCTTGAGGGTCAAACAGGAAGGGTTTGTGGTGAATCGTTAATAACATCACCAAACGCTAACTTTCAGTGGTTACTTCTGATCTTGAAACTCTCAAAAGTAACCGCAGAGCTTCTGTGGTAAAGGATCTGAAGTAACCGCAGAAGACGAGCATGGTTATCAATTTGCAAATTGTATTTATCTCCGGTGGTCTAGGGGTAGGTGGAAATCCAAGTTTATCTTCTGTTTCAAAAACATCAGCTCTAGTGGGGTTGTCTTGTCTGGCTCATTTCTTTGAAGAGCCGCGTGGGCCGCCGATCTTGCCAGTCAAGAGAAATGGTAGTAGCGATATTCCAACTTTGCTCCGCTCACTCAAAAAGTGACAGAGCATGGTTTCGTAGTCCCCTGTTTCCGACGCTGTTTATACACCGAAACGTACAAATTTGGGTTTTTATAATAACGTAGGAGTGGTTCTTTCACGAAAAAGGCAAAACTGCTTGTAAAAAAATATAATACACTTTAAAAATAACCTATTTTTGGCCAACTTTAACATTTTTTGCTCATTTAGGCGTTGGATGTTATTCAAGCCTAGACATAACCTCTGATAACTTGAAAAACAACTTTTCTTAACTCTAGCATTCTAAATAGGGCATGTTTTGAACAACCTTTTCTGGGGTGATGAATCCTCTTAAGCTAGCCACCTTATAGACAAGCAATTAAAACAAATCTTCATGCAGTTTGTTGAAAGCAAATTAGGTACCAAGTACCTTCACTCTTTCATGAATTTCATAGCTTTCGTGATCCCGAAGGTGGACGCTATGCATAACAGTTACTCGTACCCGAAAATCATCACTTTTCAATCGGAAGTAAATCCGTACAAATAAGTTTAGAAAAGTAGTTCCACGTTTCACCTGTGACACGGTCTTGTGTACGTGTGGTGAATGTTGTGGTTAAATGTTCTGAGTGAAAACGTGCCTCGACACTCCATATAGTGCAATCCACGTACCACAGATAATATACATGTATTCTCCGTGTTCTGACTTTACGTAACAACTCTTAGTTGACATAGACTTATTGGTCAATAACGTATTTAGGTACTATGACCATCTTTAATATAAAAGATTGGGATATTTCTGAACAAAATTTGGATTTGACACACATTAAAAGTTAAATTACCATATCTAATTACGGGGAAACAATTCTTTTCAAATTTACTTTCTAACTCAACGTTGAAGTTGAAAGTTTTAGTTAAAGAGTACTCATCCCGCTTCTCTTCTTCAATTGTTTACCCCGACTTGTTGTTCGTAAGTGAACGATTTCAATATTCATTCAGTCACCATGACCACGTGAAGATTTTGCGTACATTGAAGGTTAAACTTGGAAGCAAAGGTACGCGTTTAGTGAGTAAAATAATCTCATCGTTGAAATATTAATTACAGTGATCTATGGAAAAGATAAGTTCGTTATAGATGACAGCTCAGTCGATGGAGGCTGATTTATTTTTAACTGAACAACGTTGGAATTTCATATATGGAAAGTCATAAGACAGAAGATAAAGAGAGTAGGAAATGTCAAATTCATCAAACTTTGAAAACATTGATGGACTTACCCTCTGTAGCACAAAACAAACAAAGTAGGTCTGAATATAAGTATATTCCATAGTACAAAATATATTGGCTAAAACATTACAGAAGAAACCCCAAACGTTATTGGAAGAAACCCACCACTAAGTATTTAACAACCCAGAAACAAGAATTCCAAGATCAGTGTACCAGTGAATGCACTCTGCTTCCTTGATGCAATCTGTATGCTAATTGCTTGTACTTGGTTCAAAGTTTAAATTGGGGAGAACATCGCTTAAGTTTAATGTGAACCCGATGCAAATTTTAAATGTAAGAGTCGGTAAAACGTCTGAATGTATAAGAGTCGGTGAAACGTTTGAAATGTGGTGAGTCGTGGTTGATGAACCATAAATATTCTAGGGTTATATATATTATAATCGAATAGAACATAACAAGTCTAGAGCCCTAGAACATGTGAACCTGGTTCACGAAAAGCTTTTGGCAAAATTAAATCAAACACAAAAATTAAATCTCTTAAACATTCAGCCTAAAAGCAGTATTATACTTTTTTTACTTTAACAACTACATGTTGTTTGGTCGTGTTTGACTGGTAAGCTTACGCTTTCATTACTTAGGCTCTGCTCAATGTTCTGTTGTGTGTTAGGTTAGCTTTCACCTGAAGACGAGATCAGATTGCAGATCCCGAAACGTCGTGATATTTTTGGTCACTAACGATGGAAAATGACATAGTTTAAATCTATTTATTGAACAGTTAGAGTGATTTTAAATGATAATACAAGTAGTTTCAGGACAAGTTAATAAGAAGATAACTAAATATTTAGGATCATTCAATTGAAGGAGGTAATTGTATTTCAAGAAGAAGAGGGCGAGGATTCAAGATTGGAGGAACGAGAACGGTTATAGCCATACTTTCAAACAAGGCACAGAACAATTCGTAGATGCCCTTTCAGCCTGAATTCATAAATGCCCTTTAAGCAACAACGAATAAAATGGCAAATTTAAATCATACAATATTTCGCAGTTTATAAAGGAATTTAAACCTAACAGCTGATACTCCAAGCGTGGAAATGGACATCAGCTGACCTAAATGCCACTGAACCGGGTTGCATTTAATAGGTGTTAAAATCACTCTGAGTTAAGCGCCAACACCTTCTAATTGAATAGACTTGTGTGACCAGTTATTTAGTAATTAATTGGCAATTTAAATATACAAAACAAGCATACTTTTGTAAAATATAGAGTAACAATAATGGTCGGTTCAACTTACTTCAAGTGTTTGTCCATTAGTATATATAATGGCGTTGATCTAATTAAAACCAAAATATATATTTTTTCATTAAACTTTGTTGAGAATGTTTTATACCAGATTTATCAGACCAATAATGACATTTGCTGTTTAAAATACAAAATATAAGTCAACATAAGACTGTGTTTCTGGGTCACCAGTGACAAAAGCACAAGGTTGTGGGTTCGATTTTCGACGCAGCACATGAGTTTGGACCGATTTCCCAAAAAATAATTCTCTTATGCCCATAAACCATCGGGTAGGTCAAAACGGTAAATAGATGACATTGGCGTAGACTGTCAGAAAAACGCTTAATATATCAAAAACAGGGGGTTTTCAACGGGCCATATCTCAGTGATATTGTGTGCTTCGCACCAAAACGCCCGGGTTCGATTCCCAGGCGCAGTGGTAACTTTTCAAGATGGCCACTCCCCAACGTTTCGAAGTCACGTTGGTCCATTCCATTGGCTGTTGGGTTATTAATTAATGACTCAATTTGGGGAACAGTCGGCCCTAGTTTGTAACAAGACACCTCATCACCATCAAAAACACTCAATACACTCACCCTTCATCCCATATTCACCTTAAAATACCCTCTAGGAGTGGTCGGTGTCTCAAATCAAAGTATCAAACCACTTAAGAAACTTAGTTTTACACAACTATTTGTAAATGTATTTGACACACTCTAAGTTTAATTACCTTCTAGGCGACAATAATTGAACACTTCTTCAACACTTCTGTCAATCTGTGTTGCAATTTACTAAAGACAATAAATCCAAGATGGCGCGAGTAGAACTGCTAACTGCTTTGATGTATACAGTTGGAAACACTATCATGAATGCGTCTGGTTATAGCTTACTGCACAGTTGCATTGTACGGGTTGTACATTACACTCTGTGCAAGTTTCGTGACGTCACTGCTGAAGTTAGCAAACCTTGGGGACACTTCTGATCGATTGAGTTCTGCTCTCTATGGAAAGCGAACTGTGAGCAGTCCCTCTATTTAGAGGGTGTTTTAGCGTTTTTTTACAGAAGAGATATATACAAGGTGTTCCATAAGTAAAGTGAACTCTGGGAAAAGGTTATATGGGTTTGTGAAAGAAAATCAGAATACATTTTTTCCAAAAACGCTTAGTTAACCGAATACTTTCCATTTCATATTTTTCACAAATTATTTACTATACCCCACACTACTTATCGGATTTGACTTAACTTATGATACATTGTATTTAGAAGATCATTTAGGAAAAATACGAACGTGATCTAATCCATATTTCAAAAAAACTGTGGCTATTTTATGGTAATTTGCGAGATTACACATAAATAAGTAAGTTTACGATGTGTAAAGAATATGTTTTTAGTGTTTTATTACTCATCTATAGATTAAGTTCAAAGAAATCGATTAGAATCAACAAAGTTATAGTGGAAACTGTGGCAAACATCAAGATAATAGGTGGAAAGTTGTCTGTTTTCAGCCAGTGTCCACTATAACTTTGTTAATTTTAATTGATTTCTTTGAACTTGGTGTCAATAGATTGATAAAACTCGCTACAAACGGTAATCTTAACATTTTATCGTAAAACTCATTGTTTATGTGCGCTATTCAAGGTGTAACGCCAAAATTCTCAAAAAATACCACTGGTTTTAAAAATTATAAGTTAGATCATGCTGGTAATTTTTCCCCAATGGTCTTACTAAGATACAAATGTATGCTAAGTTGAGTCAAACCGATATGGTGTAGATAATAAATAATTAGTGACAAATATAAAATGGCGAATATCTGGTTAGCTAAGCGTTTTTGAAAAATCTTTATTCATAATTTTCTTTTTATTTTGACCCATATAACCTTTTCCCAGTCTGGCAGTTAACTTTATGGGACACTCTCATATATATTTTATTGTTGTTATGAATGTCTTCTTTCTGTAACGTAATGTTACACTTTTCGTACTAAATCAGATTAAATCTTTACATCCAAAACTAGCTATTCGTTAGAAACGTATTGAATTCCTATTCAAGTTTTAGTATAGCTTTGCAACCATATAATATCGTGGTTTGACAACTAACCATAAAACCACATTTGTAACACTACGGACTAAATACTTATTTTCAAGATAAAGTATTGAACCTCGTGGTTCGGAAACCACCATTTCATCGGGGTTGAGCTACTAATTTTAGATCCAATCTGGAGAACAGCCGACCCTAGTTTGTAAAACAAGATTACACCTCACTATCTGTCATCACACTCACCATTCATTCCATATTCACCTTGTACCTCTAAGTGGTTGGGTATCAAAGAATGTAAAAGTCTTCCTCAAAACCTCTCGCTAATAAACTAGTAATGTTATTTTCATGCATAATGCGAAAGACTGAATTTTTTAAATTGTTTTATTTATAACCCGTTTGGTTATAGTTTGGTACTTTCTAAATTGATATATTATAGTAAATGATATTTTCATTGCACCTTAAGGTTTGTCGTTGGTATAGATCGTGTCATCAACAAATGTGTAATCAACATATCAGTATGTCTTCTCCTGCAACCACAGCGTAAAGGTTATAGAGGTGACGAGTTAAATGGAGGTTAAATTGACTGGGTTTCGTGGCGTGGTCTGTAATCCAGCTTCATGGAGGTCAGTTTTGAGGATGATACAGGTCTAAAAGCGGCTCAGATAGTCTCAGTGATCATTCAGATACCTTATCGTTTAGACATATCGGACCATCACCAAGTTGTTAGAACGACACACAATCCATTGGTCAGGATGAGGCCTAGTTTGTAACAAGACTACACCTCATAACTCATTACTACCACTCATCACACTCATCCTTCACCACATATTCGCCTTGAAATACCCTCATGTCGGCATCTCAAATAGCGATTTAGTATGTTATCATCCGAAACATCAAGAACAGTGTTAAGTTAAACCAATCGCAAACACACACACAAACTAAAAATTGTCCAAGGGAAGCAAACTGTTGAAAGGTAATGTGTAAATAATGAACAACGGGCAAAGGCTCCTTGGGGACTTTGATGTATAATTTATTACCCGTGACCTTTTGTCGATGTCCAAAAGCTATTTTAAACGTCGTTGTAGTGGAAACAGTTTAACGTATTTTTCTTTGGCTACCAACGAACTTTTTTTTCTTTGAAATTCACTTTAAAAACTTAGTATCTGTTGATATTGAATTAAAGTAGATAATTGTAGATTGAAAATAGATTAGTAGATATTTTACCGTTCCTTGAAAACTTAGAATTAATCGAGTGTATTAAATGTGCGAGGACTACAGTTGTTAAGTGTTTTACTACAAAAAATCCCCTGAGTTAAGTGAAAATAAAATAAATTGATGTGAAAGAAAAGCAAACCATTAAAAATTCCAATACCTGTTGGTCAATACTTAATTGTTAACTGTTGATTGAAAATAACTTCCTAAATACTGACAATAATAAGGTTTTAGTTTAATCATGTGATACATCTACCCATGACCATCTTACGGAATATTTTTGTGGGTAGATGGTGGAATGTGCATTATTAAAAAACAACCCATCAGAACAACTGAAAATTTTGAACGGAAGTCGAAGACCATCAACGAAATTGTTGACTGCAGCTATTCCATTTTATAAACTGTATTTATTTTCAAACCAAAAGGAAAACCCATAGGGGGAAGTGACGTAAACTCTCATTATACTAGAAACAGGGAGAAGTACCAAGCAGGGAGACACAGAACGGTGGTTTTTAGACGTTTGCCATCGGGCAAAGGTTCAATTTGTCAACAGGCTACCAGGAAGACCACAATTCCCAAGGCATTTAAAAATCTCTAACCCATCTTGGTACCTTACAGATGATCTTATTGCTCACAGTTGGTAGACCCCAAAACTAACTGACTGACCCAGAGTGAAATATTTCGGAATTACTGTGATGTTCAAATGAATATAACATTGTAATGTTTTGACGATTGCCATAACATGTTTATGTTTCTACGCAGTAAATGATTTGATTTGATGCATGGGCAGCGATACAACCTAGTTTGAAAGCTTCCTGCCAATGTTACGGCCGAATCATAAATTCAATCTATAAATTTAACCGGAAATATGCTTTGACAGCTGCTGTGACAATGCCAACAGATGATTCAGTTAAATGTGTTTAGTGCACAGAGTATGGTTTAGTGTTTTTAATGAAACAAACAAACCTGTAAAGAGATAACATTCCTTTGTACAATTATTATCTTCGTAAATCTTAATTTTCGTAAACAAATAAAATGTTTATTATATGAAACGTATCAATATTTATTTTAACAGTCCTAATTATTGTTGGCGAGTTTTTGTAAGAAATAGAGATTTATGAAGAAGTCTCTGGAGAAACTTTGCTAATCAGCAAAATCAATCGACGGAGATGACCTTTGGAGGAGGAGGGGGGTTTGCTAAATCGTTTCGTGGCCACCATCTTAGTCCGGCTTATTAAATTTTGTATCGAATTTCCTGTGGATAAAATAAGATATTCATGCCTTCCACATGGAAAACTTATGCACACATGGCCCGGGACCATGTAATGAGCACCTATCCTAACCCCCATGCAAAACACGTTTTGAGGAATTTTTTAAAAACTTGATATACAGTATATAGGTAGAGATGTATATTATCTCAACATGTCGCATTTTTGTCCGATGTTCAGCAAATTTGGTACAAATGTTCGTTTGAAAAACATCTCCGTCAAGATCGTTTATCAGCAAAAACCCCCTTTTTGTTGGGGAGGGTTACCAAAAAAGGGGTTTAATGATTTAACAGTAAATTTCGTCCGAAATAAATATGTATTTTATTGCTATACATCGATATAATAAAGATAATACAAATCCATCAGCCGTTTTAAAATGGCCAAAAATGTGATTTCTCGCTATAACACCGGAATGAGTAATCCAATTTTAATGACATTTTAAATATGTTTTTCTTTCATAATATCAGGTATAACTTCCTAAAAAAACCATAAATCTAAGGCTGTGAGCTCAGCAAACAGCCTCGTAACACTTGTGGGAGGCCAAGCTGAGGCCGAAGGCTGAAGCGAGGCCTTGAGTTGAGCGATTTAGAGTCAATATTAGTCAATATCAGGTCCTTAATTCAGTTTTATAGCATAAAGAAATCCTTTGAAGCAATTTTTTTACCTCCCTGTGAAGGCTAATGTCCTGAAACAAAATTTCTATGTCATGTTTTGTTACTATTACTAATTTCATTTTGTTTTATGATCAACATTTAGCCCATAAACACAAACTAAAGACCCAGAATCGTTAACAAACACCTAATGTTGTTTGATACAAAATGTTTGTTCCGAACCATGAGGTGTGAATGTGAAACAAAATACTCTCTTGATATTTTGAAGGAAATGTATTTGTTGACGACGTAAGCAGCTTTTATACGAGTGAAGAGCAGAATCAGGTTCTGTCTTAGATCTAAGCTCTTTGGGGAAACAGTGCTTTGAATGGGGATCTCATCTTTGATGTTTGCTCCTCGGAAGAGCTCTGGGAAGCCATTGTTTGAGTGTTAAAGCAGAGAATTCACGACTTATAATCGAGCAGGAATGACTTGGTTTCATACTTTGTTATTCATTCAGTTGGGAATTTCAAGAACGTTTACGTTTGTCTGAGCACAACACTGAATCAAGACTTTGTTATTATCAAAGTCCCTGTCTACACTACAGAACATTCAAGACATTGAGACGTGATAAAATAAAAATAGCTTCCCTAGACTTTAGAAGGTGTACACAAAACAACTGTTCACTATCCAGTGCCGCAATTTTTCTAGCAAATTACACTATTTAAAAAAAAGACAAATTTTAATATTTTACAGTTAAAAAATTACTACAGTTAACAAAATTTACTATCTTAAATTAAATTTTCTATCTAAAATCATAAATTAAATGGTGTTCCATAAGAAATATTAACGTTGTCTTCCAAATTATTGGAAATTGGCAGCCATATACTCGTATTTCAAATTCAAACTCTTCCCAAAACATATTAGGAAATCAATGGGAGTCCCCATAGAAGTTTTGTCATGTTTATAGTAAAGTTTAACTTTGATTCACTTAAGGTGAGGTTTATCCGTATATCATCAAATTCCAGTGAAACTAGTTTATAAACATGTACAACACACAAATTAAATTCTGCACCAAAACCAGCAGAATGCAATAAATTCCATAAATAAGTTCCGTGAATGCTTATACTAATTTTAGTAATCCAGCTTCATGGAGGTCAGGGTTTGAGGATGATATAGGTCTAAAGCGGCTCATATAGTCTCAGTGATCATCTGATGATACCCGCATCAACTCCCACCATCGTTTAGACATATCAGACCATCACCTGCGTGGTTCGGAAGTCACGTTAAGCCGTTGGTCCTTGTATTTCCATTGGTCATTAATTAATGACCCACTCCAAGGAAGAGTTGGCCTTAGTTTGTAACAAGACTACACTTCATAACTCATTACTACCACTCATCACACTCATCCTTCACCACATATTTGCCTTAAAATACCCTCATGAGAGTGGTCGGCATCTCAAATAGTGATATAGTAAAAGTTTATCATAAAATAGTCTCCAAAAGGGCGTTGTCAGTGGACCGAACTCGTTAGCTAGTGAACTTAGCCTAGAGATTTACAAAAGGATTATTTATACCAAATTTCGTAAAAATCTAACAAAAAGGTCGAGCTGTGGAGAAATCACACACCCATATACACATATATCTACTTTTAAAGGCAAACACCTCAAATTTTAAAACAGTTTTGTTCTACGGCCTTTTCGTTTTCTCTGGAGATAGAAATAAAGCTATATTTTCAGAGGAGATTCACTAAAAAAGCGTTGAATTGTCATTTCTGTCACATGACTTAATTTGTCAAGTGAAAGAGGATTTTCTCTCCAGTCGAGCCTTTCCGGAATACAAATCAGAGGTTTCAGCAGTTTGTTTCATTACTTTGGATTACTCTGATGTCTGTAATTCAAAGTAACTGCCTCGCGTAATTTGCAATTACTTTACTCCAGGAGCTATCTGAACAGTTGGGTTTTAAATAGCATTTATGTGTTTTTTTTCATCAGTTTTACATCACAATGAATATTGGGATCTATTCTCCATAGTGTAGTTACTCTTAATAAAGTTCGGAAAATATATTATAAAAGACCGCTGTTATACCAAGTTACACAGGTGCAAAATCTCTAGAGCAACTAAAAAGAGATTAACTAAAAAAAACTGATGAACTAAAAGACCACAAAAAAATATTTTAAAAGAAGATCACCATGAATGAAAAAGAGACAAGAAAATTCCCGACAAGGTATTGAGCACTCGAAACAGGCCACGGAAAACCTAAATTTTATTTATTGAATCCCAACGGTTTACTTTTACAGAAAGATTGACTAGAAGAAGGCGCCTCATTATGAGATCCCATACATGTCTGAGTTACCCCACGTATACAAACCTAATTTTCTGCATAATCTCGTGATTCATCGTTTAGGAGAACCTCAAATTTGGTTTGAAATTGTAAACAATTTTTATGAAAACTAACTCTAATGTCATTTGTTTATCAAGCATGTAGTTTTTTTAATGGTGTATACCGTTTATAAATATATAAATAAATAACTCATTAATAAAAAACCTTAAAGTGGTCTCCCTCCATTGGCTGTGCATAAACTGGGGTTTTTGTGCTTCTTTGTTACAGTTGGTCAGTCTGATACACGTCTGTGATTGGTCGTCCGCTGCTCCCAGCTAGGCAGCCAGTTAGTCAACAGCTGTCACCGGCCTTGAACGTGTTTAATGTCTCTAATTTTATAAAATTTGGCAATATAGTAAAATTGTCCTAATTTTTAAATTTATATGTGTTAATAACGCGACAAATAAAGTGATATCTTTACTGCTTTACCAATAGTTGCCTGTTTAAATTAAACAGCTGGTACTTTTGTAAACCACCCAGAACGTCACCATAGAGGTGGCCATGCTTCGATCTAATCGGCCCAAGTTCGATTCCCAGCTGCAGTGATATCTTTTCACGATGGCCACTCTCCCCGTGGTTCGGTAGTCACGTTAGGCCGTCACCATTCCACCAGTCATTAAACTGTAAATTAATTAGCCGATCTGGGCTCTATTTTGTTATACAACTCACCAATCCACCAAACTCTCATCACACCACTCCGTGGTCGATCCCATATGTCCCCGTTATGATTATTCATTCCACTGGACTTGAGTGTACTGGGCTCTCTGAACTTGACTAGTACTGATCTGGGCTCTGTTCTTGTCCCAGGAGGAAGCAGTTGTGGTGGGGAGAACTTGACTGGGATGATTACTTGTTCGATATCAATGACGACTGTTTCTACCCTCTCAACTACACACACCTGGACTCCTCCTCCTCCCCGCTCTTGGAGCTGCTTCTACTGGGCTCAAAGTATGAAATGTTGTGTTTGTTTGTCCCAGGAGGAAGCAGTTGTGGGGGGAGAACTTGACTGGGGATGATTACTTGTTCGATATCAATGACGACTGTTTCTACCCTCTCAACTACACACACCTGACTCCTCCTCCCTCCCGCTCTTGGAGCTGCTTCTACTGGGCTCAAAGTATGAAATGTTGTGTTTGTTTGTCCCAGGAGGAAGCAGTTGTGGTGGGGAGAACTTGACTGGGATGATTACTTGTTGATATCAATGACGACTGTTTCTACCCTCTCAACTACACACACCTGGACTCCTCCTCCCTCCTGCTCTTGGAGCTGCTTCTACTGGGCTCAAAGTATGAAATGTTGTGTTTGTTTGTCCCAGGAGGAAGCAGTTGTGGCGGGGAGAACTTGACTGGGGATGATTACTTGTTCGATATCAATGACGACTGTTTCTACCCCTCTCAACTACACACACCTGGACTCTCCCCTCCCCTCCTCTTGGAGCTGCTTCTACTGGGCTCAAAGTATGAAATGTTGTGTTTGTTTGTCCCAGGAGGAAGCAGTTGTGGCGGGGAGAACTTGACTGGGGATGATTACTTGTTCGATATCAATGACGACTGTTTCTACCCTCTCAACTACACACACCTGGACTCCTTCACACAAAGTATGAAATGTTGTGTTTGTTTGTCCCAGGAGGAAGCAGTTGTGGTGGGGGACCCTCCTCCCTCCCGCTCTACCTGGAATGCTTCTACTGGGCTCAAAGTATGAAATGTTGTGTTTGTTTGTCCCAGGAGGAAGCAGTTGTGGCGGGGAGAACTTGACTGGGGATGATTACTTGTTCGATATCAATGACGACTGTTTCTACCCTCTCAACTACACACACCTGGACTCCTCCTCCCTCTCTTGGAGCTGCTTCTACTGGGCTCAAAGTATGAAATGTTGTGTTTGTTTGTCCCAGGAGGAAGCAGTTGTGGTGGGGAGAACTTGACTGGGGATGATTACTTGTTCGATATCAATGACGACTGTTCCTCCTCTCAACTACACACACCTGGACTCCTCCTCCCCTCCTCTGCTCTGGAGCTGCTTCTACTGGGCTCTGAACTTCTCCCCACTGGTAAGCTCAGACAACAGAACTTGACAGAACATTTTTGTATCAATTAATCTTAAGAAGGGGCCGGACTGACAGCCGCAGGTCCAACCTCAGAGACCTCCTCCCCTGCTCTAACATGAGCTGCCTACTGGGCGTTTTACGCAAGTTAATAAAGGAGAATGTTCTCTGGGAAGCATAGCAGATCATTGACTTGTTCATATCAATGACACTTAAACTTAGACTTCGTCATCAAACTCAATTACTTTTGAACTAAAAACTTATATGTTTTTTCCATAAGAACGTAGCAGTTGTCGAAATTGACAGTAATTTAAACTATTTTATAACTGGACTGTTATATATGCCGCAGCATTAATGGACTCTATGAGCTTCCAGAAATACTCTTCCACTTTCATTAACCTGTATCTAGTTTGCACATTGTATCACCCATGCTTAAATTCCATTTGAACGCCGTTCGCTCTATCCGGCCCCCTCTTTTCATTTTTAGTCGTTTTGACAAGTGTGTATATTGTTAAATAACTAAAGTGCTGTTACAGAACTCTTAGGCAATTAAATTAACATATCTGTTTCTTCTGGTTTAGTCTAGTGATAAAACATGTTCATAAATCATCTTGAAGCTTGAAATATTTCGGTGAAGCAATCTTCAGTCACCTGATTGGCTGAAACTGAAATATTTGCTGTCTGTTATCCTGTGATTAATAGGGATAACAGACAAAATATTTGCTCATTCTGTATCGGCTAATCAGAGACTAGAGACAGTACTCACAGCGATCCGGTCAAAAATATTTTAAGCTAGTTACAATGATGTTTGGACGCGATGTGAACCGGAAGAACTAGATTATAGTTTAAGCTACTTTTGTAAGGTTGAAACTTTGCCCTTCCCCAGAAATTGAGGTTATAAGAGATAAGTCTGATGTCTTACCTAGAGAGAACTCTTATTCAATGTACCTTCATTTTTAATGTTTTAATTGCCAAACAACGATACCGCAAATTCCGGCTTAGACCCTAAGTTTTCTGCACTTATTAGCTGCTATAATGTCGTGTATTTTATTCTGATACAAAGGTCCTGTGGTTAAACAACCAATAAAAAGAAACCAAAGCAAAGAGATAACCACTGTTGTGAAACGTTGACGTTTTAAACAAATATGATTTTTTATTCTATATTTGCTAAATATACAGGTATCGTACGTCACCTGATATGCTTTCAAATTTCAAAACTCGTTTATTTTTGCCATATCCGTACTATCAACTACATTTAATATTCAAAGTATTTTACAATTCCATTAACAATTCGGAAACGAGAGAAAGAAAGAACAATCTAATTTGAGCTGAAGAACTCTTAGTTAAGTGAGTCTGTAAAAGTCACTTTGTTTTACATTGTCTTCGCTTTGTTGAATATTGACTATCTCAAGGTAGCCAAACAACGAAAAGTAACACTTATCTGGTGTTTATACAATATAATGGGCATTGGTTGATTTGTGATTAGAAAATCAGTTCACGGGAGTCCATTTAAAGCTTACAGATGGGCATCCGTATTCTATTTGGCATATGAAAATTTGAAAATGTGTTTGATGCACTACATTGCGTTTTTGTAACTGAATTAAATTGAACAAATTATATTGTTTATGCTCAACTCGATTCCTCGTGAAGAGATGTTTTTGTCAGCCATCTTCATTCCGTAAAAACATATATAAGTCATGCAACCGTCATAATAAACATATAATAAATATAATAGCTAGTGTGAATCGATGATAAAATTCCCTTTTCCCATTCAGTTAACACATACATACCTTTTACAAATTAATGTACCTACAAAAATATAAATAAAGAAAATTTATCCGCCAGTATTACAAATATTTCATCTTATGTCAATACAATTTTTCAGTTACAAAGAATAATGTCCAAAATTTAGCTTGTTGTTAAGTAAATGATTCCTTATATTGCTATTGGATTAAAATTATCGAAAACCAATTTAATTTGGATTAATGTTTCTTATTTAAATTAAACCATGCCAGAAATCACTGAACAATTTTGAATTGTCCCTCGAGATCCAATAAATAAACCTATTTACTGAAAATTTTGAATTTTCAGGCCTATTTTGATTTGTAGTATTAATTGTTTGATTGTAAATTTGTCCATTCAATGTCCAACTTCTGGTTGTGTATTACTAATTCAAATCTAATTGTAGGGTTCATGATAATTCCGTTACTTTTACCTTTGTCAATCACTAAAATGTCACATCTTCTTGTAGAGCCATTATCTGCCACTTGAACTATATCTCTTCACGAATTTCAAAGTGTTGATTCTAACAAAATGATGTCAGACTTACTTTTAAGGTGTTATTGATCAACAGTTGACGACGTTTCCCCTAAGTTGCTCTCTCCTTCCTCAGGTGGTGTACAGCCTGACGTTCCTGCTCGGCGTGGTCGGCAACACCCTGATAGTGTTCACTATCTGCAGATACAGGAGGATGAAGAGCACTACTAACGTGTTCCTGGCCAGTCTCGCATCAGCTGATCTTCTTCTCATACTCATCTGCATCCCAGTCAAGGTACGCATGATACAGGGTGATCCAATAACCTAGGAATATCAATCACTAAATCACTATTTGAGATGCCGACCACTCTCATGAGGGTATTTTAAGGCAAATATGTGGTGAAGGATGAGTGTGATGAGTGGTAGTAATGAGTTATGAGGTGTAGTCTTGTTACAAACTAAGGCCGACCTTTTCCTTAGAATGGGTCATTAATTAATAGCCCAATGACCAATGAAATACAAGGACCAACGGCTTAACGTGACTTCCGAACCACGCAGTGATGGTCTGATATGTCTAAACGATGGTGGAGTTGATGCGGGTATCATCAGATGATCACTGAGACTATCTGATGCTTTAGACCTATATCATCCTCAAACCTGACCTCCATGAAGCTGGATTACAGGACCACGCCATCGAGTCCCAGTCAAACTGTATTAAATGATACAGGGTGATAAAAATGTATCACGAGGTTCAAAACGCGCAGGCATACAAAGAAAATCACACAGTATGAATTAAAACGCTACCGACCAAAGAAATGTGTCATATTGCTTCTAGGATCAAATTGTCAAGCTTCGATTGTTTCAATGTTTGAGATACAACATTTCATTTTGTCATAACAAGTTGTACGTGCCAAAGCAACAAAACAAAGTTTAGGCTCTCTATTTGGTTCGTTAATCTTGACTAAATTTACCTCTATTTATGAAAAACGCAACATGGTGATCCAGGTCAAATTAGTAAAAATTACCTTTGAGTAAAACAAAATCTACGTTCTACCAAAAGCTTGAGTGAGGAATACAAGTTAAAGTTAATTACTTAATTGGTACTATCTGACGTCCGACAACTTTACGCGACCAGTAGTGGATCCGTGGATTGGTATCGCGCGCGACTCCGGAGATCATCACCGGTGGTGGGTTCGATCCCGCAGTAACCACTTACAATTTGTAATGTGACCATACGGTGACGCTAGGTAAAGTCGAGGTTGAGTGGTAGAGAGGACTTTGTAGTCTAACTTCCCTTCGTTAAACAAGACAAACTTTACCTTTGCCTTTAGTATCGCAGTTTGATCCGACGTACTGTATTTGTTTAAACCTACCTATTCAAGAAAGCGTGGATATTTATTAAACAAGGACTTAAAAACACACAGTTTCATAAACACGGCTTTACGAGAAATCTGAGCAGCTTACATAAAAAGAGCTCTTTGTTATGTAAGTAAAAATGCTTAATTAAACATTGTACCAAAACGTGCTTTGTCAGTTTCCGAACCCTTTGTTGTTCTTCCTTTGTTTTGTCCTTGTAGCTAATGTTCGCGGCGCAGTAACGAAACAACCATTCTTTTGAAATAATTCTATAATTCGCCGTAATTTAAATTTTATCTGGAATCTAATAATGTCTTCATAGTAGTTAAAGCTTAAGAGTATTATAAGCCACAAAACTTTATCTTATGTTTTTTAACTCATCTAATAAAAAACTAGACTAAAACAAAAATGCACAAAACGTTAAGGAATTAGAACCTAATTAGAAAAAACAAGCACGTCCACTTTAGAGAGCAGCTGGCTCTCTGATTGATTGACTAGCTGAGCAGCAGAGGACCAATCACAGACGTGTATCAGACTGACCAACTTAACAGAGAACACAAAATGCCTGTTTATTCACAGCCAATGGAGGGAGGAAATTTCAAGAGTTTTGATGTTTTCCTAACAAAAGAAAATAAAATAACTAAAAGGTTTTAGAAACACGACACTGACCGTGGGCGTGCTTGGTTTCTTTAATTGTGTGTAAACTATTTTTATTTAAAATTATATTATAATTAAACTTTATGCATGTCTTTGTGTTGTATTATTGTGTTCGCATCGTATTTACAATAATAAACTATCGTTTAAAATTAAATAAGTTTACAAAAGAAAGCAAAACAAAACAAACGAGAAAACTTGTTGTTTGATGGTATAACTGGTCAGTTTACGCTAATTAATGTTTAGCTAGCTAGTCATTAATGTCCCAATGTTTTAAATGTTTTAGGTTAATTCATGTGAAGACGGGATCAGATTCCAGATCCCGAAACGTCGTGTTATTCTTGTTTACTAAAAAATAAAAAACGTCCTGATAATTAACCTCAGATAATTTAACATCGTTAAATCACAACCAACTTCTAACAAAGAAGCTTTGAAAATCATTGTATAATTTTGTCATAGATTAAAATATTATCAATTTAATTTTTTGAAAAAAAAAACGGATACTTTAGGGACGTGTATATAAACTCTTAACACTTGTTAGATGTTACTTAGGCTCAACGAATTTTAATTCCGTCTATACCTTACACAGTTAGAAAGAAAGAAAGATTTAACCATGGCATACAAGATGCATATGAATACAAACCATAAAAAAAGAACAAATCAACAAAACAACCAAAAGACCCAGGAAAACAACGCTATTCTTCACATATATCGTAGTCGTGTACGGAGTAGAATTCTTCTTCAAAAGATACTTTTAATTTTGACACAAAGAGAGGAACAATTAATTTCAAATCAATTGATTTCAAATTTGCTCTTTTTATACAAATTTACAAAGACAATATAATATAACAACTTGTATATGAACACAAAGACAATATACTACAAGAAAACAAAGAACAAATGGTTAGGTGTCTTATTAAAAATGTGTTTAGACACCATCAAAAGAATACTCTGGTTTAGTGGTTGAAAAAATAAACGATGATTACTTAAAGTACTACTATCCTCAACAGATTCAAAGAAAACAAAACACTACAAGAAAAAAGCTTTAGTACAGCAAAACCTAACCTAGATAAAAACATTTTAATAAAAAGAAATTTCGATATTTGTGATTTCAAAACAACTAAGAGCTCAATCTTTTCAAAACCTTTGTAAAGAAATCTCAACAGAGATATCCTTTGGGAGGAAGTTAAAACAAGTCACAGGTAAGTGTGTTTTGTAAAAATTATGTCTTGGAATTATTTTTCTATTTCTAACCTACTTGAATAAACTTTAAATTTCCCAATAACGTGAAAAAATCCATTTAGTCTTGAGAAGGAACCAAAACCTGCTTTGTTTGACCTAAGATATAGATCAGCATCATGTGGGTAATCCCCAAGAGCGCTACATCTTCAAATAATATACCTCTAAGTGTATGTAAATCCAGACAGGGACGCAACCAGAAATCCTTCCTATTGACATTTCCATCTGCACAGATCCTGTAATGCAGCGTATATTTGTCTCAACATATATATTCTGTCCAACATATATATTCTGTCTCAACATATATATTCTGTCTCAAATATATATATATTCTGTCTCAACATATATATTCTTGTCTCAACATATAAGCAACTTGTCTCAACATATAATCTGTCTCAACATAAATATTCTGTCTCAACATATATTCTGTCTCAACGTATATATTCTGTCTCAACATATATATTCTTGTCTCTGAACATATATTCTGTTCAACATATATATTCTGTCTCAACATGTATATTCTGTCTCAACATATATATATTCTGTCTCAACATATATATTCTGTCTCAACATATATATTCTGTCTCAAACATATTCTCAACATATATATTCTGTCTCAACATATATATTCCAAGTCTGTCTCAACGTACTATATATTCTGTCTCAACATATATATTTCTGTCTCACCCTCATATATATTCTGTCTCAACGTATATATATATATTCTGTCTCAACATATATATTCTGTCTCAACATATATATTCTGTCTCAACATATATCTCTGTCTCATATTCTGTCTCAACATATATGTTCAGTATTTCATTCTTGTATACAGGGTGTCCCTGATTTCTCTGAGAATATTTAGTACCGTTTCTGGGCCGTGAAAACAAAATACGGTATTTAAAAGTCCCAAAAAGCGTAATTATTATATTTATGTGTCTTTTTCTCGGAAAGTATGATGTGCCTAAGGGTTTGAAATTTGTTGGTTCTGTTTTTAAAGTTTGGAAAATGTTCAAACATTTTGTTGGTGACGATGGCAGAATTTCCGAGTTTGATTAATTTTACGGAAAGCTCATTCTCTTATGTTTAGTGTTAAAAATTAAAGTAAAACAACATATTCTGACTAAGTAATAAGTAAACGTTTCGTTAGGATTTCAAACAGTACGTCTTTCTTGGTGATGTGTGTTGTAGGTTACGTCTCTCCTGAAGATGGGATCAGATTACAGATCCTGAACGTCGTGTTCTTCTTGTACACTGACTACAAAAAATATTTCAAACTCGATCATCAAACAGTTTTATTTTAAAATCAAAATGGTGGCTGCTTAAATTTTTCTACGCAGACAACTTATCTATGAACAGCGAATGTAAATTTAACGGTGCATTTCCAAGAGAATCATTTTAGTATGTAAGCTACATGATATAAGCTCACCAAGTTTGTTAAAATTCATTCAGAAATAATAAATATATGTGAGAAAACGGTCTTATGGTTGACGCACCTGAGTATTTTGACCCGATCAAAGTCGTGGTTGACTGAAAGATGAGCATTCAGCTTCAATAAGCTTTCAAATGGTTTAAGTTTGCCAAAACTGTTAAAAGCATTTAAGTCCAACTGCATTTTAAGCCAAGTATCCCAGAACCGATTAAACCGATAACTCTTTTGGAGTAGTTCAATTTGTATTCAACTTTATAAAACATGTTGTGTTCGGAAGGTTTTGTAGAAATGCGCCTGCTCTTAGATTATAAAAGGTAACTACTTCTGGTCTGAGAATAGAATTTTGTTAATTGCTCCATAGCTTTGTTAGAATTTGAGTCTAGTGCGAACTCATTTATTCATCGATATCACACTATTATTCATGTTCTGAATAAATTCGCATTCTAACACGACTGTAGAGTCAAATTGACAAAGGAAATGAATATTAAAACTCAGAAAGAGAGTTTAACTGAGAGCGTTTGTCATTTATACATTGCCGGATGTTCATTGATTTTACCTTTCCGGAAACACAAATTATTTTTAAAACATTGCAATTGAATTTGTAAATTTAATGTTATTACGTTATTGGTGTACTGACAAGTTACTAACAAGCTTTTGAGACTTGCTATGATAATTACTGGTACTAAAACTTCTGAAGACCTTTACAAGTATTTTATGTTTAACACTGTCCTTCAAACATGGTTTAAGGAAGATCAAACTCAACTTTACTGCCTTCAGGAAGCATTAAATTGTAGCAGACCGACGAAAAATGAATATTGAAGCTTTGATAAATAAAAATATAAACTTTATTGCTTAGTCAAACAGTTTAACAAACAGTGGATTTTGTTTCTAACTTATAGGGATCATTAATTGAAAGTTATCTCTGCTACCTCATTTAACAATTAATTGAAAATAAGTAACATGATATCACCCTGAAGTTATTACTTTTCATATTTTTCTAGATAGTTCATTGTTTGGCATTTGTTTTTGATCAAGTATCAAACAAATAACTTTCACAGCGACATTAATTCGACTTTTTAATTTGATTTTTAATTCAATTTTAATTTTAATCAGTTACCCGTGTTAGCTTTTAGAAAACTATAAAATTAAACTAAAAATTAATTTAAATAATATTTAAAGGTAAAACTCTGTTAAAATACTTTGTTTGAAGTGTGTTGTTATATAAAAGGTTTTGGAGTCCTTCTATGACAGAAGAAATGCCATTTAGCTCTCGGACAGAAAAAGAAATAACTTGAAAAGATAAAAGCAGCTTTTAACTGACGCACAAACATTGTTCGGTCTTTATGTTAGATTACATTGTTGCATATTTTATTTGTTCTCTTTGTTGAAAACATTCTTGCAAAAGAAGCAAACGTACAAACATTTTCCACATTACAAATCTATAAAATTAGGTGACTTTGTTTAAAGTTTGTTGTTGACGATGGAGACTTTCAGAGTTTCTATAACAATTATACGTTTCGGGTGCAGTTTTCTAGTTTTTTAAGCTGATTTGTTGTCTGACGACGTGGAAGACGGGATCTGCAATCAATAGAAGTCGTACGTCTAGTCGACGTCTAATTGCGGACATGAAAAATACGAGGAGTGCCACTAAGTTGGCGAACGCATGAGCAGAAGATGAAAACGTTTCGGGAGCCTAGATGACAATCTAGATCTTGAAAAATCACGTCCGTACGAGCTCAATCTCAAAACGAACCCAACCAATCATTCAACATGATCATAGCGTTATGTTGATTAGAAGTCACAAGAACATGATCGAGGGTTGACACCAATACACTGTCTGCTCTAAATTAGCCTCGGGCTCGAGGTACTGAAAGAGATTGGCGTAAGAGAATGACCTTCGTGTCAAGCAGGTCAACAACATAGAATCGTTCAAATAGCTGTCTTATATAACCATGAACATAACAACTAAAAAAACTTCAAATTCAATAAAAGTGCCTGCCAGGACTGAGTGGTTTTGTGTTTGTTTGCCTCCTGTGAAATGGCAGGTCTCGATGTAGTGTGGTTCACATTTATGTCTTATAAGACATGTTATAATATAAAACCATGACGAATTGATAATTTAACGATAGTGCTGTTTCAGTTATTTTCCCTTGTAGAAACACAACAAAGCACAGTTATCAGAGTGCTATAGGGATTGTTATTGTGATGGACTGACTGAATTGAGTCCAGTGGTTTAACCAAGTTAACTGAGCAGAACAGCTGGTCTATATTAGTTCCACTTGGCTCCAAGTTGTTCAGAAACTGAACATCAACCAGGAGTTGGAAACTCTACCCGTCATTTCAGTTCTGATTGAAACTTGATTGAATACTCGTTGTTTGGTTAGGAGCAAAACTTCGGTTTTACCTGTTTAGAGAATTTCTTCGGAAATGAGATGTTCATGCCGTCAGTATGGTAAGACCAGGTTCGGGACCATGAAATGAGCACCGATCCTGACTCCCAGAACACGTTTTGAGCATTTTTTCCAAACCTTTAATCTCTGCAGACTATCTACACAGTGTAGTTATCTCTTGTCTGATTTTCATAAAATTTGGCACGAAAATGGTTTTGAAGAAGTTTTTTAAAAAGCTAAACCAATGTCAATTACTAGCATGAAAACCCTATAATCAATGTTATTAAAATTTGATGTATATTGACTGTAAATACAAGAAAACTTCAGTTTTATTCCACCTATGTTTATCAAAACAACCTCAAAATTGGTATTGGTTCTTAAAATTTAGTATCAAAACCGGAAAGACAAACTTTTAAGAACGAAAAATAACGGCCACATAAGATTGAGTAGCGAAAAGATCCAAACGACATTTTGAATTGCGTTTCTACAATGACTAAATTTTAAGATAGTGTCAAATTTGTTAGCATTAAAGAATAAATAAAAGTGTCAAACGAGAAAAGCATTGCTGGCATCTAGTTCCAAAACTCATTGATCCACCAGCTGGTTCAGTTTGAGAAAAACATATCTATAAAAGCCTATTTTTGTCCGCTAAGTTTCATTAAAATGTGACCTTAGGTTGAAAAGTAAGGGTTATCTTCCGTAAGATTCATTGTTGCCTTAAGATCATAAACTTGGAATTGTTTAACCAGTTACTTAAAGAACGGAAATTTTATAGCTTCACGAAATTATTATCTTGAGTTTAACCAAACTGCTAATCGACTTCACGCGCATAGAAGAAAGCATAACTCGACCAGAAACTTTTCATTTGACTTTACAACCAAACAAAGATCGATGTATTTAATCACTGATTTCAGATCCTCCCCACTCCCTTGTTCTCTTACTCATGCCAAATATTCTGTCAAACTAAAATCAAATGAATAAACTAATCCTCCTGGATGTTGCAGGTTGCTAAACTGTTCTCCTACACCTGGACCATGGGACTGGTGCTTTGTAAAGTGGTGCACTACATGCAGAATGTATCAGCCATCTGTTCTGTACTCACTCCTGACCGCAATCAGTGTAGAAAGGTATGACCAAAGATTATGTTGTGGTAGGTAGATAGTGCATAGATGCCGAATGGTTGAGGCAGGAAACTCAGGACCCACTCACATAATGCAACCCGAGGGAACATAATGCTTTGAGTTTCAAGGAAGCTTGAAGAGTGTTCAAGTAGAGCTCATGTACTGTAAATACCCTGTATTTATGGCATAATAAAGATGATTTGATTGAGCTACCGACGCACTAGCAAGTTCGTTCGTTCTAAAACCACAACGATTTCGGTAGTGCATAGATGAATGGTTGAGGCAGGAAACCACAAAGTTGAGGCAGCCCACGCACAAAATGCGCTGCGTGCGGGAATTTCAAGTAGAGCTACTGACGTTACGCGCAGGTTCGTTCGTTCTCGAAAATGGCAAGATTTCTGCATCTTTAAGTTATTGATATCGGACAAACTCGAGCATGTGGAGCCGAGGGGAGAAAGACATTGTAGCACCCGCGTGGGCTGCCTTTACTAGGTTAATTTTCCTGCTAATCCATGTTGCATCTATGCGCTATCTACCCTAACCATATCATTATCTTTTCCATTACATACAAATGTGCAAGCTTTGGTACGCAGTAATGACGCAGTATCAAACACAAACAGCATATTGTGTTTACTATGCTTGATCACGTCATCTGTTTGAACTCTGTAGTTGACAATGGGGGAGTTTCACATTTACCGTTGTGGATATGTTCCATTGTTCAGATAGCATAGAGTTCATGGCGTTTTTAAATTTGCGACTTTATTCCGTCTTAGGTGAACGGCACTTTCAAAGTCTATTAGACCTTAGTTTTGTACACTACTATTTCGAAAACCACGGTAGGGTTTCCATTTATCCACGAAAAGATTTAACAGAGTCGCGTTTTCCAAAATAGAAACTGCCTTTTTACCTCATGGTTTGATTCAGCTGAGATAGAGTTTGTGTTAAGTTGCAATAATATACACAACCTTTTTTCTTATTTTAAAACATACTTCAAACCCCAAAAGCACAACATAACCAATGAGGGAGAAAGAGGCAGTCTTTAATGACAACAGCCTATTGTAAAAGTTTTGACGGGGTGAAATAAAAAGCTAATATAGTTTTGGATACAGTTAAAGCTAAGAACTAGGAAACGTTGAAAGGATGTTGCGTTTTATGAAAACGAAATTTGTCAGCTAATTCTAAACGTTTAAATGATATTGCTCATTACTAAGAATATTTTGATAAATTATTTCAAACTTTTCGTAAATTGTGTTTGAGCTTTTGCTGAACCTAATAATTTGTTGAGTAGTTCCCTTCCTAAACCAACTTAAAAATAAACAAACCAAGAAATACACTTAACATAGCAAAGTTTGTGTTTTACGTAACATAGATACCATATATAATAAGTAGTAACAGTGAATTTTACATATTTACAAAACTTTCCAGGTACTACGCCATAGTCCACCCCATGAAGGCCAAGTACATATGCACCATCAGTCAAGCGAAGAAGATCATTCTGGCAACCTGATTGCATCCATTATATTGGCCTTGCCGAACTTAGCTGTACAGGTGCGTACTTATTACAGATACAATTTAAATCAAAATGTTTTAGATGTAAAGATTTGCTGCCGAGGTCTTAAGAATCAAGATTATTATGTTTCCTTTATACAGGTGAATTGCAACAACTTTATCCTACTTCTATCCTTTATCCAGTTCCAGCCATCTCATTCCAGCTCCTGTTTCATCCTACCTAGTCCACTTTTCCATCCTATCCCTTTCATTCCATCCCTGTCCCATATTGTCTCTTCTCGTCTCATCCCATCCCCCCCCCTACTGTCCCATCCTGACTAATATTCCCTATCCTATCCCATCCCATCTAATTCCTCCCTCACCACGTTGTATCTTGTCTCGTCCCTTCCATCCCTCTTCCATCTTCATCCATGCCATTTCTACTATTCCTCATAATTCCTCCCATCTTCTCCTCCTCATCGTTGTTGTCCATTTTCCCTTGTTGTTCATTTCCCTGAGTTTTGTTATCATCCCTATGGAATGTATTCACGAACCGTATACTGTCCAGGTGCACATGGCAGTAGGAGGTGCAGTATAACCTGTTCTACTGCAGCTTGACTTTGACAACAGACCCTACTACAGCTCTATCAGCTTACATGGCGTTGTGTTTGATACTGCTACTGCCCACTGTTGTCAGTGGTCACCCACACTGCCATCTGCTGGGAGATCTGGACAGATGAAGGAGAGGCACAGGATGGTCAGTGGCAGAGCGTAAGTAGACAGAACAAATATTCGGGTATACAGGGTGCTCAAACGTTTCTTACGGTGTTCAAAAGATTTAATACAGGAGGCCTTGTCAGGGCCATAGAGCGTGGCATGTTCAAATGGAATCATTCATACAGGGTAATTCAGTTGTCCCTCAAATGATTCAGTGAACAGTGTACATCATAGACTTTAAATTGATACTCTAAACAATACGGCCATAGTGAGGTGAATTCTGATTTCAAAGGTACAGTCTATGCCAACGTTTAATTAACAAGTTGCTAAACATTAAACCGTTTTTTGTTGACATTCACGTTTTTAAATAACATTGTACTACTCTTACCTGAGTACATTTAAGAACTATTTTAAGAGCTTGATAAATCCCCAGTACTAAATGTTACGAGTACTATTTTAGTTTATTCGCTGACAGTACAGAATATGTACACCTCGTATTTATATTGAGTGAAAGTTTTAGTTCAATTGTCCTTAAGACGTAGTAATATTTCCGTATTTGATATTTCAAACCGTGTACTAAGTTCACACCCTATTCACAACCAAACATGTAGATCTCCTCAATAAATATACCATAGAGTATGTTAAGTCTAGAGCAACAGCTGTTCACGTGTCTCAATCAATACTGGAATACATTCAATTAGCAGGTACATGCTAATGGTTGTGTTCAATCGTTCATCACCTTCTGATTGTGTCATACAACTCACAACATTGATGTTTTATTCAAGAGTTGTACATAACGTTGAACATTCTTGTGATATCTTTTTAAAGTTCTTTGTGGCCAGTGAAGTAATGTTCAAGGAGAATGGTTACAAATCATCAGCTGATTTTGATTTTTTATTCCGTGATAATTTCTGAAGTTTTATTTGTAACACGTCAAACATCCAAGACTAAATTTAAAACAATTGCGTGAATGAGCACGTTGTTTTTGTTGCAGAACTCACATGTTTGAAAGTATCCCCCTGACGAAGAGAGAGAGTTCGGGTTTCAAAAGCCCTGAGATCACTTGTGATGACCGAAGCAGCAATGTGAAGCAGGTTTGTAAACGTATTAGTTTCCACTTCAGAAAGTTAATTACGGAGTCAACTTCGGAAGTAACGTTAAGCCGTTAGTCCTTGTATTTCCATTGGTCATTGGGCTATTAATTAATGACCCATTCTAAGGAAGAGTCGGCCTTAGTTTGTAACAAGACTACACCTCATAACTCATTAATACCACTCATCACACTCATCCCTCACCACATATTTGCCTTAAAATATACCCCCATGAGAGTGGTCGGCATCTCAAATAGTGATTTAGTGATTTAAACCTTTTCATTCTTTTACACAAACCTTTCTGTTGAATTAAAAAGACACCTAAAAGATTTATTTCCCTATCAAAGTCGTAATTCTAGTAACTCAAGATGATAATCCAACTTTCGCGAAAGCCATAAAGTATGAGTTTTGGTACTATAAGACGACACTCAAATTCCATTGATATCACCTTATCTTTCAGAATTTGTCCTGTCACAACTGATTTGATGCTAAGTATACTCTAGTTCTCCTGGTTCACACCACGTCCAAAGGTCACAATAATTAGTTTGACATATTTCGGTCTCGCTGTGGAGTACCATTTTTAATCATTTATGGTGTTTTGACGCGGTTTGAACCAGAACAACTAGATTATAGTTGTGACACCGGCCACGAAAGCCTAAGAGTTCAACACTGAAATTGCACACGTATAAACTCACAGATCTTTTCTAATCTCTACTCCAAAAAATAGCGTCCAAAACGGGGGACTTCGAGAGCATGTTTTGAGCAACTTTTTTCAAGGGTGATCAATCCTCTGAAATATGTTTGGTTTCAGGTGATCAAGATGTTGGTTGATAGTTGTGGTGTTTGTCGTGTGTTGGGGTCCCATCCTGTTCATGGACTTGCTCACAGCCTATCACGTGATAGAGGAACACTCACCAGACAACACGAAGCACTTCAGAACAGTGTTCCACTTGATGGCGTATTTCAACAGGTAAAGCACTTTAAAGTTTAAACGAAAGGAATTATTTTCTCTGGATTTTAGGATTAAAACCACGTTTAATCTATTCGTAATTGGCTTTATAAACCTAGAATGTGGGTAACCAAATATGGCTGTCACTTTAATAGCTCTTGTCTCTGTTTCAGTTGCGTGAATCCCTGATCTACGGGTTCATGTCGAAGAACTTCAGAGACAGTTTTGAAAAGACTCTGTGCAGATTCTGCAGAGGACCTCCGAAGAGACAACTATCGGTCACGACGCAGAGTAGAGCGACCTCCATCCGCTTCAAGGAGAGGTCTTCAGGAGTCACTCAGCTGACGAATATGGTTCAGCACGATGTGTAGTTCTGAATCATCCATGGTTTGAAGATACCTGGATAAATTGTATCGATAGTAGAGGGTTAGATGTTGGGTTCAAAGAGTTGGGGTTAGATGTTGGGGTTCTTGACCATTATGTTTTTCTGCATTTCTACTTGGGAATGTTCAAGGAATGAAAAAAGACTTGGATGATCAGGCTATCGTGAGAAGAAGCAAGAAGGAAGACCATTCACGAACCCTCTGGAAACTTACCCCAAGAGTCTAAGAATATGGCCATGCCAACACTTGGGGAGCACTCACCACGAAACCATGTCAAGCCTCTCCCAAGGTCTCGAGCTTCCCACTTAACCCTCCGCATTGCTATCAGATCAAAACTCCCTGGAGGAGACGAAGCATGTTCAACATCAGGACATTTATAGATAGAACTGCCCGACAATCGTGTGAACTCTGACTTGCATTACCCTAGTCACAGTCAGTAACCTGACTAGTAGTAGAAGGTTAAAAGGTTACTGAGGGGAGAGAGAGAGAGTAGAGTAAATATGTGTTGTACAATTTTCGTGCAGACAGAAAGTTGGGTTTTGTTCACCACGTGAGAGAGATTTCCATTAAGTATTCAAAAAGATCTTGTGTCAACATATACAACGGAATCTTATCTTGCTCTAATTCGAGTGTTCCCACAATGTACCTTTGACGATCGATTAATAAATACTGAAATCACGCATCAAAGGTATTACTGAGTCATAGGTAAAGACTGATTGTACCTTACCTTTTCTTGGAAATATCTTTCTTGATGTCGGGTTTAAAAGTTAAATAATACCTCAGCTAATGCCGTCTCAGAAGCCCACTCTTATAACATAAATCTTGTGAAAACTAAATTTAAATGTGTTTGAATGTCACCGTCCATCTAAGTGTTAAAATAAAATGCATTGTCTTTTTTAGATCATTGTAGATATATTTGTGGAATTTTTCGACTATGACTACCTGACATCAATTTTTACGTGTGTTTTTGTGTATATTCTTTATAAACTCTCTACGGATCAGTGTTTAATTGTATTTCCATTTCAAGCGACGTTTTAATCGATACCAAAATTTTATTTCAGCAAGGTATTTCATCAGTTTACAATGATAATGTAAATAAACAAGATTGTTTATGTACTCGTAAGTGTTTTATTCTTCCTCTGTATTAAACAAAATAAGTTCGAACTATTGTAGACACTCTAGCACACCCAACGGTAATAACATGATCCTTTGATCATCTAACACTACTTATGATGAAATATGATATTCCAACGAAATAAGTTTGCTCGTTAGATTTGCTTCAAAGCAATAATTACTGCATTATCAAACTACAAAGAGCAGCATGTAAGAGTAATTACGTGTGACATAAATTACAAAACTTTACTCCAAGATGCATCCTTACTTCTTCACTTTAGGTGATTAGTTCTCCTTTAGAACCTACTTTGCAATCTACTTAGTAAAATCGAAACAAGAGTTGTGCTAGCAATTATTCAAAGACAAAGACTTCAAAGATAACATAAATCGTCATTATTAATTATACTAGGGATGCATATTTTACTCACTGTACTTTTAATTCTAATACAGGTTTGAGTTTCACCTTGTAAATCTGAAGCCTGTTTAGATCATTATTTTTAATCTACTGTAAAATTGCAAAACTCATTGGTTAAAGCCCCCATTATTATCGAATTTCCTTTAAAAAAAAGAGATATTCAAGCCGTCAGCGGTAAGATCCAAGCCAGGGACTATGAAATTAACACCGACCCTGAGGTCTGGTAGAACACGTTTTGACATGTTTTCAAAACTTATATGTACATGTATATCATCCTACAGGTCGAAATTCCTGTTGTCCAAATTTCAAAACAAATTTAGTACACACGTCTCTTTGTAAATATATCGGTTGAATTTTGCATTAACCAGCACCAATTCACAGGAACCTCCTTTGGCAGGACTTTTTCACCAAATAAAGTGTCTTTAATTTTGATCTTAACTTTAATTAATGATCTTACCCCAAGTTTTACCTCAAATTTTCAATAAAATATGTATTTATGTATGTATTTTCTACGCGCCATTTGAGTCTTTGAGGGAGGAATCAATGTTCTCCGCAAGGTCCGTCCTGGCTTATAAGTGATTAATAACAATCCAAAAAAATAGGGAACCCCGAACACCTAAAGAAAGAAGCAACTGTGTGCTTCGTTCTTTTCTTTGTCTTAAGAACTTTAACACGTATAAGCAAAATAGATTGCCAAATGGTTGAGGCAGCAACATAGTTCGGCAGCCCAAGCACAGATAGCGCTGCCGTCTCTACCGTCATTCTCCCCTTCGTTCCACATGTTCGAGTTTTTTCAATGTCGATGACTTAAATATGATCACATCGTGCAATTTTCTATGACGAACAAACTTACACCTGCGTAAGTAGCTCTACTTGAGACTCTTTAAAAGAATTACCTCGCAGCGCTATCTGTGCTTGGGCCTACAACGCTATTTTCCTGCCTCAGCCATTCGGCATCTATGCGTAATCTACTTACCATAACATTATCTTTGTATGAGACTAGATATCTGTTCTGTTTGTAAGATTCTTATCAGCAGTAGCTGCATCGTGGTGCATTGCAGGAGCTCTATTCTTGAGCATTATCACTCCCTTGAGTCAGTAAACTAACTCACACGTTCTGACACTGCAAAGTTGGTAACGTTTCTTCTACCTGCACACAGATTAAACCTTGAACACTTTGCAAAACTTTTCCCAAACAGTCTACAAAATGTGAAAGCCTTTTACTAAGCACTGCATTACTTACTCCACTGAAATTGCTTGTATACCGAGATAGTAGTAATAAGACAACTTCATGAGAAAGGTACACCAACAAGATTTGCATAACAAGATCGTTGGGTATAATTGAATGTCCTAGCAATGTATCCATTTACAAGAAATTGGGTACTGAAAATTATCATCGGAAGATGGCGTTCATTCCCGTATTATTCCACAAGATGTCGTTAGAATAAATAAATAAATAAGATCCTTTCTGAACTTGTAAATAAAATGACGCTTTTAAATTTATGATATTGCAAAGGATAACTCACTAAGTGAAAATATTATCAAAACCCCTGGGAGCTTTTTCCACATTTTGTTCTCTATGTTTAAAGACTTTTGAAGAAAACCAAGAGGTTAAACCAAAAAACTCAATAAATATAAATATTTTCTGACCTAGATAAATGGAGACTCTGTCGAATTTTGTACAAAATTATTCATAATGAATGAAATGACCATCGATACAAATAGAGTCAAAACTATTTCTTCGGACATTTGTTTGTGGTCTTTAAAATTCCCTTATCAACACAAGTTAAAATTACATAATATATACGTTTCCTTTACACGTGGTGTATCTGTACAAAAAAGGAACGAGAAAGGGAAAATAATCCTCAAAGAAAATCTGTCACAAACAGCACAGAGTGATTAAATAACAGAAAGACTTAGATCTAAAGAAGGTTCTATCGCTGATGCAATTCCAAAACTCGTAACTTATTCTCATTCCTAAGCTCTCAGTTCGACCCCAGTTTTATTCCAGTTTAAAGAACAATTTGCATTAATTTTACTTTGCGTTAGAACTGTTCACTCAGCAATTGCTTTAGATACTTTAAAGAAATAAGTTATTAGCCCAGTCAAACCAGCTAAAAAAAACGTTAATTTGGTAGATTTTAGACGTTCAGTTTATGATGCTGGAAGTTCAATACTTCTGAACTGAAGAGCTAGAGCACGCCTAAACTATAACACATTTTGCAGTAAATTATATCGAATTTTCAAAAATAAACAAAATACAACATGCGCAACATCTTAAAAAAATAAAAAACAAACAAATAGCAAGTGAAAACAAGTATCACCTACGGTCAGTGATACTGCACACCCGACTGACTGTCTGCCAGCCGCCATTCAATCCATTGGCTGGCTGGCGGAGCAGAGGACGACCAATCACAGCCGTGAACCAGACTGACCAATTGTAACCGAGCACACAAAATACCTATTTATGCAATTAAATATGGAGGACATTCTTTAGAGTTTGGAGTGAATCAGGGCTTTAAAAAAATTAAATAATTAACAAGCCTTTGAAATTCCCTTCACAATATATCTACCTACATATGCACATTCCTGCAATGAATGAATCAGGTTTTTCTAACAAAGGAGTTAAAATGAACCAACAAGACTTTAGAATGTTTCTTACACGGTGAATTACGAAAACTTATTACAGGCCTAAGCTGAGCGGATCCGTGGCGGATTGGTATTGCGCGCAACTCTGGAGTTCACTCGGTCGCGCAGGTTCGATCCCCGCAGTCACCACTTACAATTTGTAATGTGACTATACGATGACGCTAGGTAAAGGTCGAGGTTGAGTGGTAGAGAGGACTTTGTAGTCCTAACTTCGCCTCGTTAAACAAGACAAACTTTACCTTTTTAAGCTGAACATTATGTTTATACATTTTGGTGTAACTTATAATTAGTCTCCGGTTGAAAAATACCTCTTCGGCTACCTCTTATCAAATATAAACTTGATTTAAACTTAAATACAATACAAATCTTGGCTTCACTAACTTAAAACGTTATAACAGAGAAAAGTGAGGCGAAGCAAAGTCTGATATAAGACCTCTGATATTGACAGCATTGGCTTGAATCAGTTGGTATAAAGTATAGGTTTTAGCTTAGTACAAGATCCTATCACAGTAACATTGTTCACGAAATCATTTTGTAACTTAAGCCGTTTTATGTATATTATAAGAATATTCTTTAACATGAAAAACATAACTCATTCCTTTTTTACGTAATCTAAGAGAGATCGGGTTTTTTGCGTTATCATTCTTTGATAGTTGATATTTTTAATTTTACCTGCATTGAAATGATAGTTTTCGTCAAAACACTTAAAGCAGCTCGCATAACAACTAGATTTTAGTTTCCAGTCAGTTTCTTGACTTAAGTTACCTTCTTTATAATGGTTCATTCAATTATTTCTTGTTCATTGTTTTAAATTTGTTAGGAAGTTTATTGTTTAAAAGCCTTTTTCTGCTCAAGAGGCTTACATGCAGTTTTTTGTAAGATTGGAGTTAATATACTTTGAGTAATTCAAATAAAGTCAACCATATAACTCATAATATTTCTATAGTAACTTCATCATGTCAATTTAAAATAATAACATCAACAATACAAAGCATCATTTCTATGACAACTCAAGACAAAACATTTTTATTCTTGTAGCAATCCTCAACGGCTGCGGTCCTAACGTCCGTTAATAACACCCGATTGGAGGTCCCTTGGTTGGTGGAGGTTACGCCGTGGTCACCCGTCCGCTTCACGCTCAGGTCTGCGTTGACAAAACCATCAGGTCCTGTGGTCGGTGGAAACGAGCGTCAAGGAGGTCGGGTTTGCACCGAGGATTGCTACAAGATCACTCCGCACCCCTTCCACGGGAAAGGTCTGTTTTTCTTGGTTTTCACACCTCTATTAAAAGAACCTAGTTTTTAACTGCTAAGCCGGTGGCGGACTCGGCAACGAGGAGGAGGAGTCGGAGGAGTATCTACCTCGATAAAATAACCGGAGATCATCTGGCGGATGACGGATTTCTGACCCACTTGTTACGGAATGGCTCTGGACCAATCGTCATCGGAAGTGGTGACCAGAGACTACGGGTCACGGAGAATTCTCAAGAAGAATAGGCGGAATCATCTCAGGTTGGAATCGGATCGTTAATGAAAAGGCCTCAAGTATTTTGGTCGAACTGCTAGTGGGACTGACAAACAAGTATACCAGTACATGAGTAAACATAGAAATCTAGAAATACAAGGTTGGGAATTGTTAAAATTTGTCACTCAAAATTGAGGGAAAATAGAGTATGACTTAAGTAAAAGAATCTGAATCAAGTGAAGGACAGAGATGAAATTGAAGGTCATCAGGATAAACTTCAAGGAGATTGATGAGTTGTGAGACCACAAAACGCAATGCTATCCGTAGGTAAAACGAGAATCTATTAAAATAAAATATAATTATTAAGGTTTAAACCAAATACTTATTCACGCCCACTACTTCATTCTCTGTTTATATAGGTTATGCACAAGCCTCTAGCCTATGTAAGCTCATTTCTAAAAAGTTATTAGGATATACTACAATCAAGTGGATGGTAACCTTTATCATAACTTTTAAATACAACTATCTGTTAAAATATGATAAAAGCATTTTATTTATTTTATTACATACGGCAATCGCCAATGTATGCATGGGTACAATAGACTAGATATATGAAAATATTGTTTTATGATGTTGTCATTTTATATTTATGTATTGAATATAATATACACTTTAAATTTATAGCAAAGCTTGTATGAATATAAAAGCTCAAAGTTGCAATAATTCTAATTTGGATAATATTTCGGTTTATGTCATTGGTTTTAAAATGGTGTAAACTGAAATAGTATCAAATTATAATTATCGAAATTGTGAGTTTTGTACGATATTAATCTTATCGTATGGAAATAAAGGGATTACAACTTGACTTGGAAATTCATAATAAATGGGGCAATCCCATCTTTCAAACTTGAAATGTAGATCCACGAGCTAAGCGTAGTTTAAAAGTTTAACCTTACACGTGTTTTAGCTTTGTTGAACTTACTGGTTGATGAAGATATGGAAGTAAATTCTAGTTAGTTTCCCACAGACCTTGACACATTTATATTCTTTGACTATTTTTATATTAATCATATATAACCTTAAGTCTTGACGTTATGACGTAAAACATGTCAACAACAGTATGTCCAGAGTGTTCACCGACACCCTCTAGGCGAAGTTTTGATTTTAAAAAATGTCTGGATGGCAATCGTGTTTCCTAAATAAACGATCGGAATGTGACATTCCTGAAATATATCAAATAGAAAACAGTTTTTAAAGCTTGCTAAAACAAAGTTTTGTGGGGTTTGCAGTGAAAGTTGCTGGAGGGTGATATTCCCAAATATTTTAAAACACAAAAGCAAAGCCCTGATACTGGGTGGGTGGATGCCTCGAAGCACGTTGCAATTTACTTGGAAACAAATGCGATTGTCATGTTGTCGAGCACAGTGAAAGCAAGGGAAGAAATTTTTTTCTGATGCTACATGAGATATAAAAACACCAACATTGTAAATAGTACAGTCAGTGCGATGGAAATCATCAGTAAGGTTTATATTCTGGTTCACATTATCAATATTGTTTTGCAAGATGTTTAGCGATAGCGACAGTTCGGAAGTTCCTCGGCTATAAATTATTACTATAGACTGTTCAAACTGTATTTGGCAACTCCCTGAGGCGCTGTTTGTTCATTATTACAGAACACTGAACAGACAAGTTAAACTGTCGGAACAATACTAGTTTGAACCACCTGTTACCCTCTCTGGGCTCCTTGAGTTTGGCTAATGGACATTTTGTAATTCTGCAGAATCGTAATATTGTGGTTTAGATGGCTTAAGTATTAAAATACGATGGGGGATTTCTTTCTTAAAGGTTCATCATGAGGTCATTAAGTAAATATAGCTATAATATAGTTCTTACGTTTCACACCGCGTCCAAACTTCATAGTTAGGTTGAGATATTTCAGCCTCGCTGTGGAGTACCATCTTTAGTCTCTGATTGGCTGAAACTGAGCTACTTGCTGTCTGCTGTCTGTCCTATTGGTGGTAGGGCTGCCAACCGTCCTACGGAGCAGGGATGCCAACTGTCGATGTTCTCATTGGCTGTGACACTTTCAAAAAGACTTCTTCAGGACTGGTTGCCAGCTTTTTGAAGTTAATTATGAAATTATTATGAAGCTAATTATGATGTTTTGACTAGGTGTGAACCGGAAAACTAGATTCTGAATTCTGACATCAGCCACGAAATCCTAAGATTTCAAATTAAGTTGATAGATTCGTCTTTAGGCTCTTTAGAGCTAGCTATAAAGATTGTTATTATTTTTGTAATTTTGAAATATTTTAAAAACAAAAAGTCATAGCTTGAGGAAGTTTTGTTCGTCAACTTTATACAGTAAACGATTATTTACCACAACTTTTGGGCCGTAATAAACATGAAATGTTCCCACATTTTCATCATCAGATCGGAAATGATTACATGTGAACATGGTACATGTCAGATCAGACAGTGAACGGGACGGTGTAAAGGATGTGTCTGTGGATCTCAGTGGAGTTGGGTTTTGTGCAAACACAACAAACAGCTTCAAACTGTGCCCCGGGCTCACGGGTTTCCCTCGTGTAGTATTTCGGAAATACAGAAAATGGGGTTTGAATCACTAATCACTATTTGAGATGACCTCGCAGTTTTATTTATGTGGTGAAGGATGTAGTCTGATGAGTGGTAGTAATAAGCTATGAGGTGTGAATCTTTGTTACAATATAAGCCGACTCTTCCTTAGAATGGGTCATTAATTAATATTATTACCAAATGAAATAAAAGGATCGATGCGGTATCATCAGATGATCACTGAGACTATCTGAAGTCGCTTTTAGACCTATATCATCCTCAAAACCATGACCTCCATGAAGCTGGATTACAGGACCACGCCAGTCATGTTGATGCTAGTCTACCAACATAGTAGTTATCAGTAGTTTATATCAAGGTCAAAGTTGTATCTAAACAACATTTTTGCATTGCTCATTATTTATTTGTTATTTATGAACCACTGCGACAAACGTAGTATGTCTAGTACATTATTACATTGACCTAAGTGGTTTATTATCCATTCTCTTCGGCAAAATGAGATATTCATGCCGTCAGCATGGTTAGATCCAGGCCCGGGACCATGAAATGAGCACCAATCCTCACCCCCAGAACAAGTTTTGAGAATTTTTTCAAATCTTTATATACATATGTATATATGTGTATCATCTCAGCAGGTCACATTTTGTGTCCGACTTTTACCAAATTTGGTACAAATGTTCCTTTTGTAAATATCTCGGTCAAGTTTCCAGAAAAATCGGACCACCTAAGCCCTTTTGAGGAGTAGAAGTTTTCTCTAAAAATAATATAAATGGTTTGAAAAATAAAATTTCATCTGATTTTGAGGAAACTTGAAATAAATAAGTATTTTAACACTGTCTATTAATATCCTACAAAATTATGAAAGTCCATTGAGTCTTTCAAAATGGTGGCCAAAAAGTGATTTTCACTGTAACAGCGGAGTGAATAGTCCTATTTCAATTTTAAAATTTGTTATCGCTCAAGATATGGAATAAAACTTGCAGTAAAAGAACACGTAAGTCTGAGGCTGAAGGCCGAAGCGGCTGTGAGCGTAGAGAACAGCCTCGTAACGCCCTTGGTCACACAGGAGACCAAACTGAGGACTAACATTTTCTGGAATGAGAATAGTTGTTTATCTTTTTCCTAAAGGAAATCCTCTTATACTTCTGAGGAGCAAAGAGAGGTTTCTCAGAAATATTCAAACAATAAACCTTTTGAAACATTGTTTTCACTGAAGAGGCTTTCATTATTCTTACAACATCGTTCATATTAAATTAATTTGCACGGAATCACAATTTTACATTATTTTGAAACATTGTTAGAAGCCTGATTTATTTGTTACTAGCTGCCTGACAACTTTACATAAAACATTTACAGGTTTTGTTTAATTTATATTTTATTTATGGTAAAATGTGCAAAATTAAATCATCAACGTCTTCTGTTTTTGTCTCCCGTGTGATTTTATTAATTTTCTTCTGTTATTCTACAAAATTAGGAAATTTAACTTAAGACTTGAAGCCGTTTTGGAGTTATGCTAAAATACCGGAACTAACAAAACTGAATTCATGTTTAGAACTCAAAACTCAAATTTCTTTATTTTCACAACAATAATATTGTACAATAGCGTCATTTTACAAAAAGTACCTAAACATATAATTTTAAAATTGATTTATGAATAAGACACCCTGAGGCAAAGTAGTCTCTATTCTACTTACCTAAAAATACCTTATTTATAGTAATCACACCAATTATAAAATAGTGGGGCCTTCAAATTCACTAAATCACTATTTGAGATGCCGACCACTCTCATGAGGGTATTTTAAGACAAATATGTACAGGTGAAGATGAGTGTGATGAGTGGTAGTAATGAGTTATGAGGTGTAGTCCATGTTGTTACAATAAGGCCGACTTTTCTTAGAATGGGTCAAAGTATTAATTAATAGCCCAATGACCAATGGAAATACAAGACATAAGAGCTTATAACGGTACAATCAAACCACGCAGGTGATGTCAAACGATATGCTTGATGCGGGTATCATCAATGATTACTGAGACTATCTGAGACGCTTTTTAGACTATATCATCTCAAACCTGACCTCCATGAAGCTGGATTACAGGACCACGCCACGAGTCAAAAACTCACGAAACCAAACAACAAACACAATCTAAACACGAGGTGTCGGATAAGGGCTGTACATCACAGACAGGAAGGTTAGAAGGGATGAGGATAGAGGGCCACATTTCCTGCTTCCGCAGCTCCTGAACTGATAAACCTCCCTTCGTCCAACTTCAGGGGTAGATTTTCTTACCACAACGTATATTCAAAATGCTGCCTAAAATATGCAGATCTTTTAGCACATAAACATGGCAGCCAGTGGTTAACTATTTTACCACTGTCTAAGGATTTTTCTTTGTAGTAAAACTTAAAGATTTATGTAAATCATGTGCACTACAATGTTCAAAGATACTTCAAAAGGATTTTAACTAAGTTTAGAAGTAAACAACGGAGCCGGAAATCGTTTGAAACTCTCCGATTGCTTAAAGGTTAAGGGGAGGGTGGCCACTTATTTGTAATACATCCTGTATACTTATACTTGGTCTTTTTAGTTCAAAACAGTTCCAATCACACCAGACTTGCTGGAACCGTTTATACTCTCTGAGTTCATAAAAGCGTTATCAAAGGGTCTAATCAAACGTTGCTGCCGTTCCTTTGATGAAACTGTTACTACCTACCTTGTGACTGGAGAAGGTCTAATCAAGATTTACATAATATATCGAGACCTGTGCCTAGATAAAGCGGCAAAGGTCTCTTACTTTTGAACCCGTACTTGGATATGTAGATAAGGGGATCAAAGGATTTAATTGATCTGGTGGAAATGCTTCCTCTATTTGGATATCGGGGAGTGAAACTTACTCAAAAGGACTTATCACTTGCAAATAGACCCGTGTATCCTTTCCTGTTTGCGTTGGCATTTCCTTGAATATTAAATTGATCCTTTTGCTTGCTGATGTTTAAACGTGATGGTTACTACTACTAAGTTCAAGAAAAATAGACGTTGAAGTTTGATTGTTCTGTGTTGTTTACATTACAATTTATAAATGTAATGTAAAAATATGTAAGTTATCACAGTTATCATATTGTTATAAATTATCAGTTATCATTGCTCAACTGACAAAGTTTGACTGGGACTCGTGGCGTGGTCCTGTCATCCAGCTTCATGGATTTCAGATTTTGAGGGTGATTTAGGTCTAAAGCGGCTCAGATAGTCTCAGTGATCATCTGATGATACCCGCATCAACTTCACCATCGTTTAGACATATCAGACCATCACCTGTGTGGTTCGGAAGTCACGTTAAGCCGTTAGTCCTTGTATTTCCATTGGTCGCTATTAATTAATGACCCATTCTAAGGAAGAGTCCGCCTCCTTAACTACTTTGTTAAGACAACCAGTGATTGATTCATCAAAACTCTAAAAAATGTCCCCTATCGGTTGTGCATAAGTAGATATGTTTTGTACTCTGTTACAATAATTGGTCAGTCTGATTAACTTTGATTGATCGTCCGCTGCTCCGAGCCAGCCAATTGGCTGTCTGGCGGCGGGCCAGTCAATGTGCAGCTGTCACTGACCGTGAAGTGCTTGATTTCTATATTAACTTTCAATGTTTTAAAGTTTTTGTGCATATTGTGTTGTTGTAAACAACAGCTGAGATAAAATCAGGATTACGATGGGAAGCTATTTTTTCAGTAACAGGTATTTGAAAAGTTTTATTTCGAGAGAGCACATATTAAAATAAATCAGTTAACTGTATACAGTATTTAAAAACAAGTAACTAACTAATTATAACAGTTAAATTCCGTTGCAGAGCGTAAAATCATGTTATATTATACGCTTTATTTATTTTTATGAATCTTTACGCTTAAAACTTACGAGTGAGTAAGTTCTACCAGTGACCTGGCTTTTATTCGCGTCAACTCTACCGACTATTTTCATCCCTCAGTCATTGATGTTGAATTTTCCACTCTAACTAACAATAATATTTCAACACTGGGTTTACTGGAACGATATGTTTTCCAAACAGTTTAAACGCCGTTACCTATATGTTTGTCGTGTCAATAAATAGTTCCTATGGTTTCAGCAGGTTTTGTGTATCATCCAGACAACATAATCATTGGAGTATTTATTTTTACAATATGCCTTATGCCTAAAACAATTGAATGGCCACATTAATATGTTTAGTTTTTTAGATATTGTTGTCAGATTATAGTCACTTTGACTGGGACTCGTGGCGTGGTCCTGTAATCCAGCTTCATGGAGGTCAGGTTTTGAGGATGATATAGGCATTGACTTTCCATCTTACTCTTGTAGGATTGTGTAACTATCAGTACTTCAGCACACTACCTAGACTGGTGAGGATTGGAAATGGTGCATGTTCTGATCTCGACTTCTTCTGCATAAAATAAATTAAATTATAGTTGAAGCAGTATATCATTGGAAAAACGACAAGGGCTAAAAATGACAAGGCTTTCTGCATATTGTAGTAGACAATTTATATTGTTAGTTTCTGACTTAATTCCGTTATTTCACAATGTACCTAATGTGCATTTGGAAAACATTGGCTATGTTTGCGAAATGGAAACTGTCTACGTGTTTGGTAAATGATATGTAGATGAACAGGCGGGCGAGAGAAGGATATTGTATCTGTAATGTCTGCTGAACACGAGAAGAACGTTGTTACTTAGAAAATATACTGAACTTATAGGATACATCAAAGGTATATACTCTCATGCAAGACGGATGGATAAATAGAAAACAGCGACAATGTGTCAGCGTTCTGAGATAGTAAGGAACTTTTCTAACAGCTAGCATACTTAGAGGACAACATTAGAGGAGGAAACAATTTAAGAGGATTAGTCAACCAACTAAGAACCCATGTTTACCACTGAAATATCGAGGGTATTGATTATTTCCATCCGGTGGACGAGGGTAGGTGGAAATCCAAGTTTATCTTCTGTTTCAAAACATCGGCTCTAGTAGGGTTGTCTTGACTGGCTCAGTTCTTTGAAGAGCTGCGCGTACCGCCGACCAGAAATGGTAGTAGCGATATTCTAACTTTGCACCGCTCACTCTAAAAGTGGTTGTATTATCTTCAATCAGTAAGGTATTTTGAAAGGATTTTAAACTTGTCAAAGGCTTTTGTCACAATTTATAAAATGGACAATATTAACCTCTCTCTACAGTATATTTTGATCCATAGAACCAACGGATAGGCAATTCACTTATAAAACACTTTGTATAAAGTATTTATTTATTACCAATCAATTCTCTACAGATTCTGATTATATAACTACAAGGATTTATCATTTATAATCTTTCAACGACATGAATCTTGAACTACTATTTTGCAGATATACTGCGTCATAGCATGACAAGTTTTGCAAAACAAATACAATTTACAGCAAGTCATGAATAAAAGTGTAGCAAACATGCAAAAATCATCTTTCTGCGTGGGATCTGATGGATAGTCCGATACGGATCAGAACTGATGGATAGTTTCCGATACGTAATCAAATATCAATCACAGTATGCGACATCAAAGTGTCAGAACTGAGAAATTGAAGGAAACTTTCCTCTACATTAATTTTAAACCTGTCTTACTATATCGCATGCGTTTTGTTGTGTTAGGATCATGCACACCCTTATCCTTATAAACCTCTATAATGATTAATATGTTTATCTCTACTCAAACACACTATCGGAATAAAAGTAATTTCTAAATAAATTACTTTGAAGAGTCCTCCTAAATGGTCACCTCAGAGAAAGATTGAATTCGTCTGCCTAAGGAACACACGACACCGCGTGCGAAACAAGTAGCTAAAGAACAGGCCTTCTTTCAACTGATGCGGCCTAACTGTCAAACCAAGCGCTTGTAAGACTTTATGACGGGTCGTTTTTACCTTTCACATTAGGTTTTAAATTAATAAACATGATATATTTGGAAACTAGTGGAGTTTTCCGACACGACCGTGTATAGAGCCCGATTATTCATAAATTGTTTAATAGTTCCACGAACAAACTTTGACATCGACCAAGTTTTAGGCCTTTTAACTCCACTTAAAACACATAATTTCAAACAAACAAAAAGAAAAAGTCTCTATACGCGTGTCAGAATATTTCCCTTAAGTTCTCCTAGGTCCCTCTGAAACAAACAAAAGATCAAGCACTGTATTTCATTGCAACATCATAGGTACAGTTCTGGTGTTACTATAGAAGTTTTCAGCTACGCAACTATCCCATTGTAACAGTATGTTGTACGTAAACAGTCCTTTGTGATCCAGCCAGCTGTTAATGAACCTACCAAAGACCTTTGTGTAATAAGAACTCATTTGCAACTGATCCAGCTGTTAACTTTCGTGTAAATATAAAGAACCATTTGCACCTGTGAAACAAAGTAGTGCTTTGAAATTTGCAGATCTGACCCAATGTGTATTTAACTATTCCAGATATCCGGAATTAGATCCGGAATTCAAGGCATTCCAAACTCATGCAACTTACTTAAAGGCCATCGATATTCTAAATGTCAAAATAAATATAAAGTTACAAATTCATTTAACGCCAAATAATATTGAAACAGCTGACGACTTTGGTAGTTAGGTTTTGAGGATGATATAGGTCTAAAGCGGCTTAGATAGTCTCAGTGATCATCTGATGATACCCGCATCAACTCCCACCATCGTTTAGACATTTTAGACCTACATCTGCGTGGTTCGGAAGTCACGTTAAGCCGTTGGTCCTTGTATTTCCATTGGTCATTTGGCTATTAATTAATGACCCATTCTAAGGAAGAGTCGGCCTTAGTTTGTAACAAGACTACACCTCACAACTCATTACTACCACTCATCACACTCATCCCTACCACATATTTGCCTTAAAACACCCTCATGAGAGTGGTCGGCATCTCAAATAGTGATTTAGTTGTTAACTCTTAATACTTTTTCAGAAACGGTTTTAGTAAGATAAACAAACGTTCACAGTTTTCCATTACAGATGTATGAGTAGCATTGGCGGAAGCAGAGTTACATTGGTTCGTGACCGCGAAAACTCTCACACTATAATACATCCACTCAAGAGACCGAACTGTACTATACTCTGTGGTTTATCTGTGGTTAACACGCAATATCGCGCTTTATATCATCTAACACAATCTATGTTTACTGTTACAATCTTGTTTACACGAATAACCGGAGTGCTACCAATGATAATGTTGTGTAAGTAGATTGCGCATGGATGCAAAATAGCTGAGGCAGGAAAATCAACATAGTTGCGTCAGCCCAAGCACAGATAGCGCTGTGAGGGGATTCTTGTAGAGTTTCAAGTAGAGCCACTAACGCACGTTTAAGCTCGTTCGTTCTCGAAGATCACACGATTTGGTCTCATTTAAGTAATTGACATCGGACATACTCGAGCATCTGGAACCGAGAGGGATGCTATCTGTGCTTAGACTGCCGTACTATGTTGATTTGCTGCCTCAACCATGCGGCATCTATGCCCAATCTACTTTACATAATACTATCTTTGGTGCTACTTAGAACTAACGTCGACGAAGTCATATACTCTTGTTCTTTCACCTAGTGATTTGATTCAGCTTTGAATCAGGTTATCTATTATTAATATACAAAATAATGAGACCTGTACAAGTTCTTAGAATTGGTAAGGAAAATCAGGGGAAGATCTATAAATGTTCCCATATATAAAACGTTCAACTAGAGATAAAGAAACAGAAAATAATCAAGCAATATATTTATAAATCCGGTCAAATACTTAGTTAATAACTTAAACCTTGGAAATCAATGAACAGTTTTATTATTTTATTAGTAGCATCAATATTCAAAGTATTATTCGCGCCATATACCAACATATTCGTTATCATCATGGACTTCCTCGTTCGATAGTTTTATTTGTGGTAAAACAATGTGCCTACTGATAGGAGTCATTGGTTTACTAGATACAATCTCCATTTGGACTCTACCGAACTTTAATGTTAATGTAAAAGAATAACGAAATAAACCGAATCACAATGTCTACATTTGTTGTATTATGACCCTGAAATGAGGAAAAGACGAATCACAATGTCTATAGTTTCTGTATATATTTGTATTAAGGAGATGACCCTTGCAAATAACAAAAGATATACGGGACTTAGTAGATTGACTACAATGAGAACCCTTTAGAGGAAGGTTAGTTCTCGGTTATTCAAAAAGGAAGCATTCCACCAGATCAATTAAATCCTTTGATCTCCTTATCTACATTTCCAAGTACGGGTTCAAAAGTAAGAACCTTTGCAGCTTTATCTAGGCACAGGTCTCGATATATTATGTAAATCTTGATTGGACATTCTCCAGTCACAAGGTAGTAGTAACAGTTTCATCAAAGGAACGGCAGCAACGTTTGATTAGACCCTTTGATAACGCTTTTATGAACTCAGGGAGTATAAACGGTTCCAGCAAGTCTGGTGTGATTGGACACTGTTTGAAACTAAAAAGACCAAGTATAAGTATACAGAATGTGTAAGAAATATGTGGCCACCCCTTACCTTCAAGCAGCCGAACAGTTTCTAACGATTTCCGGCTCCGTTGTTTACTTCAAAACTTAGTTAAAACACCTTTTGAAGCATCTTTTAAAACTGTAGTGCACATGATTTACATAAATTTTAGAGTTTTTCTTAAAATACAACTGTGTTTTGATGGTATACATGATGTGGAAAAAGAACTCGCCACCATTTTAAATTAAAACACGCAGCTAAGCACAAACACGCCGCTGGCATAAGTGAATAGAATTTCGTTTGCAATTTGTTCTAATTCGCTCCGTTCCCAGCCTCGCTGCGAATACACAAACACGACTAGGTTTCGAAATTTGAGAAGAGAAATATGTCAAACACTCTAGTTGAAACTGACATTACAAAATGTCCACAAGCCAAACGGCAAACTCAATGAGTCCACTGAGAGGTAACAGGTGGTTCAAACTAGTATTGTTCCGACAGTTTAACAGTGTTCTGTAATTCAGTTGCCTTGTCTAATAATGAATCATATTTGTAATATTGAGCGCAAACGATGTAGGGATGTCTACCTAGCCTGCCAGGATAGTTACGACTGTCTATAAGAATGCAATAATTCATGTTATTGTCTTATATATACTTGTTATTTATTATATCAATGCACATATTTATCCATTGTTATAATAATTTATAACCTTCCCGAACTAAGTCCCGAATCTGTCGCTATCGATCATCATTATCTTACTATACATCATTCATACTGATGGTAGTCACTGTTGATAATGATAGTGTTTATCCTTCGGAAATACTATAGCATGAAGCATGAGAAACTTTTACTTTGATCGACAACATGACAAATAAAGTGGATTTGTTTGTTGTGTTGCCATCTGCTTCCTTCTTATGTCTGGTGTACCAACCGTGGTGAGTTCGGCATACGTAATGAGGTACAGCGAACACGATGGGCGAAGCACCAACCGAGACGCCGACGAACCTCATTGACGATCTCCAAGGTGTCTCTGCACTCATTTCAACTGCGCTCTAATTAATGCACAGATTTAATATGGTTGATAACTGGCTGCTAGGCTCTATGGAGTTTGAAACTATCTTCTCGGTTAAAATGCATGAAAACCCCCAAAGAAAGCAAACAATTCTCTGTCTTGGAACGCATTTGAAAGTGTTTTAAAACACCTGAATTGTTTACTGTATTGTTGCCGCAAGGAGTAGAATTCAACTGAATACAATATGTAATCGCAAGCTTCGTCAAAACACTTGCAAAACTGGCTGTGATTGGTTGAACCCCATAATTTACTTAAAAACTACCTAATTTTAGAGGAATTTACTCTAGATTATAAAAAAGCAGAACAGCACTTTCCCACTATTGCGCCATCTAAAAAATATTTTTGGAGCTCAGTATTGATTTCTTCAAAGGCGTTAGATCTTGTTATTCTTTAATTCCTCTTCAAATGAAAGGAAATGAATCCAGCTTCATGGAGGTCAGGTTTTGAGGATGATATAGGTCTAAAGCGGCTCAGATAGTCTCAGTGATCATCTGATGATACCCGCATCAACTCCCACCATCGTTTAGACATATCAGACCATCACCTGCGTGGTTCGGAAGTCACGTTAAGTCGTTGGTCTTGTATTTCCATTGGTCATTGGGCTATTAATTAATGACCCATTCTAAGGAAGAGTCGGCCTTAGTTTGTAACAAGACTTCACCTCATAACTCATTACTACCACTCATCACACTCATCCTTCACCACATATTTGCCTTAAAATACCCTCATGAGAGTGGTCGGCATCTCAAATAGTTATTTAGTGAATCGGAAGTTGAACAAATAATCGCTCATTAGCCACGTGATTTGCAGGGCAGTGAGTGCTAAGTACAGTCTGTGCTGTGCTAACGAGACTCAAAGTACAGTAATGTCCGACAAAACTGGACCTCTCTGATGTCTGATCATTAGCAATGTTACTCTCACACTTCTCCTAAGTCCAAACGAACAATTACATTGATTTATTTACGGTTTACACCAATTTTAAAAATAAAGTTGGAATATTATTTATGGTACATATATGTGTGTATGTACTTAAGAGGTCGCATTTGGTTCAATTTTCAGGAATTTTGATACAAATTTTCCTTTTGTAAATTTCTAAGTCAAGCTGACAGCGAAGTCGGTTCAACAGAAGTCCCAGCCTGCCAACCAGCTAGAATGTTTAAGTTCTAAAGTTGGTCGGAAATTGTTACAGGCGTAAACGTAAACGTGCTTGATGTATCTTCTTTTTTTTAATTTCTTAACGAGTTTGTGCTTTTAATTTATGCTGATTTCCTAATGTTTCGTGCTATGTTTAAGGTTACTTTTCACCTGAAGACGGATCAGATTCCGAAACGTCGTGCTTTTTATCACTAAAAACGACGGAAAACGTCGTAATAATATTTCAACCGCAGAAATTGTATCATCGTCAACAAAAAACTTCAAACAAGGGCCTGATGAAAACTCCGCAACGTACTCACTTAAAGTAAGCTGTAAGACTATCATAACTCAATGACAGCAAAGGTTTGGCTCCAAACCGATGAAATGAAAAGATGTTTACAAATAGAGTCTAATTGGTTCCGTGGTCAGTAAATACAAAGTTTCGTTTCCATTCAGGAGGCTAGAACTACAACCAATTACCGGTGTAACTGTAGGAAACTAATTGAATCATTGTTTCTCTGTGGGACTCTCGTTCCCTCTGGGTTCAAAGTGTTAAACAAACCCCTTTCTATACAAGGTAGAACCAAGATAATGTTATAGTAGGTAGATTGGGCATAGATGCCACATGGCTGAGGCAGGAACACAACATAGTTAGGCAGCCCAAGCACAGATAACGTTGCTGTCGTCTCTCACTCACTTTCTCCCTCCTCGATGTCGATGAAAAATGTGACCAAAAAGGGACGAACTTACGCGTGTACCAGTGGCTCTGCTTGAGACACAAAGAATTTTCTCGTATCGCATTCTGGGCGTGGGCTACCTTAAATACGTTGAAATTCCTGCCTAAGTCATTCGGCATCTATGCCCTATCTACCTACCATAACATAATCTTTGATAAAGCTTAACCATTCCTAATTAAAAACGAATTATCTATGAATTAATATTACCTCTTTACAATCCCCCGAGGATCTGTTCTTAGACCAATTCTCTTTTAATCCATAATAATGATGTAAAATTGCGTAGAACCTAAAAGCTTATTCAGTTAGCAGACGATACCACAATCAGTATTGTTTTAAATTCAGCGGAAAGTCTAGGAATTTAAGCTTTTGAAAAATAAACTTGTACACAATTTGTTTGTGAGCTTCAATCATAAAACTAACTACAATAAGTAACTTGTATTACATTTCAACTGGGTATGTCAATGTTGATAAAAAGGCAGTAATGATTAACAGTCATTTTCAAGATTCAAGATTAAATCAGTTAGTCAATTGGTTTTTAACGACTTCCCTACCAGGAGGAGGCTAACAAGTCACTTAGACTTTTTTTCTTTGTATGTTTGTACACTTATAACCTTTTAAATTGACTATATTTTAAACTTACAGTTTTGTTTGCAAGTTACTGCAAGGTGGTACCATATAAAAATATTTAAGATTAACCTTAAACTTCTATATAAAATCAAAAACTCAAAAAATCTAAAATTCCTGTATTTGGCTCTTGAGCTGTAAAGCACTATTTGTACATAATGGCTTAAATACACTATTTCAATGTAAAATAATAAAATTTCCAACATCTTGGTATCCTTAAATCCTATGAATCTTTAGTATCTGCTGAGATGAAACATATTTTATTTTACTGAAGAAGTTCGCTCAATAAAAACTTAATACGGCCTGGTTTAAATCTTGGCATCATGTTTACTTTCGGAATGTTAACCTATGTCCAATAGATTATATTTGGTACTACAGTTTTAAAAGAAACATTAAAGTAATTTACTGCAAGTGGTACTCACAAAACGCAAATACTTTATAGTTTATTCTTTTAATTGTGATAAGAATAATTATAGTTAATGAGCATTAAAACGAGGCCGAAATTGATTGTTCAATGAAGCAAAATCAAGCTTAATGAAGTCGATAATTTAATTATCTCCAATTCTAGATAACATCGCATTATTAATTCTACCAATGAGTGATGTAAATATCTCTTTATTTAATCAGAGTTATTCTCTAGCATGTCCCAATTATTTTGTTTGTTTCAGAGTTAATAATTGTACAAAAGCTAAATAGTTTTTAAAAGCTTAACAACCAATTCTGAGATCTTTCCATTAGTGTCACAACCCTGTTCACTTTATAGCATCCCTGCTCCGTGGACGGTTGGCAGCCCAATGACCAGCGAGCGGACTCAGTTGGTAGTGGCTCAGTTTCAACCAATCAGTTGTACTGAAGATGGTACTCCACAACGAAAGCGAAACTCAACCAAATATAATGATGTTTTGACGTGGTGTGAACCAGAAGAACTAGATTATAGTTGAAACATTTTTATCTAAACTATCAGGAAAAGAAATATTTTGGGTATCTCCTCAATGAAGAGTCTTAAATTGGAGAAATTATGTTCATATATGTTTAAGAAACCTGGTTCAAATACATAAATACATATGTGAAAAGGTTTAGAAAATGATGTTCAAAACGTGTTCTAGGGGTCAGGGTTGGTGTTCATTTCATGGTCCTGGGCCTAGATCAAATACATGTTGAATGGATATCATATACTGCCTTGCTAGTGCTTATTGCAAGTAATTTCAAGAATGGGAGGTTCACTTATTTTGTTAAAAATTACCTTTCTAGTGCCAAGAATTAGATGTTAGTTTTCAATGTGTTGGAAATTCATTTTGAAACATCAGTAATTCTGATTTGACCATCTAGAGGCCAACCTTAACTTAATCGTTGTGTCATTATAAGATCACCAGAGGGTAGTCAGTAGTTTTCTTGAACAACTTGAAAAATTATTTTTTATTTGTATGCAGTGGCCTTACCACTCTACTAGGTTCTGGGGGCAGACTCAACATTGAATTTGATGTAACAAAAACAGAGGTAGTGTTAAAGATTTTTTAAATCTACTAAGACAAAATAATTACTAATGTAGAAACTGCCAACTAGGTGATAATTGCCTTGACAATGTATTAACAAATTGGCCCAATGTCATGGATAGGGAAAGCTGTAGAGTTTTGGATTTCCTTTTTCAGATCACGGGTACTTTTTCCAGTCTAGCTCATTCCTCTGGCCTACACTTTGACTCTGGCAATCAGCAAGGCCTGAACAGTTTTTAAACTTCTGTTTTGCCCAGGTCAAAAAGTATTAGTGTTATTGATATGTTAGCTTGCACTAATTGGGATCAAGTTTGTCAAATTCAAATGACAATCCAGTTTTAATGTTCTCAAACTTTTTGCCGCTTAACATCTATATTAACTATCATTGTAAAATTAAGAAGACTGACAAATGCCAGTCTAAAGTCGCTAAGGCTGGTCATAAAAGAACCCATGGTATTCTAGTAAATTAGCAAATATGAAGAGTGATCTACTAGTTTTAGGAAGTAAGGATTTCATTGAAACTACAAGTAAACCTATTAAAAAAAGAATAGAAAGCCATCTCTCCACGGCTAAGCTTTCTTACAACAAGGATAAATTGATTCAAGCAAAATAAATGTAGAACAGCATGGAACATAATTAAAAGAATCTCAAAACTGTCAACATAGTAAATCCAAGATAGTAATCTTACAAAGTTTTAATGAGTTTTGCATTGACTCTGTAAGAGTGATAAGAGGGACCTAGCGAAGGCTAGGCTAACATCACTGCTCAAAATCTGTTGGAAAATTGTAATGCGCCGTCGGCTCAATTTGCATGGAACCCTGTATCAGTAGAGGATCTGCAAAATTTGTTAAGAGATTAAAGAATTCAGATAGTGAGGATTTTACAAAATGTCCAACAATTTTATAAAAAAATTATTGGCTCCATCTCACATCAGTTGACTGATATTATCAACCTATATGTTTACTTGGAGGTTATTTTAAGTGAGTTGAAAATCTCTAGGTATGCCCTGTGTATAAAAGGCCCAAGATCTACCTGAAAGCTACAGGCCAATTTCCATTATCCCTCATCTCTAAGATATTTGAGCTAATAGTGTTCGACCAGGTTAGTAACTTTTTAGAAAGTAATAATATTCTTGCCATGTACAATTTGGGTTTCAGAAGTAGATCCACCTTAGGTTAATTGATGCCCTTGTTTCCAATGTCATCAAGGTTTTTGAAGAAGTCCTTTGCTCAGGCTACTTTGTGTGACCTGAGCAAGGCATTTGATGTGTTGATCACAATGATCTGCTCTCTAAACCTACAGTACTACGGTTTCAAGGCTCACTTCTATTGTTTATTGGATCATCTGGCAATCGTGTGACAACTGGTATGCGTCTGGCGTATGGTCAGACAAAGTAACTGTTGAGTTTGAGTTCCCCAAGGGTCTCATGGGGCCTTTATTATTCCTCATTTCAATAAATGATCTTCCCTGTAATATTTCTGGCCAACAAAGAACATTTTATACGCTGAATTTCTTTCTGTGGGTAGCACATTAACCGAGGTTGCTTTAAATGGCTGAGCGTGCAATTGAGGATGGAACTACTTGGTTTGTGTCAAATAATTTTTAAATGATATAATAAACAAAATATTATTTTTAGTCTTAGGCCATTTATTCAACCACCGAGTTTGATAACAAATCTGTTAAATTTTTAGGAATGACTATTGATAAGTAAGTTACAATGGACTCCCACATAGATAACATCCTAGATTGTAAGAGTAGTATATTTATTAGACAGCTAAGGTCTTTTGATGATAGCTATATAAGAGTATCTATTTTGCCTTCTTTCAAAGCATCTTTAGATATGGGCTAATATTTTGGGGAAGTAGTTGTAAAATTCAAGAAGTTTACTTATACAAAAAGAAGGTCATGCGTTCCCTTTCATGTGCTGGCTTTTATGATCATTGTAAACCTCTCTTTGTTCAGTTAAAATCCAAACTGTTATCAATCTTTATATTTGATCTTCTTACCTATTGCCTAAATAATTTCTCAGAGCTCACTCGTAATGCCACCAATACAACACAAGGTGCAATAGTAATATTAGTACAACTCATGTTAGATTAAGCAAAACTCTCAATTCCCATATCATTTTGTCAAAGAAGGTTTATAATAAGCTTAATAAATGTAGCCTACTTAAGTCTTATACAAATAAGCTTGATTTATTTTTAAGAAAATTTTATGACTGGCTCCTAGAGCATCCTTTTTATTCAATTGACGAGTTCTTTCTTGTAGATAAAGTTTCGTTTTAGGAATAACCTTCATTTAACTTATAAAATATTTATTTAAAACATGTGACCTACTTCAGTCATTTTATTGTTAATTTATTGTTACTGTCCCTCTTATAAATATCTTTAATCTATCTTATTTGATCTCAATGTTTATTTATTTATTAATGTTATTTATTTTATTACTTGTTTTATGTATATGTGCATATCACCTATATTGTACTTAAGTTTACTAATTGTTTTATTCATTTATATTGATTTTGTACCATGTAATCCACAACATATTTCTAATATTTTTTGTAATAATTTTAATGTTTTGTACTTTATTGACTGTTTATATTAGCTAAATATGTTTTCTCTGACAGCAGCAAATTTTTGCTTGCCAAAGTATTTGACAATTGTTAATACATTATGGCAATGTCAATGACAAATAAGATTCTTGATTCTTGATTCTTGATTCTTGATTCTTGGTTCTATATATGTGGATATCCTGGTCATGCATATCTCTTCCAAAGGAAATTGATAATTAATCACATTAAAATAAAATGTTGCTTCAAAAACAACATCGCTGGTGAAGGACATGCAACAAGATTCAATGCAAACAGACGTGGTAGACTGAATTTAACCTGTGACAAATCAAGTGCTTTCCAAACACCGTGTTGTTTTTCAAATAACATTCTAGTACTAAACTTTTCAATCCAGTGTGGGCCTAAAGATGATTACATAATTTAATTAATTCCAGTACCGACTCTTTTTCCACAATTTCAAGATTATCTTTACCAAATCATCAGAAATATTATTTATTTCGTAGCATAAGCTACTCGGAATTCGTTGCAAATATAATTGGCCAAAAATATAATTAAATCATATTACGAGTTTGTTTTTAGAAAATCTACTTCAAAAACACCAAATACAGCTAGCTTTTCTTTTCCTATCCTTTCGTTTCGCTTTTCAGTAGATACTCAACAATAGCATATTCAAACTGCCATTCTGCACTTGATCGTATTCTCCATAACTAGTCAGTATTTTATAAAATCTTATTGTACAGCAAAGCCACTTCAAGATATATTTTAATTTGAAGTGAATGAATAACACTAAATAGAAAAAGATAACTGGTAAATAAAAGAGCTAAAAGAAAGAGCAAAAAGAACGTATTAATTATTTAACAATAATTTATTTTTACGGAAAATCCATATATTTACTATAACAAGATATAGGCCTAATGAAAAAGATTATACAGTTAATGGATAGATGGATAATAAATTACTAGGAATAAATAAATACAACACCAATAAAACATAGTATGTTCACAACTAATGATAATATGTGAACAAATAAATAACTGTACAATAATAATTATAATTAACTGAACAATAAATAAGTTGTAGACCAGGTATTTATTTATTTATTCACGGTTTACACCAATTTACAGGAGTTTAACATGCTTTGATATGAATAGGTATTGCTTTGATACATTAGGTATTCAGGTTATAACTATTTTTTTTATAAACTCGTATTTAATTTGACAATGTTGATTGTGAAATCTTAAAGAAACGATCAAATCATTAATTTATACTAGCAAGGTAGTTCTAGTTTCAAATTGGCTCTGAAACTGGAAACTTATAAGATTATACTTATACATATACTTTCTTATACGCAGTGAACCACACAACTTAAAATGTTCTCTGTTGTACTACGTTCCTTTATCCTTTTCTTTTGTTCCACTTTGTCAATACAGTACTTGTTTGACTTTGAGTACTTTGTGTTTAGATATGTCAAAATACTATAAGACTCACTTAGTTTGGCCTTTTCAAGATGACTAACACTAGTTGAATTCAGTGTTTTGAATAGCTTACTGTGCTGTGTTTACTTTTACTCAAGATATATTTTAGAGGCCTCATAGACATCGTACATACGTATCACAGAGTACAGTATTTATCATATGCCTACCAAACCTCTACTAAGGACTTGGGAAGAGTTTGATTTTTAGGCTTGATCAAATTGAGTTGCTAGGTTTTATTAGATGAAATAGGCCTTAGGGAAAGCATTGTTTATTACAGGATTATTTTATTGCCCATAACTAGTTTCTAACTATTTTATGTCAACATGAAGGTGCTACTTGTTGGTGGAGGTATCACAAGTGCTATAACTGGATTATGTTTCATAAATTGATTCCAGACTGTCATATTAGTTTATGGGATAAAGCTAGAGGTTCTGGTGGAAGAATTACTACAAGCAAGTGCAATATCGATTCTAGCAGACTTAGGCTTACAGTATGTATCAACTCTAGAAGAGTTTATGCAATCCAATCAAGATATCTACAGAGACTTGGTATCAGACGGTACATTGGAGTCACTAACATGCAAAATAAACGGCTTTAAATCCAAAGGTGTGCATAAACATTTTGTAGTACCTAATGGATCAGGATATTTAGTGAAGAATTTCTAAACAAAAGCCAAAATCAGTGAGACCAAATTTTTGTACCGCGTTCAATCTATTAACGAAAAATGGTTCTTGGGTTGTTGAGACCAAAACTGGGGAAAAGCAGGATTTTGATGCCGTCCATACTGACATATTCCCCAACTTTTTCTCCTAGAGAGCAGTTGCAAATTTACTAAGGCAGAACCAATTTCGAGCAATCTGAAAGTGTCAACTACAGCTCTAGATATGTCTTGGTGATGTTTTCTTAAATAACATCCAAGAAGATTGGGGTGCTCAATATTTCGATGATCACCGATTTTCAGGTCGTTGCCCTAGACAATATCAAAGAAACAGACCTGAAAGAGTATGTGTGCTGCTGTCTTCCATTCCACAGTTCCTTTTGGAATGCAGCATGTGGATGATGCTTACCTGACATGGAAAGGTTTGTTGGCAAGCAAGGTCATTGTTTCCACATTGGCGGGCCATTGGCTGTCAAGTGTCACAAGTGGAGATATTCTCAAGTCAGAATCCATATCCCAGAACTCCAGGTGCCTTGGTTCTCTCACTTCCCCTCATCTTCTAATTGGAGATGGTTTTACTGGTTCAACCTTTGACAACTGTGTACTCTCCTCTAAAGCAATATGCTCAAATCTTAAAGACATATTACACTTATAGGTTATAGTGTTGGTGAGTGGATAGGCTACCTTGTAGCATTACAATGTGAAATAGGAATCTTAGCATTGGATTGCTCAAGTAAATCGCTGTATGTACAATAGTTGGTGCCTGGTGTAACATATATTTTACATTCTTGGTGTTAATTCCATTTACTTTTTGGTATTCATTAGTTATTAATGAAAGCATATGTTGTACTTTTAACCATATTAATTTTATTTTCAAGTAGACATATGTTGCCTCAGCATAGATCTCCAACAGTTGCATAATAATTTGTTCATCAAAATGAGAACTTCTAATTTTAACTAATAATAATTTAAATAGATTGTTATAGTTCAAACAGTTTGCAATTATACTAATGATCAGCAAGCATGTATACAGTGTGCATTTATTGAAAATAAATATGTGATGTATAAAATATGTGAAATATGTGGCTCTTTGTCTGTAAATTTGTGATAATGTGCTTTTTGTACCCTAAACCATGATAGAAATACATGTTTTATTAAATTATATTTTGAAATGTGGATACTGATTACGTTCCTCTCACCTTTGAAATCTTTGGAATAGTACTGGTACTCTGTTAAGATGAGAAGCTTTCACCAACAAGCGATTCAGAGTTATTGGCTCATACAACTGTGATACATACATAAAAGTTAAACTTTCATTTAGAAAATTATCTCAAAGTTAAACATCATTACGGACGTGTTTTAATTAACAAAAGTACTGATGTTTAAAATCTGGAATCTAACTCGTTTTCAGGTGAAAAGTAACAAAACATGACACAAAATATAGTAAAAGACATTTGTAAAGCTATTAAAATAACTTTATATAATAAAGTCTTAAAAACCTCTATTTGTTCTAACTTCAACCACTTACTGCCACCACCACTTACTTAAAGGTTGAGTGGTAGAGAACTTTGTAATTCTTCGCTTC